>OY748313.1:7638547-8044600 GCA_963556515.1 Nudaria mundana
AGTTATGAGGTACAGATAACGTTTAGCTCCCTTAATCGTATCGTAAACCCTCCGAAGGATAACACCATGCACCAGCGGACTTTAGCCACTAATTCGGCCTGTCTAGGTAGGATCGAATATTATCCCGGATCTTTGGGGGTCAACGAGAGCTGGTTAATAATAATTAAACTATCATTGAATCATATCTGCATAGGGGTGTCATAATAGCCTGCACTGCATCTCGAAAAAACTAAATAAAATATATTTTTGTATTTCATCGCGCTATTAATCCAACGCTAACCTTAATAGCGCGATGTAGAAATTATGAATATGATATGAAGCAAAAATTCGATGTCGTCGGTAGTGGTCATCGTAGCTCAGTTCCTGTTAGGGAAAGGCCGTGGGTTCGAGTCCCGCTGATGACATCAGTTTTTGTGATCTATTATAATTTCTTTCTTAATATTTTAAATTAAAATACATGGTTAACTACAAAGGGCAAAGGCGACAAAGACAGATTTGGGAGATAAGTTATCAATTAAGTTACTGTTCGCCTTAAAACTTACTGTGCGACTCGAAACGCCCCCCACCTCGGGGAAGCGAATAGGCTCCGTAAGTAATGATCCGATTATGAAAATTCTTTCTGGTTATCCATATCTGAAGAAGACCTTGGTTGTGCAATTCGTTTGTTACCAAATTGGAAATCATTTGGATCGGACGGCCTGCACAACTTTTGTTTAAAATGGTTCCGTAAGCTCACACACTTTCTTCTTTTGGCATTTTGTTTCCAGGAGTCATCCCTGGAGTTAGCGTCGCTTCCAACTTTTATGACTACCCAGTTTTTATTTTTACTAAAATCGATGACATGGATGACATCTTCGTATGTCTTATAGTTTGAAATTTTCCCATACTTACCCCATATGAATGTTACATCCTGTATATAGAATATAGATACATATAAGAAACATTACTTACCATGTTCGAGCAGTGCAAAGGCGATATCGGGATGGTTGTGTCGACAAGCGATGTGAAGGGCTGAGTGGCCGTTTTTGGCCAATGCATGGGGCGACGCACCTACAATGTAAGGGGTCTAGCTTACTTCCAATAGCTAACTATCAATCCAATTACTATATTAATCCTAATACATACTGTAATTATATGTATTTGCCTAATGTAGGTATGTAACTTCGGTTCTGGCTGATGGAGGGCTTGCCCCCTATTATGTGGGACCAACATAACCACAGATAAAATGTGGGTTTGTACTGCCCCTCGTTCGACAGCTATGATGTCACAGACATACAGTAGAATTACCGATACAAAAAAGTTAAAATCTCACCTTTATCTAACAACAACAACGCAATATCCGG
The DNA here is from genome assembly GCA_963556515.1 of Nudaria mundana. Lineage (NCBI taxonomy): Eukaryota > Metazoa > Arthropoda > Insecta > Lepidoptera > Erebidae > Nudaria > Nudaria mundana. Next base: position 7,639,891 of record OY748313.1, read on the forward strand.
ATGTCCGTAGTACGTAGCCATATGTAGCGGAGTGATGTGCGACCTGCCAGGCGCGTCAGGCGTGGCTCCCCTGGCCAGCAGTAGCCTGGCCACGCCTGTGTCCCCGTACTTGGCGGCCAGGTGTAACGGCGTGAAGCCTTTACGGGTTTCTGACTCTATAGGGGCGTTGTTGTCTAGAAGGATGCTTGCTACTTCTTCTTTGCCTGGTAGACAAGAAAGAATACTATCGTAATATTTCTTCATTCATTGATTCAATTTTGTTAATGTATCATATTCTTAAATAATGCCGAGAATGATTGCCGCGTGTCGTGACGTGTCATCTCATCAGTCTGTTATTCTTGTCGGTCTGGGTTGACGGATGACAGTACTGACAGCTGGCAGTTGAGTTGGTCTCGAACGCGAAGCTATGGTACCGGACCTATGAGTTTACGGCTTGTTTGTTTTTTGTTATATATATAGACACAAACACACGACATATTATTATAAATATTACATACACTTATTTATTTTACTTGTGTATTTATGTATTTGATTTATTTATTATTTTTCTTGTGTGGTGGCATTTGGCAGCACAATATTGTGTTAATTGTGCTGGGTGAGATACTGCATGGGTGCGCCATTTTCAGTGTCACTGGCCTCCTCTGAAAACCAGCGCTGGCAAATGTGGGTCTGCCCACGTCAGCATAAGCTGAGAGGAGACCAAATTCTACGCAGATGTGGCGTGTACTAGCATACACCTACGATTTTCCTGTCCTTAACCTACTTCTAATATTTTACTTGTGTATTGTTATCGCCATGTCTGTTTAAGAATAAACACATTTTTCTTTCTTTCTTTCTTTCTTCATTTATGTTTATGTGTATGATCTCCGTCCACTGCCTAAAGGACTTCGGTTTTTGTCGAGTGCATGGTGGGGAGTACTTTGTAGCTTTTTAGGTTACCTCTGGCGGTCGACAAAAACACGATCCAGACGCTCACTTGCAATACCGTCCCACACTGGGAACTATCAAACATTACCTTGACATAAGCAAAATCATCGATGAACGATTGAGCCACGCACTTATAAAAGTAAAGACATTATAATTTTGAATATCTACCTACCCTCTTTAGCAGCGATATGCAGCGGCGTGTATTTGTCCTTGGTAGTAGCTTGCACGTCAGCTCCGTGTTGCAGTAGTAAAGCGGCTATGTCTGCGTGACCGAGGCGCGCCGCTACGTGTAGTGGAGTTTGTTCTTCACGGGCACGTGCGTCCACCTGGAGACGACAATACGGTACATAAGGATGGTTTATGGCCCAAAGTTTAAGACCAGTAAGAAAGGCATGAATCGATAGATCGGGCATCCCTTAGTCTCCAGTCTTTCACACATCATCACATCCACTGGGCCTTTTACCAACCCATTTGGGGTCGACATCTAGTACCACAGACATGAAGGGGCCCATCATGGGGCTTCCAATCGCTAGACGTCGTGTTCGGCTTTCCATCAGGAGGGTAATGTCACTTTGGCGACCCGAATATTTAAAAAAATACAGTAGCATAAATTATACCTTGGCATTGTTTCCCAGGTCGGTTTGGTGCGCACGCGCACCGTTCTAGGAATATCCGAAACATCAAACAATGGACATAAGAGCGAAACAGTCCTTACCTTGGCGTTGTTTCTCAGCAACACCCTCACTAAGTCAGTCTGGTGCGCACGCGCAGCTAGATGTAAGGGAGTCTCCCCGCGAGCTGTAGCCGCGTCAGCCGCCGCCCCCGCGCCCACCAACACTAGAGCTATGTTCATGCAGCCCATGAACGACGCCACGTGCAGGGGGGTCAGACCGGACTCTGTTGTTGCTGATTTACCTGCAAGAGAGAAAGCATCCGATTTAGAAGTACATAGTAGCAAGTAAGCTTTAGGTAGTATTAAGCCCGGTTCCCGTTAATTTACAGAAGAGGAAGCTCGACTCAAATAAACATATTATAGACTTTATAGTTATTTAAACTGTCATGGTCACTATTGTCAACACAGTTCCCAGTTCCAAAGCATCTCATCATCATCCTCCGTGATCAAGGCGCTTGTAACAGTGTTGAAATATGGGAATCTTGATGTCACCAAATTAGGATTATAATTTCAAAAGTTGACATAATTATAAAGCCAATGTTTAGGACAGCTACTATAAAAAAAATTAATTTTATGATACAGATTTTGTATGAGATTTTCTGCAAATCTGTATAGTAGTTAAATACAGTTAATATAATCATCGTACATTATGATAAAATTATACTAGCAATAACAGGCTAAGGTCTATCGACCATACCACCTTATCGAGTTTTGCCGCCATATTGTCGATAACTTCCTTAAGTTTGTTTTTGTCCAAATGCCTAAACGTATGAGATTAGATAAAGTAGGGGATCACCATAAAATGCATAGGATGTGATCGTCATTTTCACATGACATTCACAATTTTTTTTTTTTTTTTTTACTTGTTGATTTACGAAGACTGGACATTGGCAAGTTGCTGCGAGAAGAGACCATAAAAAAAAAAGTGTGTGTGTCAGCTCCGACGCACGACTGGAGTTTACTCCTTAAGTACGAGTATCTAACCATAACAAATTAGAAAGTTGCGCACTAGAGGTGCGCACCAAAAACGTGACACGATTTTCGTTACTTGTTAGTAGGTTTTACCCCTCGGATTTTTCTCATACCGGGCGCCTTATATATGAAAATCGATTCTTAAGGAGTAAACTCCAAAAACCAATTGTTTTTATTATTAGATAGAGTAGTGTACATTCGTAGGATACTACGAGTATAAAGAAACTAGTCAAGGCTCGTTTCTTTAAAACCTACTCGTGTTCTAATTACCCCTTGGTGGATGGAAGCCTTTACATGACCTATAACAAACAACTAACGACTACCTCGGTGGCACAATGGTACTATGTACGGACTGCCACACTCGAGGTCTCGGGTTCGATTCCCGGGTCTGGTGGATAATGTATAATTATCTTTAGAATTTTATCCAGATAATTATCCCAGAGTCTGGAACTTGTGCCCGGTAAATGGCAATAGGGTCGCCCCCTATTACATGGGACCTAACATAGCTGGCGAGATGTGGGATGTAGGAAAAACGTGTGATGCTATGTTATGTTATGTATAACAAACAATACTTACTGGCGCCATATTTGAGTAGTAACTCAACAACTTTCAATCTGTTCTTCTTGCAGGCGATGTGGAGAGGTGTGAATCCGTTCAGTGCTCTGGCATTAGCGTCTGCGTTTCTGTCTAGAAGAAGTTTCGCCACCTGAAATGTTACCAAACATGTTATTATAAGTACTAAAGAAATGGAGTATAGTTCTAATGACTATTAAGTTAATACCAAAACAGTATGACTAGCAATCCTTAACACAATCCATAATTTTTTACCAAAAACTTACACGACATAAATGGACTCACATGCCATCATTTCCAATGAATAAAATGCTACATGAAATTACGATATTCTACATAAAAGGCTTCTGTCTACCCCCTATTGCCTACTCAGCGAGAGTTGTCTAATTATATCTCTATCCCACGGCAATACAGTCGATATTACCCTACTCCTTGGTACAAATTCTATCTTAATTTTTAACCATCCTCAAAAAAAGGAGGATGTTCTCAATTCGACTGGGTGATTTTGTTTTTTCTTTAATTGAAAGCTACTGCTTCCCGAGTAGTCCCATTTTAATTTGGTCTCATTCCAATAGTAAGTTGGTCCCATTCCGGTAATTTGAAGTCGGTCTATGTCAATGTTTGACGTGTTTTCCGGCAATAAAGTCGGTATTACCTTAACGTGTCCACAGTGCGCGGCGACGTGTAGCGCTGTGAGGTAGTCGACGGTGACGTCATCGATGGGCGCGCCCTCTGTGAGTAGAACTTTGGCGGTCTCCACGTGTTCGCCTTGCACAGACATGTGGAGAGGGGGTCAGACCGTTCTGGAAATATTCAAGTATATTTATTAGCTTTTCTCTTTCTGTGTTCTACATTTTATAAGTCCGGTGACGGTTCAGTCACAGTCACTATGATTTCACTAATGATTGTAAAAAAAAATCACAACATCACACATTTTTTTTTTTACATCATATTTATGTTATTATGTAGCTGCGGCATAACGTAAGCAAGGCCGTGTTCGGGAAACGTTTTTTGAAAAGGCGTGACGTGTTATCAGAGGCTTCAAATACTTCGATGACGTCATATTTCAGGCCTAGCCTAGCTGTGGTGTGCTACTAGCGCCAAAGCGCGCTCTCCGAACGTAGACCAAACGTCACCGGACTCTTCCTATGTGACAAACACTATAACTGCTCCATGTAATAGGGTTCTCGCTCCGTGGACATTACAGGGATAATAAGATAACAACAATTGACATGATGACAGTACTGACAGCTGGCAGTTGAGTTGGTCTCGAACGCGAAGCTATGGTACCGGACCTATGAGTTTACGGCTTGTTTGTTTTTTGTTATATATATAGACACAAACACACGACATATTATTATAAATATTACATACACTTATTTATTTTACTTGTGTATTTATGTATTTGATTTATTTATTATTTTTCTTGTGTGGTGGCATTTGGCAGCACAATATTGTGTTAATTGTGCTGGGTGAGATACTGCATGGGTGCGCCATTTTCAGTGTCACTGGCCTCCTCTGAAAACCAGCGCTGGCAAATGTGGGTCTGCCCACGTCAGCATAAGCTGAGAGGAGACCAAATTCTACGCAGATGTGGCGTGTACTAGCATACACCTACGATTTTCCTGTCCTTAACCTACTTCTAATATTTTACTTGTGTATTGTTATCGCCATGTCTGTTTAAGAATAAACACATTTTTCTTTCTTTCTTTCTTTTCTTTCAATTGAAAAATTAAACATCCCCGACAACAAAAGCGAGGTCATTGCCTATATATATATTTAGCTTATTAACATTGGTCGTTTTCGCCCTCATGCGAGGATGCGGAATATTTCTGTAACCAGGAAACCGTTCCTACTAGTCGTTAGACGTTAGACCCACATGCGATCTATCGACCAAGTTATGGACCGGCGAACTACATTTTTGGTTACCCCGCATGCGGGTTAACGACCGTGTTATCGACCACTGTAACTAAACCATAGCCATTAAAACCCCAGTAGGTAAACCTATTTGACAAGTTTGTACCTTTGTTTTACTAGTAATAGGAGCTCCATGCTGCAGTAATCTCGATACAACATTACTGTGTCCGGAGCGAGCTGCACAGTGTAAAGGTGTCAGACCATCTCGAGTCACCGATGCTATATTGGCACCTGGGGAAAGAAAAACATATTTTAATTAATATTTAATACTTTGCTATATTCTTCAATTATTATTATGATCTTCACTTGCTACAATTTCAGCATACGTCTGGTCGCCTTGGTCAACCTGTCTCATCTCGCTTATACAGGGGTCTGCCGTTAATAATTGATAACCCGTTAACTGGAGTTGGTCCAAGACAGACACTGTGTATTACGAATTCAAAACCAACCGTTCTTCCACCTGCTGTATTTACGTACATACTATTATGTGGTATTTAAGTATTTTGAGTAGTAGGTACAGCAAATACGCATGTCTTACATATTTGTAGGTAGTCGCTAAATATTTAATTTTTTTATCATGACGATTGCTAGGAACTGTGTATAATCGTCCACCAGAATGATTAGTGTGGAAATATGGACAATATTTCACAATCTTGAAGGATTTTGTTCGAAAATTGCTACTTATTATAAACAATACAGGGTTGTAATGAGGGAACCATTATCAAAGATATGTATAACATTAAAATTGGAAGAGCAAATTATCGTGTAGAGAAAGAAATCTCGACACATTTTTACACAATGTCATCTAGCCCAAATTAAGCTAATATAAGCTTGTGTTATGGGATCTCGACGACTGATAAACATACTTATATATTTCTAAATACATACATACTATACATAGAAAACACAAATAATTTGATTCAACCCGGAATCGAAACTGGGAACTCAGGGTCCAGTGTCAAACCTGTGGATTTAGTATTAGTTTAGAAATATTCTTCTTTGTATTCATATCAGCTTTACGTAGAAATTTTACATTTGTTCTATCAGTAGTAGAATTCAAATTACAACCGTATTAGTCGTGAACAGGCGGGAGATTCACAATTGAGTGTTTGACTGTGCTGATACATACCATTCTCCACCAGTAGATCAAGCATAGCAAGTTGCCCCCACTTGCTGGCGACATGCAGCGGCGTGATGCTGTGTTTAGCGGCTCGACCTGCGTCGGCTCCAGCTGCTAGGAGCGCTCGAGCCACTCCCACGTTGCCGTAGTGAGCCGCGATGTGGAGGGGAGTGAAGCCTGACTTCGAGCAAGCGTCTGGGTTGTGTTCGTTCTGTGGAAAGATGTTACAATATTTCAAGGTATTTTTTTTTAATGGGTATGTACATGGAAAGATTGAAGGCACTTGGTAAAATCTGCTACACATATTGCACAAAAACACATATACTTTTCCACTGGTATAATTTTTATTTTTACTGACCCGATTTACATCAAGAGTCAGAGATTTTAATATAGATATTCATAAGGACATCGAATACATATTTATATAAATCTCTGATGATGCCGTGAGGTAAAAATAATACCAGCGGAGAAAAACATGTGTTTTTGTACAATATATCTTCCTAAGTTTTGACCTAGGAATCGAACCCGTGATTTTCGGATCGCAATACACTCTGCACTCTACTACGCCACCGAAACAGTTTACATAAATGCATAAATGTCAACACAGTCAGTCATTCATGGTTTCACCCTGTCGCGAGCTTACGGCGAGGTGGGATATTAGACACATAACAACTAGTCCGCACGATGTAACCTTGACTACCGTATTGGTCAAAGCGTATTCCATTGAAGATTTCCAAGATTAAGGCACCTGCTAAAACACAAAAGTACCAACCTCTAAAAGTAGTGTGGCAGCTTTGACGTCATTCTTTTTCGCAGCTATGTGTAGAGCTGGTAATCGAACCTTCCCTCTTGTGTCGGACTCAAGGAGTTCAGCCACCACTCGGTCGTGACCCTGCTGCATCGCAACTGCTAAAGGTGTAAAGCCGTCCTGAAAGGATATCACATGCAAATATGTAATAAGGACCATTTCTTACTTTAATAAAAGAGCAATCAAGATTGTTCTACCGCGATCGTACTCCTGAGCAGGTGTTTAATTTGCCTGTTCTGACCTGAGTTGTAGACTATCTTTGTATCAAGTGTCATCTAGTGGTAAGGCTTTTCCAAGCAGAGTATCGAACTTTTGATACGAGTATTATCACAATTATGTCCCGTTTGAATATCAGTTTTGAGGACGTCCCTGGTACGCCCTCGTAGTGGGAACACCAGAGCGCCGGCAGACTTTCGCAACCTACGCGACCTCTGTCAAGAGTTAAGTCGGGTGTTATCCCTCATCTTTGGGGTCGGCTTTCCTCACGCGACGGCGAGCGAAGGCGTGCATGGGTGAAAGCCCCACAGCACGTCCCGATGCTGGACTGAGACACATTGCTATAGTTACCTACCTCGGTAGCCAGTGTTTGGCTGGCACCAGCAGCGAGAAGCATTTTGACGCATCCCGCATGGTTTTCTTGTGCAGCCATATATAGGGGAGTGAAGCCGGCGGCGGACTGCGCATCGGCCTTCGCCCCCGCCGACAGGAGCGCCTGTGCCACTGGCTCTTGGCCTGCCAGACATGCTATGTGCAGGGCAGTGTTTCCTGAAGACAATGAAAATAAATCATTAATTATAAACGAGAGCACGTTACAAAAAAGTAACAAGTATTATCTATTCCCGAGAGATGAAGAAGAGATTGAATTGGGTTTATGGCCAATAAATTGCGTTTATGACAAACTGCTACGATCCTTCTAAATGCGTAAAGTGCACAATTATTTTTCTTGCCAGATTCTTACTCACATGCTGTTTTGCTAATCTGATAGTAAATGTACATGTAGAATCCTCTTAATAATTTGCATAAGAGTCCTCTGTGACCTTTCTTCTTCTTCTCTTTTATAAATAAAAATGAATCGCCGTTCGTTTGTCTCGCTAAAACTCGAGAATGGCTAGAGCGATTTTCCCAATCTTGGTCCCAAAATTTTCGTAGAAGTTCAGGGAAGGTTTAAAAGGCGGTACGAAGTTCGCTGGGACAGTTAGTGATTAATAGATTCCATTATTTGATTCTTTGACTCGCAAAATATTTAGAAACGCACAGCTCCATTATACATATATGAAGACGATAACCACGTCTATTTCCCTGAAGAGGTAAGCTAAAGGAATTACGCCCATATCCGACAATGGAAATTTCGAAACCACAAATGAATTGCTGTTCGTTGGTCTCGCTAAAACGCGACGATATGGCTAGACCGGTTTGGCAAATTTTGATCTTAAAATATTCCTAAAGTTTAAGAGGAGGTTTAAACTGTAACTTTGTTCTGAGGTGACCCGAAGTTCGCCGGGACGGCTAGTAATTCAATAGAATAGAAGTAATATTTAATACCCTTTTTGGTAGCTGCGTCGACAGTGGCGCCCCGTTTGAGTAACTCTTCCACTACGGAGATGTGTCCATCTTTAGCTGCGAGGTGGAGAGCGTTCAGTCCATTCTACAAATCGAAATAAAACGAACACTTTGTTAAACAATTTTATCTTTATCACAAAAGACGCGTAAAAGGTTATATTAATAGATAGATAAGATATAAATAGAACATTTCCTAGATTAAAACACAAGATACTTTTATCCTGATAATGTGCTACCGTGAGAATTGGGAACAAATACCACGAAGGCGACTCACACAAACAAATCACTATCACTACATATTATAAAACAAAGTCCTCCGCAGCGTCTGTCTGTATGTATGTTCGCGATAAACTCATAAACTACTGCACTGATTTTGATAGAGTGATTCTCGTGGAAGGTTTTAGAATATCATTTGTCACGGGCGAAGGTGTGGGCGTCCGCTTTTAAATTATAAAAAACAAAACACAGGAATTCACATTAAAACAGACATACATAAACGCGAACAATATAACTTCCGAATTAGTCTGATACAGTCAGATATTAACCTCAATAGAATTAATAACCTATTCATGAATATGGCGCCTTAATTTCTAATTACAGAGTATTTAATTATTGTTTATGCTCATGTTTTCTTCATTTCAACATTCACAACGCAAGATGAACTGAATTTCTTAACTAGCTTTTTTTTATTTCTACGTCAATGGTTCATTTAACGGAAAGGGCAGTCAGAAACTGTTTTTTTAATAAACGTGATGCTGACCGAAGCTAGCCGTCACGGTATCAAGTGTACAGTTTAGATACGAAGTACTATATATGCTAGTCCAATTTAGACATCCAAAGGTACAAAATATGGATGCATGGATGTTCGAAATACCAGTAGAAGAGTTAAGAATGTACGTGAATTTTCAGCCTAAACGGTTAATTTGAGGTCTCAAGTAGCCGTTAGCTTTTGCTCGGCGTGTTCTATAGGTATACCATTCGACGATGACTGTACTTTTAAATTATAATAACTTTTTCATTAGTAATAAAACATAATCAATCCAAAAAAAGAAAGTGTCATGTTGAATGATTAGGTACTTTGCTAGAACGTATGCGATTTGGACATTATTTTAAAGCTAAAAAAAAGCATCGAAAACAAACAAACCGTGTCCGGTTTGCCGAAATTACAGTTTTAATTTGGTCATTACTGAATCCAAGAAATAATAGCCCTCGAAATAAGTGTTAAGTGTTTGTTGTAAGCACTTTCTCTGAGCGTTTGCTTGTAATTTGTTAAAGAAAGAGCGTTTGTGCACTGCATCCGATCTGAATCCGACCTGTTTTCGAGAAAGTGACATCCGATTTGTATATACTTATGCCTCAGTACCAGGTGTCAGACAGGGAATTTAAGATTAAATTTAGAGGATCTCAACTCACCTCAGGCTCAACTCCAGTCAAACGAATTATCCATTAATAACAACATACCCTGTATAAATAAACACCTTGATTACGATAGTAGCCTTTCTGTCTGTATTTCATTCAAGCCTCTAGGCATCTATACTGTGCCTTCCAACGGGCACTGTCATAGTTGGAAGTCAGGCTTCCTGAGATGCAACCTCATTTCTGAATGGCAGAGACCTGCAACGCTCTTATTATCCCGTGTAAAAGATAAGAGAGAGAGAAGGTACATAGGACAGACTGCTGGATAGCTGAAACCATCTTGATCTTTTTTAACATCCAGATTTTCTTTTACTCGCCACTGATAACTAAAACAACACGCTCTTTCATAGTAGGTTTTGACAAAGTGTGACGTGATGCATTCTCCTGAGGAAATCTCAATATTATGGACAGCGCATTACCTTTCCTTTACTATAAAAATGGACGGAAATAACCTTTCCTATTTCACATAAATATAATCAAATTTTCTTGGAACTTGCCAGAGCATCTAATATGATTTACCTTTGAAATATATTTTCGTTAGGTACCAATTTTATGGGTATGGAAATACATCAAGAACTTTTCTTTGTTCGTTTTGTGTTATGTGCGATCAGTGTGAGTCTATGTATTCTAAGGGATAAGACATGGAAAGGGCGGATCAACCGGACTAGGAGATTTATAGTTACCTAGTAAGTCACTATTTTCAGAACACAAATTCAAGAAATTTAATGTTTTTTAAAAGAAGTACCGCAGAATAAATTAGTACAATATTATTTTCTATGGAAGTAGGCATAAAGATTCTCCGGGCGCCCCTAGGGTTATCCTCTTACGAGGGCGAACCTGGAAAGTCCGGCAATTGACAATAAGGCAGCATTTAAAAAGCAACATTTGGTCTCTGTGCTGAGATTTCACGCTTTGGTCTTCATAAATCAAAGCCTCACAGAATCTCATCTCTTCTCAACGGCCCCGTCATATACAGTTAGTAAATATAATCACGTCATGAACCAGATATTTCTCCCATAATATGTCCCATAAATGAGATCACATCCTGATTAGATTTGAAGTTAAAATAACATAAGTTCATATAGTCAACAAAGAGCGTATCCGACAACAGTAATGTCGACCCTGAAATGTATAATACGAATAAATGCAACAAATAGTTAGATATCTTTTTATATGGAGCTGATTATCTACCTGCCAGGATGTCCTCAATACGCATATTCTAACAGATAGATTGCTGTAATTATTAGAGTTGTTACCTCGACTAATTTAATTTATTTTATGGGTCCCTCTAACCACGTCACCTGCAACTGATGCACTGTTATTCTACGGACCCTGACAAACAAAAGCTCCCAGTAAGAGGCAATAGAATTGTCTCCTTTTACGTACTTATCCAATAAATTTACTGGCAAAAAAACATAGTCGAATTGAGAACCTACTCCTTTTTTGGAAGTAGGTTCAAAAGTGGAACCAAACCGACTTAATGTTGCCTCTACATCTAACTAATAGAACCAGGTGTGCTGTGATGAAATATATTTTATGTAGATATTTAATTTTTACAAATCTTTGTATCGTATGGCACCTATCGGACTGCCTTGCCTTGGGCAAAGTTTTACGCAAAGACGTATCAAGATAACAGAGAATTATAGGTTTAGTATTACTTCCACAAGGACCAGCTCAAATGACACTTACGCCATGCAATTGGTATTCGATGAAGCGTTTCGTTCCACTGTAATCGTTACTTGCAATTCGATACACCTGGTTATTGAATTAAGAACTCTGTTAAAGGCTAAAGAGGACTAACAAAATATAAATGGTTTATGGTAGCCAAGAGAAAAAAAGGCTATGAATCAACTAGGAGTCTAGAAATCTAGAATTTGTATTACGCGACTCACATAATGAAATCAATAACTGGTTACGCAACGGGACGTACAGACCTATAAAATCGGGTCAGTAGATTTTTATGTACCTGTGATTAATCGATGCGACCACTATTATTCATAGTAGATATTTCTGTCAGAATCACAGTTAGAGCAAATCAAAGTAAAATAGATTCTTGACACAAACAAACAATTAAGTAAGTCCCTGCCTAATTACAATACTTACAGAGATTCCTGTAAAAATTCCTCCGCGTAATAGTTTATCATGAGTGTTCCATTTTGGACACACTAAATAAGATGTTGATAACCACATTTCGCCAATCATTTGTTCAGTGCCACGTACAATTGGTTTAGGCCATTATGATCCAATTCCGGTACGCCCCCGGCCGGCATGCCTCGACATAAGCAAGCTTGTTACTGTTTTTGGGCACTGGGTGTATTTGTCAGAGCCCCGAAAACTTATTTATAATTGCAAAATATAATTTAGATTTTATATTATGCGTTCCGTTTGACGTTCGAAGTCCCTTTATGAGAGTACGTCACTTCCTTGCTTCGCTTTGTCGTTAAATATCGCTTCCGTTTCCGCTATCTAGGCGCGCCGCCAGCGCCCTCTACCGCTCCCCCCCGCCATCTTCGTCATTTGTTGCGTCGTTTTTCGAGCCGAGCGCATTGTCGTTACGAAAAACTCTAATACATTTATTAGATTCAATTTATGTCGCAAGTTTTTAAAATTTTAAATAAAATTTCAACTTTCGAGATTCAAGTAGAAAGAAAAACAAACTGTTTAGTTTGTTTTCCGTTATCTTAATAATAAAGTGATAAAGACGGTATAATTCCCTAGATAAAATGTGTTCAACTTCAAGTGAAAGTTCTTCGGATTGCTTTTCGGATCCAGGGCCTATAAAAGGCCAATAGCGGACTAGTTCGTGGGATCTGGACGAAAGGTTTGACCTATTGTCACAGCGTTGGTGAGTCAGTTGAATAACATTTTAAATGCAAGTGCAGTTCTAATTACAAAGGAATCACTTTCAGCGTGCAAATATCCTCATCCAAACATTTTTCAGATTTGTTAAATAGCTCAATACCAATCCAGTGATTAGTTTTACTTACATTAGATTCAGGTAGTACTGTGAAATTTAACGTCTCGTTCTAAGAACTGAATGTCCCGGTAGCACGTGTTTACAAAGATTTGTCGCTTCAAATTGGAACGCGTTTCAATATGATGTTCAGATTATGAACGCTACTGGATTATTTTACACCAATGCGTTGGTTTTAAATTAAACTTAGGCCCAACGTTCAACGTTCTTGGGCTCAAATGAAGTGAACAGTACTTGATTCGGCAGTACATGTACTAAAATTGGAATACATAAATACGATTTATAGGTCTGGCAATGCAGACATTATGCTTAATTAATCCTCTATTTAGGAAAAGTTCCATCTATTACATCTACCTATAGGTATTTGATATCATTTTTGATTCTACGCCAGTATGGCGTTAGATTAGGGTTGCCATACGTCCCGGTACGCCGGGACATGTCCCGGTTTGAAGCACGGTGTCCTGGCGTCCCGGCCGATAAGCAAATTGAAACGATTTAAAAATCATAGTTTTATATTAGAGGGCTGGACTTGGTAAACAGTAATATACCTACAATAAACGCGACTACCTAGCAAGGCTATTAATACGTGAATAGGACGATGTAAGCGCTGACATTTGTCCGTTCACGTTTCACGAATTTACGTTAACAGTGTCAACACATTTCGGGATCGCGGACTCTCGGCGTTGACAGAGAAAGAGCGCATCAAGACCTCCTCCGTGGACCTCAAGGCCCTCGAGATACAGGGGAGGCGCCGGTGCAAGACCACCCGCACCGGGGCTCATCCACTCGAGGTCTCCGGCGCCTCCAGCGGCCCCAAAGCTGACGCCCTCGTGGCTAGGCTGAGAGACACGCTGGACGCAGAAGCCGTCCGCGTCTCCAGACCCACTAAATGCGCAGCAATGCGCATTTCGGGCCTGAACGACGCGGCCACGACGGATGAGCAAATCTCCGCCGTCGTGGAGGCGGGTGGCTATCCCCATGACCAGGTGAGGGCTGGGGAGATCTCCTTCAGCCCTACTGGTCATGGAACGACAGGCGCGGCGGCACTTAAAATTGCGGGCTGACGGAGCCTCCTCATATGGGGATTCTTCAAGGCGCAGGTGCTCCTCCTGTGTGCCCGGGAAACCAGGTGTTTCCGGTGCATGATGGTGGGGAACGTAGGAGTGCAGTCTGCAGAATACACCGTGGGTGATCGGTGCTTCCGTTGTAGCCGGCCCGGTCACAAGTCAAAGCCTGTGACGCACCGCCTCGCTGTTATAGATGCGAGGCGAAGGGGAAGACGGCGGACCATCGGGGCGGCAGCCGTTCCTGCGCCGCTTCGAGGCCAAAGCCTCGTCCATTGCCTGAAGGCAGCGGGGGTGTCGCTACTGCGCGCCCAGATGTGATAATTTTATGTTTGTTGATTACATAGTGTGCTAATTTAAAAAATGATGACAGATACTTAATACTTTAAGTTAATGTTGATTTCGTAAAAGAATTTGTAATATTATCAGTCTCAAAAGCATGCATTGAGTTTTACAAGTTGATTAATTTATTATATTTTGTACTACCTAATTAAGAAAAAAATGCCATGCTTAGATGACGATATTACCTAGTCCAGCCATAATAAGTTTTGTTACAAATGAAAATGCAATTTAAAAAAAATGAAGTAATGTAATATTATTAAAATTTATACCTACATATTTATTAAAGTCTTAGCAAAAAATAAAAATATATTTTATTCGAAATGGCCACCTTTGGCTTTTATACAGGCCTTTAATCTGTTTGGCACGAATCCATGGATTTACGCACTGTTTCCAAGGGAAATTTTCCCACTGCTTGCTCCAAAGATTTTTTAAGAGACTCAATGTGGCCGTGTCGTTTATAGCATTATAAAGTTTTAATTGAGACAACGCACAGTCCTATCGCGAATTTCGACATTTGAATTTCGAATTAAGAGCAGGCCATGTCCTCTAAAACTGACCATAATTTGTAGTCTAAAGGGTTGAAGTCTGGGCTAGATAAGGGCCGGTCTTCAGCTCTTATAAAAGTCCGGAACGTTGGTTTCTAGCCAGGCTTGAGTGGTTCGTGGCTTGTGGCCAGGAGCAGAGTCCTGCTGGAAATTCCACGGTATATTTTTAAAAAGTGTATTGCTGAGAGGTTTCTTTTTTTTTATTTTATTTTTTAATATTTGATCGCCAAATTGATGCCGCCCGCCTGGTGGTAAGTCGTGACGACGTCTAGCGATTGTGGGCCACTCTCACAGCACACATTACTGTTGAGAGTGGCCCTCAACTTGACGACCTACTGATGTGCCTCTTCACGCTCCGCTTAAAGAACCCAGGATTATATGTGGGAGGAAACACGTGCACAGGCAGGGCGTTCCAGGCCACTATCGTTCGGCAGAGAAACGAACGTTTAAAACGTTCGGTTCTCGCGAACATGCTATCCACTGTGTGGGGGTGGCATCTCTGCCCGGCACGAGTCGTTCGGGATCGGAAGGAAGAGGGTGGGATCAGATTGAAGAGCTCTTCAGAACACTCGCCGTGGTAAATACGGTAGAATGCGGCCAAGGAAGCTATTGTTCGGCGCTGAACTAGCGGCTCAAGGCTTCCCGTTACCTCCGGACAATCTATAATACGGATAGCCCGTCGCTGCATAGCGTCGAGAGCGTCCAGCAGATACTTCGCGGAGCCGTCCCAGAGGTGAGAGCAGTATTCGACGCAGGGTCTAATCTGCGTCTTGTACAGCAGACACCTCTGGTCCGGTGTAAAGAACCTCTTTACCTTATTCAGTATTCCTAGTTTCCGCGAAGCTAGCCCTATACATCTTTCGATGTAGTTTTTATTATTGAGCTCTCGACGAACGTCTATGCCAAGGATATCAAGGTTGTCCTTCATTGGTAATAATGCATTCTGAAGAGAGGGTAGGGGAAGGAAAGGGGATTTCTTCGCAGTAAATGCACACGCCTGTGTTTTGCGGGCATTGAACTCGACCAGGTTCTCGGTACCCCATTGAGAGATACTGTCGAGGTTACGGTCGAGATCAGCCACGAGTCGTCGTCTCTCCTCCTCAATCGCAGATCGCCCCGCCGTCGGACGAACCGAGTAACTCCCGTGCAGTGTGCTGTCATCTGCATAGCAATGAATGTTCCCGAGGGATAGCATATCATTGATATGCAGAAGAAAGAGAGTTGGTGATAGTACGGACCCCTGCGGTACCCCGGCATTCACTTGCAAGAAGCGAGAAGCCTGGCCATCGCAGAGGACCCGCACTCGGCGCTCGTTTAAAAAGCTGGCAATCCAGCTGCACAGTTGAGGAGGTAGACCATATGCCGGAAGCTTGGAAAGGAGCGAAGCATGCCAGACCCTGTCGAAGGCTTTGGCGATGTCCAGGCTAATTGCCAAGGACTCGCCGTGCCTTTCCATAGCCCAACCCCAGACATGCGTTACGAATGCCAGAGGATCACCCGTTGATCGCTTTGGCCTGAAGCCGTATTGTCGATCATTGATTAGCGAGTGATCCTCTAGGAATTGCATGAGCTGCTTATTTATAAGGAGCTCAAGCACCTTGCAAATGACTGAGGTGACAGCTATGGGTCGATAGTTGCCTGGATCGGACCGATCCCCTTTCTTGGGGATCGGTTGTACGTTTGCCTCCTTCCAGACCTCCGGCACGAGCCCTGAAGAGTATTACAGGCGGTACAGACGCGTTAATACTGGAGACAACTCAGCTGCACATTTTCGTAGCACCACCGCCGGAATGCCGTCAGGGCCACTGGCTTTCCGCGTGTCGAGTGACCGCAGCACTGCCCGTACATCACATTGCCTGATAACAATATCAGGCATTGTGTGGCCACAGTTGGCGATGGCGGGGGGCTGCAGGCCACGGTGGTCACAACATGATCCACGACAGTATCTTGACCGACGGCTCCATACCCACTTTGTGCTGGGCGATCATTGCGATTCCAATTCCATATTGTAATTCGATAATGAACACGAAAAATTATGTGAAATGGCGCGAAATCGAAAGAAGTTTTTAAAATAATATACGTGTTCCAAATTCAAAATAATTAAAAAGTTGAAAAAAAACGAAAAGTTTTAATGTAACAGTATTTATGGTCAGACTATATATATTTTGTGTTAATTTCAAAAATGTGCCATGTATAAACGAGAAATGATAAAATCTTTGTTAATTATATTAAATTATAATAAAAGTTCCTATTTTTGTCCCGGTCTGAGTCCCCCCACTTGGGGTAATTAATAATCATTCCAGTCTAAGATGAAAAATTTGGGCTCCTTTCACCCAATAACCCGATCTTATAGGTAACTAGTTTTAGAATTCAATTGGTGGCCTTGAGATTTGCCAGTTACTTTTACTCTACCTATTGCTTTGTGACAACTTACATTTAAGGCAGTACACGTGCGACAGCTGTAGGGAGGATCTGTAATATGTATATTAAATGTATATATTTCTACATCTTCACATCTTAAAAATGGAATGGCGATGCGAAAATACACATTTATATTCCGATAGATAGTTAAGTAACGCCCTACTTTATTCAATACATCTCTTCGAAAAGGATGTTAAACATTACGTAACCTATTGTCTGTGTGAAAATTTACCAAAATTAACAGATGGGTACATCATGAGATGTAAATGAATATTTATTAACTTTGACCTTGACCAATGGAAGATGTGGAACAATTTCCATCTCAAGGCATTCACGTGCATGAAACCGAAGCATTCGATCTGTTTCATCATTACCAAATGCCAAGTCTTCTACAACAAGTAGATTGGACGGTAAAGATAGACTAAGATCAAGCTCAGGCTGCATATGCACACGTAGATAGTCACTTTTTGCTGCCATGTGATACGTACTTGTCACACACACAGGGATACACTTGTCACCTGTGTGTGTGATATTATATGCGTCTGAGGCCATCATCACCAGATAACAAATATGACTGACGTAAAACCTTTTGTAAAATACCTACAAAGTGTCAGATGCAGAAAATGAATAATACTCCTTTCATCACGCACTCAGTATCAGATTTCAAAACCAACTGCTACAGATGATATGTCTGTCACAGCATCACCGCGGATTTTCGCCTCAGTTATGAACTAGACCGCAGAGATACTTCGTACATGGTCAGTATCCCCACCTGACACGCGAGAGATCTGTGTTCGTTTCCCCACCGAAGAATCAAATACAGAATCAGGCTCAGATACAAAATTCAATACCATTTCTGGGTTATCGGCGGATCCATGTGACGATACCAACTGGTATCATCGGTTTGGAGTGTCATGGGACACCAAATCCAATACAAGGTTCCTAATCTTAAAGAACAAAGAGTTCGTCACATGAACCACAGTCGGCTCGGATGGAAATTTCAATACAATTTCTGGGCTGGCGCATCAATTGACGACACCAACTAGGGCCATAAATTTCCTTGAGCATGGGATACCAAAGCCAATACGAAGTCCATACCCTCTGATGAAGTAAGAGTTCGTCAGATGTTTGTTGATGTTGGAGTCCGTAGTTGGGCACTACGCCTATTAGGACTCCCCCCTCAACTTGAAAACCTTCATCACCCCACCGCGCGGGGAATGTTCTATTAGCACAACGGATTCATCAGATGTTGCAGTCCGGCTTGCAGTCAGCAGTTGAGACCTAAACAGGCACAACGCCTATTAGGACTCTCACCTCAACTTTAAAACCTTCATCACCCCAACGCGCGGGGAAGGTTCTATTAGTACAACGGATTCATCAGATGTTGCAGTCCGGCTTGCAGTCAGCAGTTGAGACCTAAACAGGCACAACGCCTATTAGGACTCTCACCTCAACTTTAAAACCTTCATCACCTCAACGCGCGGGGAAGGTTCTATTAGTACAACGGATTCATCAGATGTTGCAGTACGGCTTGCAGTCAGCAGTTGGACCTAAGACGACTACGTTGTCTATTAGGAATCCCAACTTTGCAACCTTCGACACCCCCCGGGGAAGGTTGCAGTGCTGGTTAATGCAGCTATAGAAGTATCCTCGATGTCGCTTAGTATTCCGAACTGAAATAACCGGCAGAGTATACCAGTTGTCTACAAAGAATGCCGACGACCCACGTCATCACCGCGCGACGCGTCGAAAATTCTGTTGGAGCATTTGTGGACAACAAAACACCCGTGGTCTACATGAAGACGGAACAAGATCGCGTCTTGGCTAGATATTTACTTTATGAACCTGGTGGACCCCCATAGCACCGTGTTTCGCCTTCACCACATACCAGGGCTTTTGAACACCAAAACCGACCGACCTTATAATAAATTATAGTCATCATCTTGGTGCATAAGAATTTATAATAGGAATATAATACAAAATTTCTAAGCAATTACTTTTGAAATAGTATGCTTTTGTTAAGAGAATAGAATTTAATGTTCATTTACCCGCTAATGTACGCTTCTATATTTTATTTGTTTCTTGTTCAACACATTTCCCGTTGAAAAGTCTGTTATTGCAGCTGTTTGCGAAACAATATCAGATATTACAGTTATGTCAAATCTAATGATGATGCATAACACTGAAAGCTTGCACCTTGGCAAGACCTACGCCCCCTAAATTACAAATTTGGGGTGCAATGATTTTGATAAGTTGTTTAAAAAATTATAACTTCAAGCACGCCTTATCTGCAGATATTTTATTATTTTCTTAATATCGTAGAGTACCTACACGATATTAAACTATTGCATATTGACGTATACCAACACGTTAGGCAGGGACCAGATTTGTTACTCTATTATATTCGTTGCACATTGACAACAATTTATAGATCACCAATATTCGATAAATAATCATTACAGAGGACCTCGATCTCCAATACCTTGTATATTGGTTTTGGGTAGAAAATTGCCTCATCGTACCAGCAATCTGGTGGGACGTTGTTAATCTTGCCTGATAATAAGCATTGACGCAGTATATCGGGTACAGTAAATTTATAAAAAGGTACCCAATGAATCATAAGTCATAACTTTATTCCTCAATAAATATTTAGATAGAAATTATAATTCGTAAAAACTAATGACATCGGCCTCTCCCTAACAAGGAGAACCCTTATACTACTAAGCTACGATGTCTATACCAAGTTCATATAATTTTAGCTTCATTTTCAATTTTAGTTTTCTAGATCGTGTTTTACGGTAGACGTTGGAGATGTTATATATTATAACCATATTTGTCTTAGCAACTAGAAATCCCACAAGGCCAGTTACAGCAGCGATGAGTGGGTTTTGGGACAAAGAGTTTGGGCGGATGCGCCAGCTGGATGTGGTATACTGGTGTTCTCATCTTTAAAGCTGTATAAATTTTTTATATTAATGTTATTCCAGCTAAAGCAAATTGAAAACATATATCTATTTTTAGAAAGTTTTATCTAAAAGAGATTCATGAAGGTAATACGAGACGTAATTGTCTAGTGCCTCAGAAAAATCACTATCTCAGTTCTTTCAGCTGGATTTATAATATCTATAAAGTAATTTGTAGGTTGATTTATTTGTTGCACCTTAGTTAAAGTGCACTTACGTTTATATATTTAATATACCTGCATCACATTGTTGCCTTTTTTAACTTAAACCACAAGCCACCAGAAGATAACAAACAGTCTCTCACAAAGGGACTTCGAACGTCAAACGGAACGCATAATATAAAAATTTTACCTTCGAATAAAATTTCTATTATGCTTCCTATGACGTTCGAAGTCCCTGTTAGGCCTTCCTGGGGCTATACCATTATGAGATTAACAATGACGAAGATGGCGGCTTGTGCTTAAAAGGTGACTTAGGTGGGGGGAGCGGTAGAGGGCGCTGGCGGCGCGCCTAGATAGCGGAAACGGAAGCGATATTTAACGACAAAGCGAAGCAAGGAAGTGACGTACTCTCATAAAGGGACTTCGAACGTCATAGGAAGCATAATAGAAATTTTATTCGAAGGTAAAATTTTTATATTATTAAAGTATTGTTAAAATTCGGAACTCCCACTCGCACAAAAACCTTCGAGGTTTCAGCAAGTGGATGTTATGCATGCAGATTGTATTATTATGTAATGTTTTGGTCAATAAATAAAAAAGAAAAAAAAAGAACAATGGTGGCGAATGGTCATTATCTAATTCTGAATAATCTTCAAAATTTGCCGAGGCGACGCGACGATATCTACAAGTCTTAGGTAAATTAATATTGGGAATATGGAAAATAGGATACGCCGTTTTAGACTAAACTTATCTTTTCTTTATACTTTTTTTTAATTATTGTATGTTAAATACACAGATACACTTCCTCATCTTTCATTAGTGTTTTATGCATGCTCGGTGGTATTTTTAAGGTTCCGTAGTTCAAGTCTCGAAACCCATATACGAGTAGTTTCGGCATGTCCGTCCTTCCATGAAAATTATTCAACTGCCACTTACTGTGTTATAGTATTTAGATACCGAGGTTGTGTTGTTTGTTTCATTGTGCCAAACATAATTCATGTTTTTTTTTAAACTTGTATATGAAATTGTAGACACGAATAATAATATTAAATTGAAATGTATTAATTGTATTGTATATTATTGTCACGTCACTTCCTGAAGGTCATACTTCGAAAAGCGTGTTTATTTATGAGTTATGATATGACCCAAGAATTTTTGTATGTAGACGTTCTGTACTTAGTTTAGGGTTTAGTTTGGAATTAATTATTAAAAAAAAAACCCGTTGCTCAAAACGTATTTCCTAATATAAATGCATACCTCATGCATAACCTATGCAGAATATGTTGAAGGTTTAATACTTTTGAGTCGTGAACTTTGATGATTCATGAAATTTTGATGATATTCAATGGATTTGAGGCTGGATGATGTGCTTCTACTATTTAAGTGTCGCAGCATTTTTCACAACCATGCTTATTCCATTTAAATAAATTATACACAACTGTGTAGGTACACGCATATTAATTGAGTAAGTTTCCAACAATCAACTCCTGGGAGGTTAAATAAGCAAAACACGGTTTTAAAATCCCTAAGGGCATTTAGTTCCATAGTTTTAAACCCACGAAAGTAGGTAACTATAACGGAAACATTTGTCTAGACTTTCCCACGGAAATGGTTCAGATACGAGTCGACATTGAGGTAATCTACTCACTTAAAAAAAACTTAAACTTGAACTACACTGAGGCCTTCTGAAGAATAATAATGAAGAAGAAAGAAAGAAGAAGAAAGAGACATTTATTTAGTGCAAAGTGGCCACAAAATACAACCTAATAACTATACACAATCCAACATAAGACACATATAAGTAAATGAAATTGGGGGATTGGAAACATGTTCGCTCAGAGTAAACATATTTCCAAACTAAAATCGCAACAGACGCGCGATTAATAAGTGTGACACACAAGTGCACCAAATGTCCAGTTCAGCATGTGTCCGATAGAAACTTGACGCTGGTTTTCAACTGGAACCCAATTGGAAAGTCACAAGCATCAGTATCCAGATTCAATCCACCGAGGGGACGACGTGAGAAGTTTAATATGAAACCAAACCAAAATCTATATACGGTCTCTAGCTAATCTGAGTCTGCAAGAACGCAGACTAAGGTCATTTGTCGATAACTAAAGTGCCTTTATTTACAGTAAACTTAAGATTCAGGTATATACTCACGGAATTGCTTGTGTTTATGTCTTTGACTGCGCCGGAGTCGAGGAGATCGACAACTGTGTCGAGCTGTCCGGCGCGAGCTGCTCGTAAGAATGCTGTGTTTGGGTCGATCTGTAACAAGAAATATCTGACTTAGAAACATTCAGAACTAAAGGAAGCTAATACTATGAGGTAGTTGAGGGAAAATCAAGGGTAATCGTGGCTAGACATCACGTCAGAAGCCAAATTTAATGGTAACACAAGATGCCGTTATAGAAAATGTTACCTACACAAGCTTTTAAAATAGTTGCATTCTCTATTAGCGTACGTGAAATAGAAATTGAAACCTCTTGTACACCTATGACTGACAACGGAAAGACTATTGATAGCTTACAAACAAGATTGCTAGAACTCACTTCAATTCACTTTCTAATGGACTTTATTTGTGTGTTGTGTAACTCTCCTCCACTTCAGCATTTCACATCCCAACTGGATATTTCGAACTAAGATATAGTTTAGTCTTTATCAGGGAAATTTCTCAGATATACATGTATTTGTGTCCGTACACAGTATCATAATTACAGTTCCGCCGTGTAGGATCTAAGACATACCTACGAGCTCTTTACTCGCTTCATCACTTTCAAAACCCTTATTAGCTTTCACCGACAAAGATTTATACGTCAATGGTAATTCATACAATTACAGTGCTGAATGCAATGTGCAGTGTATAGTATAGTATTCAACTGGATGTATTATGTCTGTTTCTTATGAATAGATACCTAACTGTAGATGCAGGCAGAGGGCCACTGGTACTCGCTTTCTATTTAGCCTTACTCCATCGAAGCGGTGAGAAACCAATTCAAACAGCGTCAATTTTAACAATACCGAATTTGTAATCACTATTTCAGAGTTAAAGACTTCCTAACCTCGAAGTTTATTAGTTTGGCAATTTTATTTATTGGCAATGACTCTGATGGATGTTGGGATGTGATAGACGATGTAGTAACCAAAATGGAAGAAGGGCTGCTTACTGTCACGTATGAATGTTGCAGAAGCAAAAAAAAATATGAAAGATATCAAGTGGAAATCCGTGGTATCGGCATATCACACCGGGAAATGAGATGTAAATACAAAATAGGTAATGATGAAGATATACCAAACGTTAATCAGAATGAATGCTAAAAATCCAACACCGGCAGTTCATTGGAACGGAAGCATCGTGCCCTACGATTTCATGGTCCACCGTCGACCCAACGCCTTTGCATGGGTAAATAATCTTCGGTCTAAAGCTCGGAATTTCTCGCTCTATTTACGAATCTTCTTAGGTCAATGTTTCACTTTGTTGCTGACGGTGAATCGGAATTGTAAAAACACAAATTGGCTATTTTAAGAGATGGCCTTAACCGAATCTCGTTCACGTTAACGAAAAAAAAATAGGTAGCGCTTATTCTTCTCTGAGATTAGTAAGTTTCATGGACTACTAATTGTAATTAACTTTCATACAAATTCGGAGCTTGTGAATGCACTTTTTAATTACACTTCAAACGATGATTTGCTTATTTTTTACTACATTTTCATCAGATTTAAACACTCTGTCCATGACGAGGAACTTTTTTAAAGATTATAAAACATAAACCGACATTAAAGATTCAAAACATACCGATATTCCTGAAAAAGTCAGTTCAGGTTACTTAAACGATGAATCTTGTAAAGTTTGCGATCGGATCAAACTGATATGGTTAACTTGACCGGGCCTGGAGCCTAGCCATGTACCTAATTATAACCTCCATCATATAAATGATTATAAATTTAAGGTCAAAAAATAGTTCTTTCAATCAAAATTTAATGCTTCCAGATTATTTCAAAAATTTATAATGTAAGGCCACATAGGTACAGCATGATGTCAATGTGATAAGCTTTAAAATATAGTTTAAAGCGACAGATTTTGTATAGTAATTTCGAGGGCACGATTATTCTGAAAAACAGTAAAAAAACTAAAATTGCAACAATACGGCATAATACGTTGCATAATAAAAACCCATGGACACAGCAGCTATTGTGCACTAATAAACCAGAATGACACTAATTACTAAATAATTGGTATTTTTAAAAACACGCACCACTAGTGTTATGGAGTATACGCGACGTTCAAGCGGTAGAATACGCGCACCGCACCAGACCGCCATGGCGGCACTGGCTGCGCCTGCGCAGGCTTCACGCACCGTCAAGCACGCTAGGTGTCAACGGAGATGGAAAAACAGTAGAAAAACTCAGAAATATTATTCAAAACGTACGATTTTTTTACGTCTAAATCTGGGCACGAGTTTCTACTTTTACTCAGAAGCCTCATGTGGACAAATCCTTGCATGAGCATTTGATGGCGTTATCCAGTACAGTGTAAGTATATAATATTTAGTACTCAATGCGTATGACATAAATATTGGTTATTAGGTTATGTTTTATGCGTAGGTACCTACTACAAAAATGTAGTTGCGCTTTAAATTCTGTAATATACCATCTCAACATGGTTGTAATATTTTTATAGGATGGCAATGAGCACCTCTTCTATCGTTTCGTAGCTGAGAACTTAGCAGAGCTGTACACCCCTACTGTGGGGCTCGCCTCTCGTAATATAAACGGTAATATTTTAACATGGAAGATTAATTAGGTGATCTTAGTTAAATTGCGTTATTTAAGATAATCAAGCACTTTTGTATAAACCCTGACTAGAGCAGGTCGAAACCAGATTATTATTTATTTGTCATCTGAGTTACGAATCAAAGTTTAGGTCTGACTGATTTCTACTAATATCTGCAGAAACTACTTTTCAGAAAGAATTCTCATTAGGACTGCTTGCAACTTTTACAGAGGAAACTCAAAATCCCTCAAAATATTGCAAGCAGACCACTCGGCATTGCTTGCTCCATCTCGATCTCCAGATCGAGATAAGTTAAGGCGATTTAATGACGAAGCATATTATCAATCACAAATCAATCAACGTAAAAAGTTCTCTATTTTAAGAGAACTTGAATAGTTGCGACAAAGTACAATTCTTTCAAATTCCAATTGAATTTCTTGCGATGTGTCAAATTGAAGATATCCTCCTACGACTTTGAATACAGGAAGTGTTACGGTAAAAAATTACTTCTTCCAGGGCCAGGATAAATGCCGGGGGACAATAATTTGTTTTGGTCTATTTTTGTCACAACCATGATACGAGTTAGATATCCTTTTATGCAACAACTGCTAACAGGATGACAATAGAGGAAAAGATCAATATTAACATAGATTTTGACGTCTTGTGATACCCTTCCGCATTTGTTAGCATTCTATAGGTGCCTGTTAAGGACTTCGAAAGAAATTAAATCGATGAACTTTGGGTTGATCCGAACCTAAGCTTTCATCTGTTTGTCCAGAACTTTAACCTTTGTCTAAAATAATGTGACCAAGAGACTATCGTCATTCACTTTCGTTCGGTTAATCGTTTTTAGATGGAAGTTTCGGTTAACTTCGGGACGTTGGGTATGTATATTCATACTTAATATTCGTCCCGAACTGCTGAGCATCGCTCAGACTGCAGAGATTCTGAATGAAATTTCTGAAGAATTAGGAAAGAGTGAGTATGTGGTGCTCGTCTGCCTGCCCCTTCTGAGATATGGGCGTTATATGTCTGTCTGTCATTATTTTCATACCTTGTTACGTATTTATTGACACAAATCTTAGTCTTGAAGACGGTTGGATTCAGCTAGGTGCTCACTTATAACCAGTTTTTAACAGTCGTGCAAAGAGCTAAGATTCACGTTTTTTATACGACATTTATCCGTCACAGAATGACAGTGCAAAATGTAGTTTTCTTCTATTCGGTAAACTTTTACAAAAATTTCTTTGTTCATATTACGGTATTATCATAGCTCAGACAGACAGGAAACGTGACATTTGCTAAATTTTTATTTAGTTTTGCTTTTGTCTACTCTCCCTATACTATACCACAGAATAGGGAATAGAACTTACATACAGAACTTGCACTCCGACGTTAATTAAAGCACATTCTTTTGTTTACAGAGAACATAATTCGAACGTTAGGGTTGTCAGGAAAGTACCAGCATAATTTGACCAATAATTATGACGTTAATGCTGCAATATCAACTCTATGGTCAATGCCGTATCACAAACAAGAGACAACCCTTACTGACTTACAACTTCAAGTTGTCGCTGACGTCACGTATTTTTTGCGATTGTTAGGCGAGTGACATAGGTCAGACTATACCTACACGATCAACAGTCCTAGCGGTTTAGTTTCTAATTAAAAATTATTAGAATCTACAGTTCTGTGCCGAATTTGTAATATCGTTTCGCTATCGTAGCTACTTTTTGTATAATTTCGGTAGCAAAAAGTGAGTAAACAAACTCCGTGGATAAGCTACCATGGAATCTTTGGTGTGTATCAGATCGAACTGTTACTAAATGGCATTACAGGCTTAACGATTTTGTGGTTATCCAAAAAAAAGGATCTAAAAATATCAAAATTTTCAACCGCGAAGGTCATAAGTCTGTCTTACGAATAATTGTAACGCCTTAGTAGAATTGAAACGCCGAAAAAAAACACTTTAAAAAAAATAAACGTTATAGTTCTCTCCGTCGAAAAAAATAAAATTAGGAACGAAAGTAGCGCATTTTCTTAACAAAAATAGTTGACCAAATTACATGAGAAAGTAAATAATAGCTTAATTCACAACTCAAGAACTGGGTCAGTATATTTTCAAAGTTACCAGTAATTTAATAAATAATACAACCGGTGTCTAGTTCAACATTTAGCTACAATTCAATGATTTAAGTAGTCAAGTTATATCTTTAATTATCTACATCAAGATAACCGTAGTCCATCGCGATAGATCAGTTAAATTAAATTAATGAACTATTTGAAATAAAAATTGAAAGATATGAACCTTTGTGGCTCTCTTATTACATGCTGATTAAAAAGTTAATTATGTGCACAGATACCCACACAGTGCACCGAAAAGCCACGGGTTTTCACACGATTATTGAGTTTCCTATATATTACCTTACTCTATGCTATTGAGACATTATAGTAGGGTCACGGAATTTGAAAGAGCCACAGGATATTTATCTGGGAAATATTTTCCTGAAAAAAGTTTCCTTTAGAAAACGGGACCGGAAAAACAAAGAACGTGGATGGAACGACTGTTATTAGGTCTGTCATATAAAATGAAGGTGAAATTGACTTCCGGTTAAAAATTTAGATGAAACTTTTTACACAAACAAGTTTAGTGTAGTTTTTTTTTACAAATTTTTAAAGATATGTGATGATATTATGTAACAAATTGTTCCGCCTACGCTAGTAATCTGTGATTTGTACAGATGCTGCACTGAACTATAGTTCAAGGAAACAATCAACCAATTGGATAAATACGGTGTGCGACAATTGAGCAGTTGACCCAGACTAAGTGTTATCGTCGTAAAGTATCACATCTAACACCCTGATAATGATTCTATCAATGTGATGTATCCCTGAATTCATATATGGGGTGTATAGAGGTTCAAGAAGTCTTCCGAAGTCCTATATGTTAGCTGTTGTCCGTTTAACGGACATATACTATAGCAAACAGAAAAGTTCCCCAAGTTCCTGCAATAATCTCGCCCCTACTACGTGAAAGCCACCACCACACTGCATATGCTCTTCATGAACAGGCAGGCACTTAGAAGTGCTTTAAATAATTAAAAGTTAACAAGATACCAAAATCCTTAAAGGAAAGTAAGTATATAAACTACAATCAATGCGGAATCTATGAAATGAAGACACATAAGAGACCGACCTACGTTTACGTTAATTTTAAAGGAACGTGAGCAAAGACGATATTAAAAGCAATGAGAATGCAACTTTTTTCTTTACAAAATGTTGCAAAATCCGCCAAAAGAAGTAAAATGTTGATCGTATTCAGTTGATAGAGTATTTCACCGTGTCTCGTTCGAGTAGCGCATAAGAACATTGTTTTCTCTGACTTTTATTTCAAAATTACTAAAAGCATAGTAGGTGGAAACGATGAATTGTTTTGATACGCAACCATTTTGTCCAATTCCCAATACACCGTCCAGTTTTACGACATCCAATAAAACTTCCGCCACATAAGACAATATTTTGTGCTTCCGTCCTTCCTCTAGAGAATTACTGGAGCGATCATTGTATATACCTAGTAATATCCTCGTAACCTGACTCCACTGCACGAGTGTGCATTGGTCAACAAAGCCTCGTATTACGTCCCATGTGTATCGGTTGCCACCTGCGAGTATCCGGTGACATCGAGCATTCTGACGTTTGTATGTGTTGTATATTACACATGTATCTATGAATACCTTTACAATTTTATGCTATATGCGGTTATAAGTGTCACGTGCTTTGCTGCAAATATACTTGCCCATGATCTCTGTAGAATGCAAAAACAAGTATATAACACCCTATAAGTCGTTTTCACTCACCACATTTAACTGTCTTTCGTCTATTTGGACAGAATTCGTATTTTTTTTTCTAAAGTCCCTAACATAATCATATTTCCTTTGGAGCAGCGAGTCTGGATCATCAAGATTAACATAGAGGACATACGAGACGAATATCTGTATGCAGAACTCTAGCTTATTTTGGGTAAGTAAACATTAAACCTTCATTAAAATATTTAAAGAGCACCATTAAAAGGTGTGGAGGAAGTCAAAATGGGACACGTACTAAAGTAATTAACTAGGGTAGGTTACGTACCTAATAACCGTAAAGGGTTCTGAGTAACGTAGACATAATAATAATATTGGCGAGTGACTTTCATGTAATTTTGGTAATTCTTAAGTAGTTATTACACTATTTAATCTTAACTTTCCAGACATACAAATTCGAGGATGATTTAAGGAGAGGATTTAATCCGGATCTGGATTCGGATATTGGATCGTAGTATGCATAAAATAAAACTACAGCGCACAGAATTGTAATGCAAGTGGAACGAACGCCTACTGAATAATACTGGTGGACGATGGTGCAGTGCGGACCAATTTTGTTGCTAAATGTATTTTGATAGGCGTTATGACACTCGAGGTTTCGAGTTCGAATCGATTTATTTGTCTAGTTTACATAATATCTGTTTTTATTCCATACACACTCATAACTGTGACTTAGAAATACGTAATTCATAAATAGCACACATTTTTGAGTTTATTGTCTTTGGAGACATAACAAGACAAAGGTGGTGATTGTGGACTTCATTTTACAACAATACTGACAATATGAAAATATTCGGTAAATTGATTTAGAACTGTTACTATCATATACTTTGGAAAACGGTGTAGGTAATTAGGTCATACTTAGGCCATGCTTAGGCCAAACTCTGGGATTTATGGCCATAAGTGTTGAGCTGATCCTATAATTCGTTACTTGATCTTTACCAGATTTGAATTCAAATTATTTCTTAATGTTGGAAAAATCTGTTGTCTATTTCTTATATACGCCTAAATTACCGGCGACATAGAGGCGTTTAAAACAAAACATCTTATCGACCTGAATAGAGGAAGACACAATTATTGCATGTCATATTTAGCATATAAAAAATCACAAACAAACTCAAGTGGATTGTACCGATTTGTACCGCGAATTTTATGCAATAATAAGCATAACTTTTTTGCACGTAATATGTATTTAAATACATTTTAAACTCACCATTCCGTTACTTATACAATAACAATGAGACCTGGGTATTATTATCGATAGAAATAAAATTATTTTTGTTCTTGTTGGTTAATTACATCACCTCTAACCTCCTCTCAGTTTTACTTCTTTGTTTATAGTGCTTTGCATATAATATCTTTTTAAAAAATCAAGTATTTTAATACTGTCATACATATGATGTAAGTGGTTACAGACCAGTAGCGGTACTGTCGGCCTTCGCTAAAGTCTTCGAAGGGGCACTGCACGCGTCCATCTATGCACAGATCAGATCCCAATTGACTGATGCTCAGCATGGTTTCCGGCCGGGTCGAAGTACGTGCAGTAACCTATTATCCTTCGTGACGGACATTACGTCCGTTATTGATTCCGGGAGGCAGGTGGACTGTGCGTAC
This sequence comes from Nudaria mundana, assembly GCA_963556515.1. Taxonomy (NCBI): domain Eukaryota; kingdom Metazoa; phylum Arthropoda; class Insecta; order Lepidoptera; family Erebidae; genus Nudaria; species Nudaria mundana. The sequence goes on from OY748313.1 coordinate 7,670,581, forward strand.
TTCGACTTCCGAAAAGCATTTGACATATATATAAAACATAGCATCACGCCTTTTTCCCCGAAGGGGTAGGCAGAGGTGTGCAAACACACCCACATCTCGGTGATCTCAGACTACCTCGGTGGCACAATGGTACTATGTACGGACTGCCACACTCGAGGTCTCGGGTTCGATTCCCGGGTCTGGTGGATAATGTATAATTCTCTTTAGAATTTTATCCAGATAATTATCCCAGAGTCTGGAACTTGTGCCCGGTAGATGGCAATAGGCTCGCCCCCTATTACATGGGACCTAACATAGCATTTGACGTGGTAGATAATGACGTGTTACTATCGAAGATGGTGGCGTTTGGGTTCACACCACACTTGCTCCAATTCTTCGCGAGTTATCTCGGCGAGCGAAGACAGTACGTGGACTATGGTGGGTATGAATCTGGGTCGTTTTTTACCTTTTCTGGTATAAGTCAGGGATCGAATTTGGGACCTTTGGAATTTATAATGATGATCAATGATCTTCCTGCGGTATTGCGGCACGCGAAGTGTCTGCTCTTTGCGGATGACCTGAAAGTTTATATTACAGTAGCAGACGCATCAACCGCGGGTCGACTGCAGGAGGACATTGACAGCATTGTACAGTGGAGTAACAACAACAAGTTGTATTTTAATGTCTCGAAGTGCGGAGTAATGACGTATGGCAGGACTAGGTCTCCACTTGCATACGATTATCAGATGGGGGTATTACTATTCCGCGGCTTAGATGTGTCCGTGACTTGGGGGTCGAAATGGTACCAGATTTAACGTTTCGTAAGCACATCGTTAATATATGTAGTATATCATTCAGAAGTTTGGGATTTATTATAAGAACCTGTAGGGACTTCAATAATATGTTAGTCGTCAAAATGGTATATAATGCGCTTGTGAGGAGATCTCGAATCAACAGCCATTATCTGGAGTACGCACGAGGCTAAGTATAGCCTAATGTTGGAAAAAATCCAGAATAAGTTCACTCGCTTCCTATATTACAAACAATATGGAGTGTACCCAATGTACCCGCTAATGTACCCTAGCCTGTTTGTGCTTGGCATGGTGGGGTATGTGAGGTTGAGCGTGCGGCGCGAGGTGGCGCTGGTGGTATACGTGTGGCGGAGCCTGCGCGGGCAGTTGCACCACCCGGATATATTGGCGAGGTTGCAGCTTTGCGCGCCGGACGGATACGTGGGTGCACGTCGCCAGCCCCCCACGTTTAGAGTCCCCGTAGCGCGAACTAATTTACTCCAGTTCGCCCCTATATGGCACGCCATAGAACTTTTAAATTTAATTACTATTAGTGAAATCGACATATATAACTGCACCCTCCCGAGACTCAAGATAGTTGTAGAAAAGTATGTTTCATTGAAGTAATTTCCGTTCATTAATTATTTAAAATTTTGTAAATTACAGTTAGAATATTTTATTAATATTGACATTAATTAATTAGGACTTAATAAATTGATTTGACTTAATAAATAAATTTGACATTCAGTAATTACTTTAAACAAGACATAAATGGATTATATAAATTAATTTAATTATTATTATTACCTACCTAGTTTATTGCAATTGATAATTTCTCATGTTTGATGCATAATTTTTAAGTTATAACCATGTATTTTACTTGCAGTGTTGTATTGGGATTATCCTGTAATAATACTGTAAATGTTTTGAAAATAAAAATAAATAAAAAAAAAATATCTACGAAATTATTAAGCATCCGTCTGTCGCCAAAAACTTCTTAATTTTGATGGTATAATACAGAAAGGTCATTTAAAAGTTTTAAATTACATCGAGATAGATACTCGTATTATTATTATGAGTAAGTCGTGAAACTTTTTGATAAGAGTGCTCAAGAAGTCCTTACTTGTTCAGTTACATTAATTAATTCCCGCTGTAGTATTTAAAAAACCTGAATTTACTACAAACTAGTAAGTACTAGGAATATGGGGTTATAAACATGAGATGCCATACATCAAGAGAAAGTACCAACAAGCTCATAATTTATTATTTTAATCCGTCCACTTATCGACTAAAGGCCCAGATATTAATTCTGAGCTGAAAATAGACACGTACGTGAATTGGAATCGGTCAGTGGAGTTGGCAGGCTTGGCATTTGCAGCGCTCGTATTACTGACGTCAGGAATTTCCTGGAAGTTCGCGTAGGTATCGATTTAAATGCAGCTATTTACTTTCAAGTAAAAATACTGGTCATAAATTTATATAATTACTAGCTGTTGCCCGCGGCTCCGCCCGCGTGGATGTCGGTTATCGCGACCAAACATACCATCATAATGTCCTCTCTTAAGATCTAATCTATCCTTGTACCAAATTTCATCAATATCAGCCAAATTTCATAAATACCTAACAATAATAAGCTATAAAAATTGACCAATAATAATAAAAAGTGACATCTATATATCTCAAATTCAGTTTATTATATTTTTGGTCACATCTCCGGTTCTAATCAACCGATTGCGATGAAACAAACGTAAGATTTTAAGTCTGACCAAGCCCTGTCTAACAAAAAAAACCGCATCAAAATCCGTTCAGTAAATTCTGTGTCTATCGCGAACAAACAGACAAACAGACAGGAAATTAAAAAAAAATATTTTCGTGTTCAGTATCGTTAACATAACATAACCCAAGTATTTTTTTTTTCAAATATCTCCAATGTACAGACACGACCACTTTACAATTATATAATAGTATAGATAGATAGATGAGTAATATTACGTTTACGTTAAATATGGCATCAAAAAATTAAAATGGAAATGGGCAGGTCACACGGTAAGGAGTCAGAAAGACAAATGGGCGAAAGATGTAACAGAATGGTGTCCCAGAGATAGCAAACGAAGGAAAGGCAGACCACCTCGTAGATAGGAAGATTATATAAAGAAAACAGCAGGACCGTATTGGATAAGAACAGCACAAAACTCTAAACTCTGTAAAGCCCTTGGGGGGCCTATGCTAAAGAGCAAGACACACTACTACTGTGATAAAATGTAGAAATATGATTAGTTCATAAATGTTTTTATTTATTATTAATATTACGTTTAATCACTGGAAGATGTCTTCCAGCAAGTCGAGTAGAATATTCTCTTTTAGTAGATATATTTGATCATGAAACACTGAAACACAAGTAGTTATTGCTTAGAGCCAGAAATGAATTCATCGGTCTACCACAATAGGGCATTTGGATTCGTAAAATACAATTTACTTCCACCACAATTGAAAACTACGGCTAGCTTTGCTCCAGTTTCAGAGTGAAGTCTAAGTGGTTAAAAAGTTGCAGCAGTATTTTGTAGTTTTATTACTTTACACAAGATTGCTGAATGGTTGCGGTTTTAAGGCGTTGTCTATCTTCTAAGATTTTCAGTACCTACCTATTTGCAACATAAATAGCAATAGTTGAGATACTAGTCATAGGGCCGAGCGCTCGCTGTCTTTGAGATATCGCTAAATGTCAGCATCAGAACGCTGGGTATTTCCTAGCTCAAATAATTAGTAGATATAGCTTTTCACTACTTCCAGCGCATTCAGTAAATCGCATGTGTCGTTTTCAAGATATGGATGTGCGGCCGGACAGGCAAAACATATTAATAATTATGATATAAACATGATAATTACATAACTCTACCGTAGAGTAAACCATTAGAATCTATACCAAAAATTGTAATATTGTGTATGTAGGTACTCGACTTGTGTTGTTGACACACTTGCTATGTCAAAACAAAATGTCTTATTACCATAACATAAATGGTAAGGTCAGTCGTACTTGTTATGGGTAAAGATTACCATGATCCTGTTTACCACGCATGGTAATCCCATATGTCTTAGCTAACATTTTTAAAACTTTACGAGTGACGTATTCTCTACTACTATTTGTACGTGTGCTTTCCCCAATATGGGATAGACCGAGATACATTTATAATTACTATTTACACCAACCTGAGCTAAACGAGTACTTAAATACTACGTACTACAATAGTATTCCTTAATCTGTACAAGTAATTAAGTGTTTTCGATTTACGCTCGACTTTTGTAAACAGCAGTGAGTCACAGTTACCTGATGTACCTATACCTACCTTACCTAACGATTCTGTAATGGATCAACAGACTGAATGTATGTCAGTGTCAAGGGCACGCAGCCAATCAATTTACCAAGACAATATGAAATTAACCATGTCAAATCTCAAATTACGTTGTCGAGGGTACATATTATTTATATTCAAAGAGTTTTCTTCACCATGGTGATTATATGCCAACGAATGAGTAACGAGGATTAATGGTCGGAGAACCGCAGTAAGTACCTAACAGAATAAAAGTTAATGTTGTTAAAATGTAATACAGGTTTCGATATTCCAATACGACGATAGCCGCCGGATATTAATTTGTAGATTTAATTTCTTTCACATACAATGTTTATTTTTGTAAAGAATACTAGCAATCACAAATAAGTTCTACAAGCATTCCTGTTAAACCCTCCAGCTCAGTTATAAGTGCTTGTGTTAGAAGTGGGTTCACGTCAGTAGTGTGGTGACGTGACAGGGCATCGAACGCACGTCGCCGAAACGCAATTTTAAACACTTAGCACTAGCACAAATTTAACCTTCCCTATTAATAAAATAAAAATCCTATCATAACGTCATAATCGCAAGACATTGGCATTGTACCTACATATTTAACCCCATATTTAACTTCGTAATTTCTAAGTCCTCTTTGAACTGGCTCTTTTTATCAGACCTCTCTCCCAAACAATAAAAGTTATAACTACTTCATGGTTTCTTTTTGTGAGAGAGTTTAAGCTTGAAAGGTCTCTCTCACTAACAGGTTCAGAAAGCTGGTACACAAAAGCTCTATAGGATTAAAAAACGGAATTCATTATTTTCTTTTTTTTGTAGTGCCGAAGCTGACTCGAGCAACAATAACCTCAAGGGTTTGAAAAGAGTCATTTTAATTGCGCCAGTAATTAGTAAAAGCATTGTTGTTTTTATTTTTCTTAAAAGTGAATTGACATGGAATTTAATTTATGGTTTCTCTTTGTACTCGTTATATAAATTATTAATTTTCTTTCAATTAAATCTTTAATTTGACTTTTGTGCTGGTACTTTTGTCTTGTGTATGAACTTAGTTCCGATTAAGGTAACATGTTATCATTCTTTCATCATCTACCGAGCTTTTTCCTAACACAGTCGAGGTCGGCTTTCCAGTCTAACTGCGATAAAGCTGACCCTCCAAATTTTCCGTGAAGCAACTGCTCCACAGTAGGTAGTTAGACCAAAAATATCGTACTTTATCAGACGGATGAGAAACAGAGATTTTTTTAACAAGTATAACAATTATATTCAGAACGATGTCTACTACCATAATATGAAACATATCTCTTTCTATCCAATATCTCTTTTTATCTTCTGAACTGGTGAAAGTGGTCAGTGGGTAGGTAACAGTCAGAACCAGTTAATCCTTTAACACATACGTATACAGATATCAAAAAGCTTTCGATGGTATACTACTATATTTAGACATGAGTAAGGTAACGCGAATTCGCTGCCAAGGATTTCTAGGCAAGTTATAACCCGTATTAACACTACAAACTTTCACTTAACTTTTAAGGACTTCGATCTACTTTCAATGCACAGAACATATGTGCAGATTATACATACCTACAAAGCATAAACATGAAAGCTTGAAGCTTAGTCACATAACAAACTCTGAACGCAGCACACGACACCTGTCATGCTTCTTTTTTTAAATGAGGCTTCTAAGTAGGTACATAAGTATGTAAGTACTATTCCCTATTCTGTGACATAAGGAATGAAATAATACTAAACTGCTAGCAAAGGTTTATATCCCTCTCTATTCTAATGTAATGATTAGTTTAAAAACGAAGCGCCTTTAATGTACCATACATCTTCGATTTTTAAGCTTTCCAGTCACCGCCCACGAGTCCTCACTGATACTATAGTTTCTCTCTGATCAAGGAAACCGGTTCCCGGTTTGAATCCACGTATTGCTCTTAGCAGGTCCGCCTACAATTTAAGCCCTTCATGCTCACATTAAGATAACGTCCGTAAACCTATACAATTAAAGAGAAAATTGGATAGTAACCAATTAAACGTAGTTTAGTGCAACTGTCATTTTTTTCACAGTCAAGCATACATGTTTGCAAACGCGGTTGCAACTTTGCAAACCATAGGTGACACGAGATGCGGTGTTCTGTTGAACACGCGTAATAGCCAGTATAGCGGTGTCGCAAGGCGTAAGCGAAGCTTTGCATTTGTGTAAGTGCAGTGTACGTGAACGTATTTGTGACCAAAGAGGTCATGACATGTGTTTGTACAACACATTTGTGTGTACTACAAAAAGAGTTTTTACTCTACTTTTCGTGGTCACTCCCACAAATGCAAAGGTCCGCTTATACCACGTGAGTTGTACGTTTTAAACGTGTATTCGATGCTTTAGCAATACCAGTAAATATTCTTCGATCCTGCTAATTCTACCTCCAGGAATCTCAACTTTAGATAACTCAACAGTAGAGTTTCCGGCTATAGTTATGATACAATTACGAAATAGTACAAACATTTTAGACGACCAAATTGAACACCAGACAAATCCCACACGATATTCTATAATAAGATGAAAATTAAATGATGATACATCTACTTGGTGTATAGAATGATAACATTAGTATTCGTCGACATTGGGCCTTGGCTGACTCACTGACTGAACCGCAAGACCTGTCTGCCCACGCGCGGTCGAGTACCCGATGAAGATGGCTATTTATCTAATATCTAGGTAACGAATGTACTGTATCATAGAGTGAGGTGTTAGATAGATAGAAAACTCTTTATTGTACACCAACATAATAAATAGTAAACAAACAAAGTAAATAATTGATTATAGCAATTACATGTACAATGTCTCAATCTCTTCCAGGCAACCTTTGGATGGACTGGAATGAGGTTACGCACATGTGGGTGATGGTGCAATTACAAGAGTAAATTGAATACAAGTATAGGTAAAAAGGAAATTATACATAATTCAGTAAACAAAAACATCCTATTGAGCGGTAATTGACAAATAATGTAGATGGTGTTTATAAAAAAGGTTACACAATCTTTACGTGGATTAAATATTGTAGTTACCAATCGAAGTTTTTTTAAGGTCTCTTTCCTAAATTTATTTTTGCAATATGAATCGCGTTAACGTTCTGCCAGTGCTGCTAGTGGAATCTTGGTCAATTGGACCAAGACTCCAGTAACCCAAGACCTTGAAACTTATTTGTCAATGTGTGACTTACGCTAAGAAAAATGTCACAGGGGAGCCACCTGTGACCGCTGGATACGGATAGCTTAAGACTGAATGTTGTGGCGTTCGTTGGAGGAGATATATGCCTTTCAGTGGGCAGTGGCCAATGGCTGAAATGATGATGATGACTTACGGTAAAGATTGGGTATATTGCAATTCATAATGTAAAATTATTAGAAAAGTGTTCGATTTTATTAAACTTAACCCGTATTTGTGAAATGACATTCCAACCCGGTTCAATTTATTGCCAATTTCAAATCATCAGAATGTTCCATGCGGTCACAAATCTTTACACCAAACAGCCCTAAAATGAAATGGCTTAACGCGACACGGTCGGCTATAATTAAACTCATTCCCAAACAAATTAACTAGGACGAGTGTGACATAAAATGGTTAAGTTACGTGTCTCTTTCTAGATAGGATTTACACTATATTTAGAGTGATATGTCCGTAAATAGCCATTAAAGTCAGGAAGAAATTAGTAGCACTACGATTAACTATTAGATTACCTAATTGGAGCACCATAAATAGTAAGGTAATAGGCGCCTACATCGATTACAATATCTATAAATTCGGTTGGAAGATTATATCGAATGCGGGAACATGTGCAAGCTAGGTTTTCATCTTCTATTTCATCTATCTATCTTCTTCTTCTTAATAAAAATGAATTGCCGTTCGTTTGTCTCACTAAAACTCGGGAATGGCTAGACTGGTATTCCTAATTTTGGTCTTAAATGAAGTCTAGAAGTTCAGGGAAGGTTTAGAAGGTTTTCAGACGGTACGAAGCTCGTCGGGACAGCTAGTAGGTAATAAATAGTGAATAGCGTATAAAAGACCTTAAAAGCTGAAAAAAGTTGACTAAGGTATTGAGGACTATACCCTGTTGGATAGAAGCATTGAACTAAAAGCCTATCTACCTACGTTAGCTTAGGAACCCTGACAGTTCATTCCTCAAAACGCATGACTGTTGATAATACTGGCTCATCTCTAAGTGCGAAGGACCATGGAGTATTAATCCAGACAAGCAGACAAGAATTAACTCACAATGTATGGTGTTTACAAAACGTGACGAATTTACTTTGTGTCCAATGTTCAACAACGCAGAAATAATATTATTATATTATTATACTTATTTCTAAAACCGTGTCTCATCAGCATATCCAGTGCCACAATCCATTATGTAAAGCAACCATAACTCACATTTAAACCAGTTGTGACAGACGGATGTTCGTCACAAAAGCACATAAAGTTGTCGGAACCCAGTTAGATGTATTCCGGCCACAGATCCACCTAGAGACACGCCCTGTGATGCACGGTGTGACCCACTTAACTATAATATTTTTTACGAAGACTACTCAGTTCCATTTAAATGTAAATGCAGCCACACCTCATTCTCTGAATGGGTAGGTCAACCTCCGTCAAGTTAAGGACTAGATGTTTTAGAATAAAGTATTTCTATTAGTAAATCAAGCATAATAGAACTGATTGAATAATATATTTTCTGAATTGATTGTCCCAATAATGTGTGGAATTGCGCAAGATAAAACTGTAACCTACACGGCATCTCATTCTAAACCTTCCTAGCGTTTAGATACTGTATGATTGTAATGTAGCTAATTATACCCCTTTCGAGGGGTTACAACTACAGAGGATCAAATACCTAATGTGGTACGTTTATATATATACTACCGACTCAGTGCTTACCTACTTAGTTAGGTACTTAATACGGTAAGAAACAAAAATTGACCTATTTTTACTGAATTAATTTGAGGCCCTTTTTAATTAAGTAAATTGGAATTTATACACAATAATTTAGGGTACCTAATAAATCACGATGATGTCATTTATGAAGTAAGTCGACGCCGGGAAACGCCCCAACACATTCCCGACTTGTCGCCAGCTCGGGACTCCAGCCTCACTATTTATCAAATTAAACCATAGAAAAAGCTGTTGTGGAAAGTTTAACCATGAAGTCGAGAGCGGCGAGATATAATATTGCGTCTCAAAAGCATGACATAATGGGCTTGTTTCCTGAAGTTCTTCTTAAAAGAGTATAGGGGTATTATTGCCGAAAGATCATAATTATAGTTCATGTGACAAGTCGATATATTCATATACATATACATGGGTAGGTTATTCATATATAATAAGAACTAGTACAATGCCAAAGTATTATAAAATTGAGGAGTTCTATTTAAATGTATAGCATAAAAAATAAGTTTGAATCGGGTAGGTAGGACGTATTTCTATATTATTAAAAGAATATTTGCAATTAAACAAACCTTAACCTTGACACGTTATGTCACTTCAGTGACTGTTATTTGTTATTACCAGTCACGCAAACCGCCCGTAATTATAATTAGCGTCCATGTTCTAATGAACTCAGTTAAAATTCTAGCATAAAACAAAATAGACGTTGTCAACATTATGACAAAGAAACGTATTTTATTTTTATTTATTACACACACACACACACACACGGCGGAGCTGCATTACACGTGGGTGTGTATTTAATGTGTGGTTGTAATTTGCCAGTATTTTGTCCCACGTAATAGGGGGCAAGCCTATTGCCGTCACCGGGCACATTTATAATGGGTTATGTCTAAAATTGCCAAATGAATTTAATAAAAAATAGCAGCTATATTGTAATTTTGAAAAAAATTGAAGCCTTGCGATGAAAATGATGAAAGGCAAAAAAATCTTATGTGCCAGCTGCTATGTAACAGCCAATTACAGTCCTAGGCGTCTCGGAGGTCTCGGAGGTTTTATTACTATAAGTACATAATAGGGATGATTACTTTTTTATTGTTATTACCTATTTTTAAAAAGTTGTTATCTCCAATATTACTAAATATGAATAAATAAAAACAGATTTCTTAATTTTCTTCTCCTGGGTCTGAAAATTCAAGTTTTATTTATTGTTGTTAAATTTTTGGGAAAAATGTTAAAGGAAGGAGCCAAAAGTTTAGGCCAAGTGCTGCCTAGAATACGCATCACATAGAACATTTTGTTCCTCAACCCATCCCTTATCTGTAGTTCCAAGCGTATAAAAATATATCCCAGCAGCACGAGCACGTCACCGGAAGAGTTTGTCGATAACCAATTATATAGCAGAAAATGTTGCTACTTAACACATTTTATAAGTTTCTGCGATATCATTGGTTTAAATAGGTGGATCGACAAGTTGTCGATACTGCCATGCTCGTGGTGTAGAGGTCAAAAGAAAAACAGTCTCTTTGTTTTGAATATTTGTATTGGACTTATTCGGATTGGATCGATTTCCTTTTTTTAGGTAAATGTAAGTGTTGTTTAGATTAGCGTACAGTATGGGGGCGGGGCCCCAAGTGATTAGATACTACGTCCTCGCCGTCCGCCCTGGACCCCAACTTGACCACGGTAACGCAGTGGCAAGTTGGGTGACCGAACGTATTTAGTCTGAACTTGTGATTGGCCAAATTTTTTGCGATTTTCCTGCTATGGATAACATCGAAGATACCTCCGGTCCCGACACTGCCCTTTCACGGGCAGTGTCAACCGACGACATTGCGCACTCAAACTTGATACTGATGCCTATGGATTTGGGGGCTCGCACCGCGCCGCCTAGTTGCAGCGCGATGTCGACGCCCCAAGGAACTGATGCTGCTGGGACTGACGATGGGTCAGCTCCCAGCAGTGTGAAGAAGAAGGGCCGCTCTTCTGGGACGAAGAAGAGGACCCTCGAGGAGAAGGGGGGGCCGCCGCGCGACCGTAGCACCAGCTGCTCCGGGTGGGGGTCCCTCCTCTCCAGTGATTCGGAGGAGGAGGTGCCGGTGAAGACGGTGCGTACGCGTCTAGACGCGTACAGAAGGCGGCCGCCAACTCCTCCTCCGTCCTCGGTCCAACTGTCCCAGCGAAGTCGCCGGGAAATCGGTGGGCCGCCCGCGCGGGAGCTTATGAGCGTTTTTGCCCGCATGAACGCGGCCATGCGGGGCAACAGGAACGTGGCGGGGAGGAAGAAGATTGTGGCTTCACTGGTGGATGAAGCCCAATCTTCCCTCAACAAGCTCCTCGCGCGGAGCGTCACCAAGGAGGAGGCGAGGCTCCGGAAGCAGGTGACGAGCCTGGAGGCGGAGCTCGCTGCTTCCAGGAAGCAGATGGATGACCTGTGGCGGGAGGTCGCTGACTTGACCAAGGTGGTCAAGGCGCCTCCCGGTCCCATGCTGCCGCCTCCTCCTCCGACGGCTGGACCAGCGCCGAAGACGGCGCCACCCACGGCGCCCACCACGGCGCCCACCAAGGCGCCCGCCACGGCGCCAACCACGGCGTCCACCAAGGCGCCCACCAAGGCGCCCACTAAGGCGCCCACCATGGCGCCCACCACGGCGCCCAACACGGCGCCCGGATCGCCGCCACAGCCTGTGCCGACTATGGTACAGGTCCTGACGGCGATCGAGAGGCGCCTCGCCGTCCTGGAGGACCGGGCGTACCGCCCTCCGCTAGCACGTCCCGCGTTCTCATACGCGGCGGCTGTTGGCGGTTCTCCCGCTCCAGGACCAAGCGGCACACCCGCTGTCCACCGCCCCGCTCCGCCCCAGTCCGCTCCAGCGTACCGGTTGCCGGCCGAGACCGCGGCCCAGGCGCGGAAGGCGAAGGGGCGCGGCAAGAAGAGCGGCACCCCTGCCGCCTCCTCTTCCTCTAACGCTCCCGCTGCTCCTTTACATCCCTCCGGACGGGAGGGATGGGAGGTAGTGGGGGCCAAGAAGAGGAAGACGAAGGCCGCCAAGAAAGCGGCCAAGAAAGTGGCCAAAGCCGCCGCGGCGAAGGCGCCGAAGAGGCCCCGCGCTCCTCGCTCCACAGCCGTCGTCCTTACGGTGACGACGGAGGGTGTGGAGAGGGGTGTGGGGTACGCTGATGTCCTGAGGACCGTGAAGTCCTCAGTCAACCTCTCAGCCCTCGATATCCAGGGGGGTCTCCGGTGCAAGACGACACGCACCGGGGCTCGCCTCCTCGAGGTCTCCGGCGCCTCCAGCGGCCCTAAAGCTGACGCCCTAGCAGCGCAGCTTAGGGACGCGCTGGACGCAGAAGCCGTCCGCGTCACCAGGCCCACCAAATGCGCTGCATTGCGCATCACGGGTCTGGATGACGCGGCCACGACGGAGGAAGTAATCTCCGCCGTCGTGGAGGCGGGCGGCTGCCCCCGTGACCAGGTGAAGGCTGGAGACATCTCCTTCGGCACCACTGGTCATGGGATGACAGTCGTCCAGTGCCCCGTCGCGGCGGCACTGAAAGTGACGGACGGACGAAGCCTCCTCGTAGGGGGCTTCCTAAAGGCGCAGGTGCACCTCCTTCGTGCCCGGGAAACTAGATGTTTCCGGTGCATGGTGGTGGGGCACGTCGGAGTGCAGTGCACAGCGGAAGTCACCGTGGGCGATCGATGCTTCCGCTGCAGCCGGCCCGGTCACAAGGCAAGTGCCTGTGATGCCCCGCCTCGCTGCTTTAGATGCGAGGCGGAGGGCAAAACTGCGGACCACCGGGTCGGCAGCACAACCTGCGCCGCCTCGAGGCCAAAGCCTCGTCCGTCCGCTGAGAGCGGTGGGGGTGCCGCTACTGCACGGCCAGATGTTTCTCGGCGGGATGCTGATATGGACGTCCATTAATGTCTGACGCCCATATCCGCATCCTGCAAGTGAATTTGAACCGCTGCCGCGCTGCTCAGGATCTTCTGTACCAGAGCATCCGGCAGTGGTCCATAAACTTGGCCGTGGTCGCCGAGCCGTACTACGTCCACCCGGGAAGCCCGGTGGACGAGGACGGCTCGGCCTGTTTTATCTTCGGGGGGTCCGCCGCAGACAACTCGCGCCTTGCTATCATTGCAAGGGGCCGCGGGTGTGTTGCGGCGGAATATGATGGGTTGGCAGTCGTGGCCACCTACATCTCGCCGACACTGGACGAGACTCAGTTTGAGCTATGGCTCACTGAGCTCGAAGTCGTCTTCGCTGCGTGCCGTCCTCGCCCTGTCCTGCTCCTGGGAGACTTCAACGCCTGGAGCGAGGCGTGGGGCTCCCGGGAAACCAGGGACAAGGGGAGGCTTCTTGAGGACTGGACCAGAACACGTGGTCTGGAGGTCCTCAACCGGGGGAATGTCGCCACCTTCTGGCGGCGGGGGACCAGCTCGGTCGTGGACGTATCGTTCGCGACCTCTGCCCTCGCCGCCCGTATTACTGGCTGGCACGTGGAGGAGGGTGAGGAGACGCACTCGGACCATCGGTACATCCGATTCGATGTCGTCCCCCCACCTGACCTCCCACAGCCGGTAGAAAATCCCCCGGATCCGCGTTGGGCACTTCACCATCTGGATCGGGAGGCTCTCCTGGAGGCATCCATCGTGCAGGCCTGGATTCCGGCACCGGACCGGCCTGCCGATGTGGATGCCGAGGCGGAGTGGTTCAGGAGAGCCATGTCGCAAATCTGTGATGCGGCGATGCCTAGGGTTACACCCAGACCGGCAAGGAAGCAGGTGTACTGGTGGTCGCCGGAGATTGCACAGCTGCGCGCAGCATGCATCTCCGCCCGCCGCCAGTACACCAGGTTTCGCCGGAGGCATCGCCGCCCAGACGACGCGGCAACCCGAGAGGCGGAGCTTTATCAGGCTTACAGGGAGGCTAAAGGTAATCTCCAGGAGACAATAAAGCGGGCCAAGACGGCGGCCCGCGAGGAGCTCCTGGAGACCCTGCAGCAGAACCCATGGGGGCGCCCGTACCTACAGGTCAGGGAGAAACTCCGACCTAGGGCGCCCCCACTGACCCAGAGTCTCCAGCCGCAGCAGCTGGAGCGGGTCATGGGCTCCCTGTTTCCGACGAGCGCGGAGGAACACGTCCCTCCGCGCATGGCTCCGTCTCTGCCCGACGCGGATAGCATCAGTGAAGACGACGTACCCGAAGTCAGGGTGGGGGAGCTAGGTGCGGCAGTGCTCCGGCTTAAACGCCGGAAAATCACTGCCCCCGGACCCGACGGCATTCCTGGCCGTGCATGGGTCCTGGCCCTCGAAGAACTCGGGCCTCGACTGATGGGGCTCTTTAGCGCATGCCTCGAAAGGGGCCAGTTTCCCAAGGTGTGGAGGACGGGGAAACTGGTCCTGATTCGTAAGGCGGGGCGGCCGGTGGACTCACCGTCCGGATACCGGCCGATCGTGTTGCTCGACGAGGTGTGTAAGCTCTTTGAGCGAATTATCGCGGAACGCCTCGTCGAGCATCTCTCGACGGTGGGGCCAGACCTGGCGGACAACCAGTACGGTTTCCGTCGGGGACGCTCCACCGTGAGCGCGATCATGCGCGTCAAGAGCCTGACGGAGGAAGCAGTCTCACAGGGCAAGGTGGTGGTGGCGGTGTCTCTAGACATCGCCAACGCGTTCAACACCTTGCCATGGAGCTGCGTTAGGGAGGCGCTCGTGTATCACGAAACGCCTCTCTACCTCCGTCGTATTGTCGGGGCCTATCTCTCGGAGAGGGCCATAGCTTTCCCCAGCTGGCTCGGGCCAGCTCGGCGAGATGTGTCGTGCGGTGTTCCGCAGGGGTCGGTCCTGGGGCCGCTTCTGTGGAACATCGGCTACGACTGGGTGCTGCGGGGTGCGTTGCCTGAGGGCGTCGGCGTAACGTGCTACGCCGACGATACCCTCGTCACGGCGCGGGGTGCAACGTACCAGGAGGCAGCACTCAAGGTCACGACGGGTGTTGCTCAAGTCGTGGGTCGGATACGGCGGCTGGGACTGGAGGTGGCCTTGCACAAGTCCGAGGTTCTGTGTTTTCACAGACCTCGGAACGGTCCACCTGAAGGTTCCAGCATAAATGTGGGAGGCGTTAGCATCGGCATCAAGCCCTCGATGAAGTATCTAGGGATCGTACTTGATAGCCGATGGAACTTCGGACCACATTTCCGAAGTTTGGTCCCCAAGGTGACACAGGCATCGGTCGCGCTTTCGCGACTGATGCCCAACCTAAAGGGACCCAACGCTTCCTGCAGGAGACTGTACCTGGGGATCGTGCGGAGTATGGCCCTATACGGGGCTCCCGTATGGGCGGCGCGGTTGACGGCCAACAACTCAACGCTCCTTAACAGACCGTTGAGGACCTTGGCCGTCAAAACAATAAGGGGCTACCGCACGATCTCCGGAGAGGCTGCATGTCTCCTAGCCGGGACCCCTCCATGGGACCTGGAAGCGAGAGCCCTTGCGTCATTGTTCCAATGGCGCAAGGAGGCGCTGGAGCGGGACCACAGGCCTGCGTCTCGAGAAATCGATGACCGGCGGTCCCAACTCCGCCAGGATCTCATGGAGTCATGGAGGGTGCGACTTGAGCAACCCAAGTGGGGTGCCACCATCATCGCGGCGGTGAGACCGATCATGGACGATTGGCTGCAGAGGCAGCATGGTGACCTCACGTATCGTGCGACGCAGATCGTTACCGGGCATGGATGCTTCGGTAGCTATCTGTTTCGCATCCATCGTGAGGTCACACCCCGGTGTCAACACTGCGAGGTTTCCGACGACGACACCGCACTCCACACGTTGGTGGAGTGCTCAGCGTGGGCGAGTCAGCGCCGGGACCTCGTAGTGGGTCTGGGCGTGGATACCCTCTCGCTGGAGACCATGCTTCAAGCCATGGTCTCCAGCGGGAGTAGGTGGAACGCGGCCGTGTCCTTCTGCGAGCAAGTCGTGCTCGCGAAGGAGGCGGCCGAGAGGGAGAGGGAGCGTGCCCTCCCCGCCGAGTTCCGTAGTCAGCGGCGAGGCCGCCGCAGACTCATCTACGCCCAAGACCATCGACCTCCATGATCGGGGCCTGAGGACGGCGGGATCGCCACCCGTCGTCCTTACAGAAGCAGGCTAGAAGGGTTGCGTGCTGCGGGGCCTTTGCCCCATAGCACGCAACCAGATTCACTCATTGACGCGGGATAAAACCCTACCCCAACGACGCGGGATTGTCATCCCGACCCAACCCCCCGCAGAGACCACAGAGGTGGTCAAAGTCCGCCGGGCGCCACTGGAAATACGTTCTGCTTGTAACCAGAGACGCCCGGCAACGGACGTTGAAGCGGCCGCGGCCTTGGTCGCGGAACTAAAAAAAAAAAAAAAAAAAAAAAAAAAAAGCGTACAGTATGTATAAGTAACGGTAGTTTAAATTACATTATATCCCGTGTACTTAACTATAATGAATGTAGCGAACGTACGTAGTTTGCATATTTACCTCGCTAGTATAGGAAAAACTATGTTGATTAGGTATGAATGTGAAACGGTATATCGATCAAGCATAATGAATAGACCATCAACTGATTACAATGAAACCACTAGTGGAGTGAGTCACGGTATTGCAAGTAAAGGCGAAAGTGTGCAGAGAAAGTGCTTGTCAGTTTTTGTTGAGCTTACGTCGCGGTCAAGCGAAGTAGGTACATTTCAATAGTAATTTTGAAAAGGTCGCGTTTTTCTTTTTTAACTGGCAGTCTGATAATTGAGAAAACTTATAATATCTCAATTATACACGCCTCTTTCAAGTTGGTACATAATATGCACACATTTCGCTAGTACCTAACTTTGTTGGTTTTACATAATAGGCGGCGAGCTTATCACCGCTAAAGCTTTGGTATTCTATTAAGAAAACGGTGCCGTCTTTAGGAAGTCGCTACGCAGCGTTGAGTGACGTCATTATTTTGTTCACAATGGTGGCAAACCCAGCTCTCTTAGAAACTGAGCCAATTTGTTTACGTGGACAACGTTTTGATGACATCAATTCGCCGCTGTGTTGCGACCGCTTTGGGACGACAACACTTTCATAGGAAGCCGAAGGTTATTCCAAAAATGTCTTCCAAAGCCTCATCCATTGAATGGCATATGTTCCACTTGCAGGTGAGATTAGTTTGGACCTCTAATATCCCGATAATAAGTAGCCCTATGCACCCTATATCTAAATTACGCGGGAAATAAAGGGAAACTAACAAGTTTAAAAGAGTTTAAAAAATTTCTATGGGTTCTATTTTCCCATCGTACCGCTAATTTCAGTGAAATGAACGTCAACGGTATTGCCACATGACAAAATTGCCGCAACACACCGAAAGATGTTCAAAAGAGTTAACAATGATTATTCCTGAACTTCACCGAAATGTAATCATTGCTGTTTTAGAAAATAAAGAGAAAGGACCATTAAACAATATGAAAGTCCATGCCATGGTGTGCAATAATTATTTATCAAACTTCATCTAACGTCTACCAGGTATCTCGTTGTTATTGAGAGATGGTGTTACGAGTACATAGAGAGAAAGTAAATAGTTAGAGGTGCAATTAGGAATGAATGGTTTGGTACAGAATAATGTAATTTTCCTAATTATCCTTTTAACTAGCCCCAGAATAAGAAGTGTTCATTTACACATGCTTCTCATTTCGTTGTATTCTTCGTAATTTTTTTTATACGATGTCTTTCGTACCCAACTTAAACGTTAATTAGTAAAGATGATTGTCTATAGCAGATCTATGAAGTCTAAGCTACATCGCTCCTGGACGTTATACCTACTGATTTACAGACAAGATTCCCAGGTTTACCAGGGGCTACAAAATATATATCTGCAATTTCTGTATACAGGCTCGTCTCCCATGAGACCAACTAAGTATTTTTTATTATTTTTATTATTCCCACTCAAGCGCTCGGCAATCCTCAACAAATTATCGGGGATGATCGTAACCACAAATGACACGATATACATTGCAAAAATAATCCTAACTACTGTACATAAATGACTAGCGAAATGTGATTAGTAGGATATATTTTCAACCGACTTTCAAAAAAGGAGGAGATTCTCAATTCGGCTGTATGTTTTTTTATGTTTGTTACCTCATATATCGGACTGGGTGAACCGATTTTCATTTTCTTTCTAATTGGGAGCCACTACTTTCCAAGTGGTCCATGGTTCATGGTTCCATTTCAATTTGGTCCCATTCCGACAACTATTTGGTACAATTTCGGTAGTTTGAAGTCGGTGCTGTGTCAATTTTTGACGTGAATTTTTCGGAAATGATACTATCGGGAAGAAATACATCCATAGTGTTTTATGTGATTTATAAATGTTCGTTATTAGCATAATTAAAAAGGTTAATTTGAATAGTTCCTCTAGTAGGTAAGTACCGTATTTTTATTCACAAACTACTGTCTTTTATCATCGCCACCATATATTATACAAAATTATATTAAATTTAAAATTTAAAAAACCCCCGACTCACAAAAAAAGTGATGTATAAGTTGACCTTTCATTTGATACCCAACACGGGTATATTTTTGAACACATTAAATTTTTCATCACCACTTTCACCCCTCATATCTTTGAAATGGCCTAACCGATTTTTATAAAACATAGCTGTTCTTAGCTATGTTTTCACTCACACATCCCTACCCCATCTTTCAAACAAAAGAAACAGAATCAAAATCGGTTTATCCGTTTGGAAGCTGCGATGCCACAGACAGACTTACAAACACACACACACACACACATACACACACACACACACACACACACCCACACACACGTCAAACTTATAACACCCCGTTCGGGTTTCCGTCGGGGGTTAAAAACAAAGTCGCCCGTTCCGTATATATCCTTAGATCTTAAAAACAACGCAACGGATTTTGATGCTGTTTTCACCAACGGATTAGTGTTGTTCTCAATGAATGTTTCTGTGTATATAATTTGTCAAGTGGGCGAAGCCGCGGGTGTACTCTTGTTTAAAATTAATTCAGAAAAGTGTGTGGAATACTATGGTCACCTTATAAAACATTAAAGGTGACCCAATCCTAACGTTGCCGCCGAGAACATGAAAAACACATGAGCGTTTTTACAAATAGCAATAAATAACTCAGAATTGCCATTACTGTTTCTTTCGTTTTCCATAAACATAAGGCTGCAGACACAACAATACATTTTCGAACAGAGCACAAAGTTATTGCGGTTCACTAATGTAAATACTTGTGCTTTAGTTTACTGGTTTTTTTTACTTTAATATACCTAACTACTATTTAAAATTCTTAACAAACATTATGTAATCTAAACAATGGTAAGTAAAAATTTTTTTAAGAAAAAACTTTTTAGCATTAATTAATAGCATTAATTTTTCGCAGAATCAAAAGGACAACAAAACGTCGACAATTGTTTCGCCTCTAAACGAGGCATTATCAAGACTGTCTCAGAGAGAACAGCCAGCTGTTCTCTCTGAGACAGTCTTGATAATGCCTCGTTTAGAGGCGAAACAATTGTCGACGTTTTGTTGTCCTTTTGATTCTGCGAAAAATTAATGCTATTAATTAATGCTAAAAAGTTTTTTCTTAAAAAAATTTTTACTTACCATTGTTTTGTCATGGATTTTCGCCAAGTAACGCCTGTTTCTATCCAATATTATGTAATCTGTTGAACAAACTATCTTATTAAATGAATGTGCATATTCAACACCCTATCATTAATTATAATTATGTGTATTTGCTCTACCAAGCAAATGAAACAACCATAGATATTAACATAAGTATTTAATAACAGAACGGATTCAACACCAAATGTCGCCATAATGATGCCATATGGCTAGAAAGGAATATTTTTACTCAATGTGTGGGAAACACAAATAGAAAAAAAACTACGTTCTCGACAGCGAGATGATGGAGAAATGGATGGACTATGACAAGCAACATAAATGCTATAAAACTTCAAAAGAAGCTTTCTCAATAATAATTAACTTATTCACTTATTGGTTTTTTATGAAAACTTAACTAGCAGTCTCGAAAAAAAATCGCAATTCATCCAAAACTTTTAGGCAAGCCAAAAATTTAAACTGAACATTTTCGAAGTCATTCAGCCCACTTTACATTAAGATAGGTACCTATTAAAGAATACGGCGTACCCACAGGAGTAGACAAACGGAATATCTACTCTGTGGCTTAACTGGAAGTGATTTAAAGACTATTGTATTGTTATAAACTTAAGTCAAACGGGTTTTTTTTACGCGATTATTGAGATATATATACGTATCTCTTTATTACCCGACGTTTCGACCCTGTTACAAGAGCCGTGGTCGCGGGTGTACTGGCTTCAGCTCATCGTCGTCTTCGTGAAGTGCGAGTTTGTTCAACTACCCTCATTTCGTCGTCACTAAATATTGTGTTCGAAGAGGCACCACGGCAGAGAGGTATGTATATATATCTCAATAATCGCGTAAAAGACACGTTTGTCTAAAGTTTATAATGTGTACAAAACGCGAAAGTGTGAAAAAACTATTGTATTGTTATAAAGCTATAACTTAGTTAAGTAAGTGAACTAGGAAGCGTACTTATGAAGTACCTATAGATACGTATCCTATAGGTACTTGATACCTTTTCACTATCAGTACCTACATGATTAATAAACACACTTTTACACTATCAATTGTGGGTATACCCAAATAATATTTCAATAAAATAAAATAAATCTAACTACTTTGCAATATTCCGCCACATGCAAATTACCCAACTCTCGTATTTATTCATGCACAAATCCGCCCTCCAATCCCACTTAGGCCGAAAGAATAGAGAAATAATTTTGAAAATAGAATAAATACGAGAGTTGGGTAATTTGCATGTGGCGGAATATTGCAAAGTAGTTAGATTTATTTTATTTAACTATGGACTTCCGAAAAGTAACGCCTGATAGTATTAACTTTACAAATAATATTTATACAATATTATAGCATTTTCTTATACAATAGTGTAAGGGGGCCTACTAAGTATGTAGTTTAAACTTTCGATTGTTGGCACTTGGTGGAACCTATAGTAATACATGATGAACAAACACACTTATACAGTATTCGCTTTTCAGCACTTTCACTGTTTTACAGTGAAGTAAAACACCTTTGATAATGCTTAAAAGCGAAGCGGTGAAAATATCCTACTAATATTATAAACGCGAAAGTTTGTAAGTATGTATGTATGTATGGATGGATGGATGTTTGTTACTCTTTCAAGTAAAAACTACTGAATGGATTTTAATGAAACTTTACAATAATATAGCTTATACATTATATAACACATAGGCTACAATTTATAAAGATATTGTGCGAATTGTTCAAAATATGACGCGGCGCGACGGGAACAGGAAAAAATCCAAATTACCACGCGGACGAAGTCGCGGGCGACCACTAGTATCAAATAAAGTTGTGGAATGCACAAGTGTGTTTGTTCATCATGGGCCCCAATAATATTTTAAGGGTCCCGAGTTATTCTCACCTGGAACTTGCAAGTGGTGGCACTTGCCGATTAACGAACGATGATAAACCAACATAAAAGTTCCCGACAAGCGGCAATAGGCTCGCCCCCTATTAGATGCGATTATATGTATAGTACCTAAAGTTTTTATAAAGGACCAAATAAATATTGAATGGAATCAGGCGTTACCTTGCGAAAATCCATGATAAACAATGGGGAAGATGTACAGCCTCCTCTCCAGCTGTTCTCTCTGAGACAGTCTTGAGAATGCCTCGTGAGTAGGTGAAACATAATATATTTATGTCGATGTTTATAATGTCTTCTATTTAGCGAACTTAGTGCAATTATATAAAAAATTCAACATCTTACCCCATTGTTGACCAAATAAATGTCGGAATGGGCTAAATTGAAATGAGACCACGCGGGAATCAGTACCTATTAATTCAAACAAAAAATCTAAATCGGTTCACTCAGTCGAAAGATACAGTGGAATTGAGAACCTCCTCCTTCTTTTGAAGTATAAGGTGGATGATACTGGTCTTTAGTGCCTGATAGTCGTTACGGATACTCTTGACATCATTTCGAGTTCTCTCCGTAAGCTTATGTTCTTGAGAAAGAGGAACTTCCCCACTATTTACCAAGCCACAACACGTGTTTGACCCAGATACGGTCGGCGCCTATAATAACTACGTTCATCAATCATCATCTGTACATAATTAAATTGAAACCAATCGATCTCTGTACTGTACTCACTGTGTATTAAAGAAAGATCAAAACGAGGAAGTTTCGTAAGAACAATAGAAGCTAGAACAGTGGGTTTCGGATTTTTTGTCTGTATATCCGTTTTTCTGTCAAGGTGCAAGTCGTTAATAGTATTTGCCAAACTTTGTCACGTAAGTATTTGTAAACTCTTGTAAGTACACAATACTGCGGTGAATTGCGAATTCAAAATTAAAATAGATTTTTGCGATGCGACGTAGCAACGCAGTTTTGTGTACAAGCCCTAACTGCAACTATATCAACAAACTACTTTAATATTCTCTCGTATTAGACAGGACGCCGTTATTTGCAGTAGGTATATTCTGTCTGAATAGAACATTATATCAAGGGGTGACCTGGATAGATTATTATTACTAAGGTACAATTTTGTAGTATTTAAATAGGTAGGTTTACCAATTAATTCTCTATACGAGTACGCAGCGGTTAACTAATTATAACGCCATTGACTTCATAGCCCCTTTTATACAATCAGCGAGTTAATGTATTATGTATTTTACTCTGTAAGCATTATTCATTGTTTTTTGACCACTTTTTTTTAAACTAACATACTCGTAGGTATCTACTTACTAAAATATTGTGTGTTTATATAAGACTTTAGTCCGAGACGCCCAGGACTTTCATTGGCTATCACGTAAGATTTTGTTGCGTTTAATCAACATCTCATCGCAAGGCAATTCAATTTTCTTTTCAAAATGACAATATAACCTCAGTCAGCCATTTTGGACATAACCCATTATATGTGTGGCGGTGACGGCTATAGGCTTACCCCCTATTACGTGGGACTAAAAAATACTGGCAAATTGTGGGTGTGTAATGCACCTCTGCCTATCAATCTCTCTATTTCTACATCATTATCCGCAATCATAAACGAACTTACGAACATATTTGGAATTTAAAAAAAAAATTACGATCTTTATTAGATGTGATTTTTCAATCTAACTAATACTAGTGGTTCTGTGAACAGTAGACCTCGCGTTATTTTCGCATTTTCCCCCCAATCGAAAAACTCTCTTCGACAAAAGTTGCCCCTTGCAACAAAGAACACTTGTGCCAAATTTCATGAAAATCGGCTGAAAAATGCGGCCTGTAGACCGGAACTGACACACATACCAACAACGCCAAATCGGCCAGTCCTCGAGTTAAAACTGAGACGCTTCGCTCGCTCGGTCAATTAATAATACCATCGTGTAAGTAGGTATGTGTATTGGACAATAGAAACTGTATTTGATCACACCTATAGAATAGCATTATTCGAAATTCTCATGCAATGATAATCGCCCTAGTTTTGCAAGATGACAATTGCTCCAATAGATCCCATAACAAACGGGCGGCGAATAATAGTGTGCATTAGACTGTGACGTCATAAATATATTCAATACTCGGTTCCTTACCATGGAACAATGCAGATTACATGAAGTTGTCGCAGCGTTCACGCTTTGGTGCAGCATGAACGTGAAATTAAAAACTACTGTCATAGGTAGCTCTGTACCTATACATATGTCTATTTTATGTCTGTCATTAATATGCATTATCTGCAATACAGTTTATAAATCAATTATTATATTGCTAGATTAAAAAAACATGACGTATAACCTTGATTCAATTTCACGAATTGAATAAATATTATGTCATTTCCGGCAAAAAGTGGGTCATTTAAGCTGATCTGGGGGCTTGAATTAGGTAGCCTTTTAGGTTACCTCTGGCACTGGGCAAAGCCCAGACGCTTAATTGCAATACCAAAGCGAATGTTTCCTTGTTCCACACCAGGAACTAGTCCGGAGTAACTACCTAGTTCTTCGATCGGTTTTTGCCGAACTGTCAGTGCATGTAAGTCTTAGTGAATGGTATACTGGTGAGTTTGATTACCTTTTGTTCACGTGTTTATATGTTACAGTATATTCCACGTTGCTAACAGGCAGGTATTTAATACAAATTCCTAGGTTTATATCGCATTGACATACCGGTAAATTCCAACCTACCTACTACTTAGGTATAAATAGTCTGCTAGGATTCTACAAAGTAAACCTTTAATTTGTATACTTGAATAGATTATTTCTTTAGTTAGTCAGTTGGTTTTGTTGCTCTGCATTGTGGCTAGGTGTTCATTATCTTCTCAATTATACCCTACTAAGCCAATATGTCTACATCCACTCGATCTGCCACGGCACGTCAATTGCAAATACAGTTGAAAGAAGCCCTATTACAACTCAAAGTAGAGAAGAAAGAAAACCAGCAACTGATAATGGAAAGGGAAGATAATGAACGTGAATATGACTTAATGCGCGTTAGAAATTCTAGCTTAGAGCAACAGCTGTCTAAAAGTCAGGTAAATTGTGATGAGTTGACCGAGCAACTTAACCAGCTTAGATTGGAAATGGAATCTTTCCGCCAATGTAGTGATATGTTTGAGCAAATCCTCAGACGTAACACACAATTAGAAGATGAGCTGGGGGAGGCACACAGGCTTATTACTACCTATGAACAGGATGCCCAGTCGCACCAATTAACAGAGGTGTCCAACCTCTACACAGAACTTATTGAAAGTAGCTGTGTGCCTGCCTCAACTAATTTATCAGTCATAGATCTCACAAATGATAGTAGGTGCTTAAATACTCCTAAACCAATGATTAGTCATAACAAAATCAAATGCCAAAAAAAAATAAACAAAAAAATTTAGAAAATTAATTTAAAAATGAAATCTTGTTTGTCTAATAATATTAATTTAAATTTAAAACTACAGTCTGACCTGGATGTTTGTACTGGGCAGTTGGTTATATGCAGCAAGCAGTTGGCTGACAGTCAGGTGGCTCATGATGTTGTGAGGGTCACGTTAGAATCTCACATCAAGCAATTACAGGAGAATTATGATAGTTTATTCTTTAAATATGAACTACAAAGTAAACAGAATACTGAAAACATGTTGGCATTGGACAAATTGATAGACGACAGTAGACACAACCAAGAATTACTTGATTCTATAACTCAGCATTATAACTCTGAGCACATCGACCAACACCCTATCAATGACTCCGTACCAGCTCTCTCTACTTGTGACAGTATTCTGGAAACAATTTCTGATCCTACCACCAACATTGAGCCTCCTAGTAATACTATGGTTTTTTCTGATGGGGTGGGTTGTAATATGGGCTATATGTTTAATAAATACATTGAAAACTGTGTTAATTATTCCCTGCCCAATGCAACTTACACTCAGATCATAGACAAAATTGTGTCATCCAAGTATAATAGTAGTACCACTATTGTATTATTGGTAGGTGAAAGTAACAAAATAGGTAGGAAAGAATTAATGTACTGTATACAATGCTTAAGTAGACTAAAAGTATTTAAAATAATATTATGTGCGTTCCCATATGCGTGTTGCCAGTCCTCATCCTATAAATATATCCTAAAAAAATACATCTTCTGAATAATTTTATTCATACTTTGACATGTCGTCACAGTGACACTTTTATTTTTTTTGACACTAATAATTTTATTAGTAATTATTGTTTTAAGACCAAAGATAGTATTTATCTTGTGAAGTCAGACAAAAATAAAATTGCTACATTGCTAGCAAATAATATTAATTTTTGGACGAGTTTACATTGTAAACAAAGTAATATACCTACAGATTTGTTAGGTACTTGTAGTAATAATTTAGTATGTATAACAAATGATTTAAACTGAACATCCAGACAACAGGAATACCAGAGCTAAAGATGGCTCATCAAAATATAGAAGGTCTTTCTGGCAAGGAATTAGTAGTGGAGTTATTCCTAGAGGAATTAAATGTAGATATTTTGTGTTTGACTGAACATTGGCTCAAGGAGAGTGAGATGATGTTCAATATAAACAACTACAATATTGCAAGTTGCTTTAACAGGAAAGGAAAGGTGGCTCCATGGTCTTAATTAAAAATGGTCTCCGCAGCAAAGAGCGGTCTGACATAGTTAGACTTTCTGTTGAGCGATGTGTTGAGGTGGCCTGTGCCGAGCTTGACCAATATATAGTAGTTTGCGTATACAGTCCACCTAAAAGTGATTTTAGTGTATTTACCAAGGTCATGGACCAGGTTCTAGGGGTTGCGTCAAATAATAGGAAGAAGTTAATTGTGTGCGGAGACTTCAATGTAAACATCCTAAAACAGTGTAAGAAAAGTACTCAATTTTTGAATTTATTTGGTAGTTACAATATGGAAAATATTTTCTGTGAGCCGACTAGAGTCACAGAAACAGCAGCCAATTGCCTGGATAATTTTTTTACGGATTGTGAGTGCTTAAGCAAGTCTGTAATTAGTAAATTGCCATCAGATCACTGTGGTCAAATAGTATCCTTTCCCAAGAGTAATAATAGTCAGTATAATGAGAAAATTATGTGTAGGCCCATAACCTCTAATAGAATTAAAGAATTCAAAAACTTGTTCGAGAAAAAGCTTAATTCTATAGTTTATATAGGTAATAATCCTGAGGTCCATTATAATAGTTTATTTGGTACATTATCTGATGCTTTTTCAGACACATTCAAACAAAAATGCCAAAATCGTAGTGTTAAAACGAAATTTTGTGAATGGGCAACAGTAGGCATTTATAAAAGTAGACGAACGCTGTTTGATCTATATGCAGAAAAACGATACAGATTTGATAAAAGTTTCATTGAATATGTTAGGAATTACTCCAAAGTATTCAAAAAAGTATGTAGACAGGCTAAATCCATTCACATCAAAAGGAAAATAATTGAGGCTCCTAACAAAATAAAAGAAACATGGAAAGTTATAAACAAAGAGTCAGGTAAATGTAAAGTGAGGGATACTGTTACTAAAATTAAATTAGAAAACAAGAATATAACCTCTCCGAAAGGTATTGTAAATGCATTTGAAGATTATTTTACCAACATTCCATTTAAAGTAACTTCTTCTGTTAATTCATGTGCCCACAGTGCTGTGGCCTTTCTCGAAAGTAATATTGGTTCTTCATCTAAATTTAACTTCAAACATATAGACCCCAGTGACATCTTGAAAGCATTTAAAAATCTCAAAATTAAAAAGTCTGAAGATCACTGGGGCATATCAGTTAGCTTAATAAGTAATGTAATTGATATCATTGCACCTGACTTGGCACTAATTTTTAATGAATGTGTAGATGAAGGTATATTCCCTAACCTAATGAAAAATAGTAGACTAATACCATTATTTAAGAAGGGATCTAAGTCTGAACTTGGTAACTACCGCCCCATTTCTATTTTGCCAGCTCTGAGTAAGGTGTTTGAGAGAGTGATGCTAAATCAAATGCAAGTCCACTTCACGACCAACAATCTTTTCCACAGCCAGCAATTTGGCTTTACTCGAGGAAAATCTACCACCGATGCGGGAGTAACCCTTGTTAGCTTGATTTACGACGCATGGGAGGGATCGCAGGATGCCATTGGGGTATTCTGCGATCTGTCTAAAGCATTTGATTGTGTTGACCATCAGACACTTTTGCTAAAGTTACGTCGGTATGGTTTTGACAAAAAATCCTTAGAACTATTAGGATCTTACCTGACAGATAGGCTGCAGACTGTTCATGTGAACAACGTTAAGTCAAACGGAACTAAGGTCAAAATAGGCGTACCTCAGGGATCAATTCTGGGGCCTTTTCTCTTCTTGGTTTATGTTAATGACTTGCCTTGCATGATCGAGGCACAAGCTGGAATAGTAATGTTCGCGGATGATACATCACTTATATTCAATGTAAATCGGCATAGTACAGATGCGAATAATGTTAATAATATTTTAAATGATATTTCAAATTGGTTTTCTACAAACAACCTATTGTTGAAAGCAGAAAAGACTAAATGCGTTAAATTTACAATGCCCAATGTCAGACAAGCCAACGTCCATGTCGTGCTGGGTAGCCAAAGGTTAGAATTTGTAAATAACACTACCTTTTTAGGAATAACAATAGATTCTAAATTACAATGGGGTGACCATATCACCATTTTAGCTAATAAGCTTAGCTCTGCTGCGTATGCTGTGAGACGGATTAGGCAGTTGACAGATGTAGCTACTGCTAGGCTAGTTTACTTTGGTTACTTCCATAGCTTGATGTCCTATGGAATACTACTTTGGGGAAATGCAGCAGATATAGAAACAATTTTTATATTACAAAAGAGGGCAGTCCGTGCCATTTATTGTTTAGGTAAAAGAGATTCCCTTAGGGAGCGATTTAAAGATATTAATATTTTAACTGTAGCTTCCCAATATATATTTGATAACATACTGTATGTTAGGAAAAATATATCTAGCTATACTAAAGTAAGTGACGTTACAGACAGAAATCTACGTAATAAAAATAAACTACTCCCTCCGTGTTATCGACTTGGCAAGGTTAGTCATTCTTTCAAGGGGGAAGGTATACGCTTTTATAATAAATTGCCTGAATCGGTCCTTTGTATGCCCGACAATAAATTTAAAAACTTTATAAAGACCACTTTATGTCAAAAAGCATATTATAAGACAGTTGATTACCTTAATGATAAAAGTGTCTGGCTTGAGCATGGTGCAGGCGCCTCCTAAAATGCCGTAATTGTAGCATATTGTACTTAGGCGACTATAATAATTTTTTTGTTGTATTATACACTCCCTTTGATTTTGACACGAGACCAATGTATATTCGTCCACATTTAGTCTTAAGAAAATGTGTAAATGAGTCAATTATTTGAAAAGAGTGACCGAGAGTTTTATTGCCAGGTTCTTTCTCTCGGTTCTACTTATTGCTTTGCGAATCTGGCAGTACATGTAAATATAGAAGCAATGACATTTTTAATTTTAAGTACTTACTGACGTTTGTAAGAGCCATTTATTGACCTATACAAATAAATAAATAATTTCATTTCATTTCATTTCTGTGCAGGAGCTGTCAAGCATGACCTTGACATTGGCAAAAACATCAATGCACGATGGAGTCACGCACTTAAAAGAAGAAGCTGATCAAGATTATTTTTAATTTTTTTGTATTGCTATGACATAATTTGTAACCGGTACCTACAATTAAATTTTGGTTTTACCGTCTATAAAGCGTCTTAGACTGCGTCTAACACACACCATGATCATTATATTAACCACTTATCATGTGAAACCTGTATTTAATGTTGATTTGTTATCTGTAGAACAACCGGTTATGGTGATGTTACCTGCGAACATAATTCGGTCGAAATACATAATATTATACCACATTTGTTACGTACTTTTATGGTTTTCTTTGCTGCCCATATTTATTTATTTAAACCGTGTTGTTATCTAAGTATTCCAATTCGCATTTACCTTTTACCTATTCAGTAAACAAAAGATATGGCTACAAAAACGTTTTACTCCCGCATTTTAACAACCATTGAGATACGTAGGTACCTATTAAAAACTGAAATAACAAAAGCTCAGAGTAAACAATCAAACATCAACCTATCTATACTTTCTTTTCATTGAGCTTGTGATTCGGCAGTGTATGTGTAAGCTATTTGCCATGGTTCCAAACACAACAATTACTAATTACAAATAATTTCTAAGTACCGATATGTATTGCATCATAGATTTATTTACGGACTTGACCGGAACGAAATGCTATGATGAAGCCACGCGGAGAGAAAATGGCGCAACAAAATATTATAAGATAAACAAATATCGTAACTATCATAAAGATCTTTTATAGAAAAAACCGCTATACTTTGATCGTAGTTGAGTTATCTGTCTGACAATTTAATATAACTGTCAAACACACTGTTAGATTCGAGGAACTAAGATTGAAAATGGAATGCCGTACAATGTACACATATCATGTCCATTTCAGATAGGTCCACATCCAGACAGAATTGAATTGCACAAAGGGTAACTGCCTTTTAGCTCGTCAGTGCATAGTGTATACGTTCAGTAGTAACATAGGTACCTATAAAAACGCACTTTTCTATGTGACTCACACTCTCACAGACTTCTGGAAAAAAAAACTTTAATATTACTTACATCTGTTAACATGACAAAAAAATGGGCATTTTGCTTCCATTTCCCACACAACCAAAAAGTTCATTATAAAAACAAAACCGCTAGCCCAGAACACATACCAAGACAGACAGCCGAAAGCAACATTGTCCAATATGGTCTCAAAATGTATAAGTACGCTTCGACTATAGTAGAACTGCAAAAAGTAAGCCGGTTAGTTGCTAGGAAAAGTACATCTACGTTTTTCCTTGTACGCTAACGTAACTTTGCAAAAGCAAAATACACGAGAAACGAAAGCCGGATAAGATCAGCTATAAAAAATATCTACATAACAAAATTGTGCTGTTTATGATACGTGGAGTCGTGGAACATGATGAAATATTTTTTTCTTATGATCGAGCATACGTTGGGGTCGATTTACTGTCCTTCCACTCGGATGTTTTTCGTTAATTTCCGGCCAAATCTAGAACAATTTATAACAAGCAAACACGCACGAGACACCCCTTGCCTCTTTCATTCAATGACCGCATTGTTACTCGTATAAATAATAGTTCAGCGGTAGCTAGATATAAAAAAATCGAGTTCATTGTCATGATAAATTGTATTCAGAGCTTAATTTATTTCAGATCAAATAATACCAAACATTTTAGTGATAAGTAGGTACGAATTGAAGAGACGTGTTCAATAATATTGCTCTAGTATAATTTTAAGCCTTTTGAATTAATCCATAAATTGAGTGTACAAACACGAAACGTGAATGCTTATTAAGCAGCAAAATCTATTTCGGTGACATTACTATAGAATAGATGGTCAATTTTGGAAACCAAATTATAAGTACAAACGTGGTCTTGTGATATTAAATATCTTAACATTAAGCAGTCACTTCCAGCTGTCTGTCAGTCTCTATATATTTATGTTCGCTAGTAAATAATAAACCACAAACTGTAGAATACGAATAAGGTCAACCAACCATATTTAACGATGTAACAAGGAACATATTCAAATAAAGATAAACAAAACCTTCAACCTAAATAACACTGATGTAATTTTTACCCATTACTAGAACATTGGTAAGGTCGCATTTGTCTTTAGGATTCCGTACCCAAAGGGTAAAACGGAAACCCTATTACTGAGACTTCACTGTCCGTCGGTCTGTCCCCACGCTGTATCTCACGAACCGTGATAGTTAGAAAGTTGAAATTTTCACAGATGATGTATTTCTGTTGCCGATACCAATACTAAAAATATAATAAATATTTAAGGGAGCTCCCATACAACAAACGCGTTTTTTTTTTGCTATTCTGGTACGGAAACCCTTGTGCTCGAGTCCAAATTGCAATTAGTCAATTTTTTGTCATCTACTCTGTGTTGCCACTCGTGTCAAGGTTTTAATACCGTTTGACACTTTAAATATGGGGTAGGTCGGTACTCCCCTACGTGATACAATTGGCACACCTGTCCATTACGCAATTAATTTAATTAAAAACAGACACCGTAACACACTGAACTTTATGTAAGCATTTAATAATTGCATTGAGTAAAATTAACATTAAACAGAGTAATAATGTGTGCAGCAACGGTAAAGTACTATTAGCGGATGCCGGAAGGTATTACGTGACCGGGTGTTACCGCTTACCCAGTAGCGCTCTGAATGCAGTCTCAGAGGAAAGGGTTTGCAAGATTCGTTGCAATATTAGCTTGGTGAGGTCACAGAGTAAAACAAACATCCGTCCTTTACGGCCTCTGTGGTGTACGAAGTCTAAAATTGCCTGCTGCAAAACTGAACAATGATTTGGTATACCAGACCTAGCAGGGCAATTTATTAGGATATTTCTATCATATCTATAAATCAGATCACCAGTTATATATATATATATGTTGATATTATTTCCATGAACGATTTACTTATAATGAATTCCGGCGAGACTAGATTGTCCTCGTGTAAATACCTAACTTACTCTTTAAGGAAAAATACAATAAAAAAAATTCGTTGATTCTGAGTAAAAAAGAAAACGCTTGAAATTGTGTAGAGTTAATTCCATGGGGCCGGTGGCAACGATGGTATGGCGTATTGTTTTATTTCCACTCGGGTGCCCATCTGATGACGTCACGCGCCGCCACCTTCGGCTGGGCCGCGTAAATCAGTCCACGGATGCGGTCAGTCACAGGTTACAGAGCTCTCTCGACTATTGATTAAACGGTTTAAGCAAAACTGCATGCAAGTTC
This sequence comes from Nudaria mundana, assembly GCA_963556515.1. Taxonomy (NCBI): domain Eukaryota; kingdom Metazoa; phylum Arthropoda; class Insecta; order Lepidoptera; family Erebidae; genus Nudaria; species Nudaria mundana. The sequence continues at coordinate 7,703,127 of OY748313.1, forward strand.
TAGTCTCAGACTAAAAGAGTATTATTCAGTGTAATAGTTGTTTATATTCGACACTGCTTTTAAGTATTAGTCATCTAAAAAGCGTGTTTAATGGTGTGGTTAGCCATGAAAAGACGTAGCGCCCCCATTTGGTATGCTTGCACAAATGGCAACCATATGTTTAGTCAAAGGTCGTATAAGTATCTGTATATTTAGTTAGATATCTTTGGTCTAGCAACGATTGAATTTAGAGATGGTGAGTAAAAGATATTCAAGAGAAAACCATCTTGACGTTTACAACCCAGTCTCTTGATATATAAAACGTTGCGGCGATACATAACTGTCAGTACAGACAGGGATAGTCGACGTTTATTTCCATTGCTATAAAGAAAAAGCTAGATTTCACACGTATAAATTGCACAGATATGTAGTTGAAACCGTACACCAACCAGCGTTTATGGCAGCCATTAATGCCCTTAGTCACGTGTTTCAAATAACCTAAATTGTTATTATCCATACGGTTAGCCATTATAACGATATTCACAAAGAGCACATTTAACGGATAGTAGGTCAGTAGACACAGTCCCTTCGTGTAAAAATGTAAACTCTCCGGTCGTAAAAGAAACGAAATTAGCCAGGCATCGTGCATCGTTTAGACAGAATTCTAAAATGGCTTACCCAAACGATTCGGCGCACTAGTTTTTTAAAACAAATGTGCATTTATGTAAACCGGATTACGACTCTTCTAAACACATAAAAGTTGATAGTCTGGAGACTCGGTTAATTGAATCACAGAGTATCTTGTAGTAACGCATAGAGTTACATCACGACATCTCAAATTGCTGGAATCTGTATAATAGGCATTCATAGACATGTTGCCTGCTCGTTAGCGCCCCCCCTTATACATGTGTAGACAGTTGAAACAGGTGATTTAGATCAAGGTATACATCGGAAAGCAAGAGTCAGCAAGACATGTTTAGATAACACTACAAAAATAGACCTACTCAACTTCTTATACCACGAGACGCTATTGGTTGGCGATCGATTATTTTCGTCTTCTTCATAGCATGCCACGGTATTTTGTTGCAATTCAATGAGCAAGCAATATAAGGTGTAATGTAAACTTAAACAATAATGTTCTTAATAAAATGAATCGCATTGTAGTTTACAGTGTATCGATCTTGCAATGACCTTTGCGATGAAAAAAAAAACATCGGCTTTGAACGCATAACAAGTTGAAATAGTTTCTTGGCATTTCAACGGACGTCAATTATTTATAATACTGTGGTTAGGTATGTACTTTCATCGTGTAGGTACTAAAATATGTACTTGCAAAATGTCAAATATCTTTCAGACTGTGCCTATCAGAAATACGTTAAAACGCAAGTTCACAGAGAATAAAGTAGATGGAATGAAATTAACTAAAAATCTTATTTCGTAAACCTTGTCATGGTTTGTGTAGGATATACACTAATACACATACGTTTTCGTTTTTAAGCAATCAACACAGGTCTCACCAAGATCATAGCTGTGTTTGAGGTCTAATAAGTAATAGCTTTGCCTACAAGTGGTGCACCTGCCGATCAACAGATGAGGCCTTGGCCAGGATTGCCACCAGTGCAGCCAGCAATCTACTGGCGAAAAGCAAGCGAATAATATTCCACTCACTTGTGTAATTTTCACTTTTCATATTTAATTCTTACATAGTTCTTTCTGTATGCCACAATTGGATTGATTAAATTACATTATAGCACCAATAATACATCGGCGGCGACGACATGTAACTGGTTCTATTTGTCAACAATAGGCTTGTTATCGATAAGTGCTGGTACGAGCGCGCACGTTGCGAACAAAATTGATCTATTCACTCGTAACATAACAAGTTAGCATCTAAACAACTCATATTATACATCGTGGGTCCTTTCAAATGCAACTACAGTAAAAGTAAGTAACGTTAACATACGATTCAAAGAGTAATTATTACTAATAATGCAAGTTAAACTTAATTTTATTGTTGGCAATTATGTAAAACAAATTGCTGGTTGGCTATTTTACTTGAAGTCGAAAATAATCTAGACAGTAAATGTAACAAACTTACACTAGACAAAAGAGACACCATGTCGTGACGTTTAGTTCGAGTTCGGTTCGAGTAGGACCAGTAAGTAGGACTAGGACATACCCTCCTGTACCCACCGTGCGGAAAGTTTGCGATGGGATAATTGGTGTATAAAATAATGATACTGTTTTAATTGGTTAATAATCGGATACGGATTGGCGCGGTATGATACCTATAGACCCATAGATGTAATAAGAATGAGTCAATGTTGATGCCAGACTAGTTTTAATCTCCCTCGTGCGTTACCGTGCCGTGCCTGTGAACCCAGTCTAATACATATTGGAGGATCGCAGGATTATAAAGTTTTGCATAATAATACTGTAAATCATGTTGTAATGAATGAATGAAGCAGACCAGTCGTGTGCATACAGTATGGTTAAATTCTCACAGAATAAATCGTCATCTGCCTGCTCTTATCCCGATTATTTGGGGTCGGCGCAACATATACTCATTCTCCATCCCTGTCACACGTCATCTCCTCAGTCACTCATTTCCTGGTCATATCCTTTTTCCAACCATATTTTCTTGGGCCTACCTCGACTTCTCAAGCCCTCTACATTCATACTTTGCACTTTTCTTAACACGTTACTTTCCTCTCTTCTCATGACATGACCATACCATGACAACCGCTCGCTTTTTTATTCACTTTTAAATTCTCACATAATAAATACTTTAAAAAATATGTTGGTACGCTTATGCGGAGAATAAACTGTATAGTTAAATAACTAATATCATTGGTGCATTACGAAGAAATAATAAAGCAAGCTTTTGTAACTTAATAATAAATCTATATAATACAGCACAACCTTTCCTGAATGACGACAAATTGTATGTATATAGGGGTTATAATGTATGCTTTCGATTGTCGGCACTTGGTGGAACTTATAGTATTACATTTTTGAAAAAAAACTCCTTGTACACTATTCCACAAACATTTTTACTTTCGGTAAACCCTGAGCGGTTTCGCCTTATGACATCAGAGGCATGTAGATACAGTGCGCGATACAGCAATACAGATAGTAAATAATATTAGTAAAAATGTGTTACAAAAGTGAATTGTGAGAGTGATTGAGTATGAGTAAACACCTCTGATGTTGCCATAAGGCGAAACCGGTCACGGTTTACCGAAAATAAAAATATTTCTGGATTCGTGTACGAGTTTAAAAAAAAAATGGTTATCTTTAAAACTACAGAACCTAATCAGAAAATTCTTTCACTAATATACAGCTGCATTATCCTTGAGTGATATAGGTTACTTTTTATCCCAGTGATATGTTCCCATGGGAATTGAAAGCAAGAAAAGTATGTTAGCACGCTTACGGAGACGTGGGATTTGTAAAATAAGTCCTTAATGTTCAGCTATATTTATAAATGCACAAGTGTTTAACCCTATATAGTAGAACTTCACACCAATGATTAATAGGTTGTTATGCTAGTATTTATTTACGAGGGCAGTTCATTTGCAACAAAATATTACCTTACCAACATTATGTTATTGAACCCAAGACTTTTGGCCTTAATTGGGTGTACGGCTTCCACGTCTTATTTCCAATTTCGTGGCAACAACTTTAATTTCCTTTCTTTTCTCATGGGAACCTAATTTTAATATAATTTCAAACGTACAATACAGTTAAGTAATTTATCTTGCTCAGATTATCTACTTTGTTTCTGACAACCATTTTTAGGGTTCCGTACCCAAACGGTAAAACGGGAACCTATTACTGAGACTTCGCTGTCCGTCCATCCGTCTGTCTTCGGTTGTAACTCATGAATCGTGATATAGAACGTTGAAATTTTCACAGATGATGTATTTCTGTTTCCTCTATAACAACTTAAAAACAAAATATAATAATAAAATATCATAATTAATAAAATAGTAACAAAATGTAATAAATATTTAAGGGGGCTCCTTAATATAATTATTTAAGTTTTAGATTAAAAGATTATGTTTTTAAGTTGTTATAGAGGAAACAGAAATACATCATCTGTGAAAATTTCACGTGATACGTGATTTTTTTGCCGTTTTAATACGGAACCCTTTGTGCGCGAGTCCGACTCGCACTTGGCCAGTTTTTATTGACCTTGCTGATTTGTGACTTTGCTAGAAAGCTTACGTGGACAATAGTTTCAGAAGCAATCGTGACAGCTTTTGATTTGTTGGCCGCATATTCGAGGGGTCTTAAGCTCGGAGTCGGTTCTTATACCCTCTTAAGAGGTGAATGGATGACGTCACATCGAGTGGGGAGAAAACGTTCAAGGTTATATGATTGTCTTTGTTTGAAAAGGACTGAAGTTAATCTTCACATTCTTTGTCTTTAAAGGGAAAATAATTTACTAAATGTCATCATATTATTCGTTCCTGCTTCGCTCTGATCACCGAACCCTATACGTAGTTTATTACTGTAACGTGGTACTTATGGAATACAAGCTGTTGCCCGCAGCTCCGCACGCGTGCTATAGTTGTTAAGCCTATCCTATTTTCGTCTCCGTTCCCAAAACTATCCCTATACCTATTTTCATACAAAACCGACGAGTCGGTTGACCATGAAGAGGGTACAAACAAACAAATAAAAACTCGAATTTATAATATTAGTTAGGATGATCATTGATATATGAATAACCTATATCAATGATTTTGATACGCTTACTTTTTATGCCCGCTAATATTCATTCAGTATAATAAATATCCGGGTTTATTTCAATAGGTATAAGCTGGGGGCTCCGGTGCAAGACGACACGCACCGGGGCTCGCCTCCTCGAGGTCTCCGGCGCCTCCAGCGGCCCTAAAGCTGACGCCCTAGCGGCTCAGCTTAGGGACGCGCTGGACGAAGAAGCCGTCCGCGTCACCAGACCCACCAAATGCGCCGCATTGCGCATCACGGGTCTGGATGACGCGGCCACGACGGAGGAAGTTGTCTCCGCCGTCGTGGAGGCGGGCGGCTGCCCCCGTGACAAGGTGAAGGCTAGAGATATATCCTTCGGCTCCACTAGTCACGGGATGACAGTCGTCCAGTGCCCCGTCGCGGCGGCACTGAAAGTGGCGGACGGACGAAGCCTCCTCTTAGGGGGCTTCCTAAAGGCGCAGGTGCACCTCCTTCGTGCCCGGGAAACCAGATGTTTCCGGTGCATGGTGGTGTGGCACGTCGGAGTGCAGCCGGCCCGGTCACAAGGCAAGTGCCTGTGACGCCCCGCCTCGCTGCTTTAGATGCGAGGCGGAGGGCAAGACCGCGGATCACCGGGTCGGCAGCACAACCTGCGCCGCCTCGAGGCCAAAACCTCGTCCGTCCGCTGAGAGGACGGGGGGGGGTATCGATCGTGGACGTAACGTTCGCATCCCCTGACCTCTCCCGCCGTATTACAGGCTGGCGCGTGGAGGAGGGTGAGGAGACGCCCTCGGATCATCGGTACATCCGGTTCGATGTCCCCCCCCCACCTGACCTCCCACAGCCGGTGGCAAATCCCCCGGATCCGCGTTGGGCACTTCACCATCTGGATCGGGAGGCTCTCCTGGAGGCATCCATCGTGCAGGCCTGGATTCCGGCACCGGACCGGCCTGCCGATGTGGATGCCGAGGCGGAGTGGTTCAGGAGAGCCATGTCGCAAATCTGTGATGCGGCGATGCCTAGGGTTACACCCAGACCAGCCAGGAAGCAGGTGTACTGGTGGTCGCCGGAGATTGCAGAGCTGCGCGCAGCATGCATCTCCGCCCGCCGCCGGTACACCAGGTTTCGCCGGAGGTGTCGCCGCCCAGACGACGCGGCAGCCCGAGAGGCGGAGCTTTTTCAGGCATACAGGGAGGCTAAAGGTAATCTCCAGGAGACGATAAAGCGGGCCAAGACGGCGGCCCGCGAGGAGCTCCTGGAGACCCTGCAGCAGAACCCATGGGGGCGCCCGTACCTACAGGTCAGCGAGAAACTCCGACCTAGGGCGCCCCCACTGACCCAGAGTCTCCAGCCGCAGCAGCTGGAGCGGGTCATGGGCTCCCTGTTTCCGACGAGCGCGGAGGTGCACGTCCCTCCGCGCATGGCTCCGTCTCTGCCCGACGCGGATAGCACCAGCGAAGACGACGTACCCGAAGTCAGGGTGGGGGAGCTAGGTGCGGCAGTACTCCGGCTTAAACGCCGGAAAATTACTGCCCCCGGACCCGACGGCATTCCTGGCCGTGCATGGGTCCTGGCCCTCGGCGAACTCGGGCCTCGACTGATGGGGCTCTTTAGCGCATGCCTCGAAAGGGGCCAGTTTCCCAAGGTGTGGAGGACGGGGAAACTGGTCCTGATCCGTAAGGCGGGGCGGACGGTGGACTCACCGTCCGGATACCGGCCGATCGTGTTGCTCGACGAGGTGTGTAAGCTCTTTGAGCGAATTATCGCGGAACGCCTCGTCGAGCATCTCACGAGTGTGGGGCCAGACCTGGCGGATAACCAGTTCGGTTTCCGGCTCCACCGTGAGCGCGATCATGCGCGTGAAGAGCCTGACGGAGGAAGCAGTCTCGCAGGGCAAGGTGGTGGTGGCGGTGTCTCTTGACATCGCCCACGCGTTCAACACCTTGCCATGGAGCTGCGTTAGGGAGACGCTCGTGTATCACGAAACGCCTCTCTACCTCCGTCGTATTGTCGGGGCCTATCTCTCGGAGAGGGCCATAGCTTTCCCCAGCTGGCTCGGGCCAGCTCGGCGAGATGTGTCGTGCGGTGTTCCGCAGGGGTCGGTCCTGGGGCCGCTTCTGTGGAACATCGGCTACGACTGGGTGCTGCGGGGTGCGTTGCCTAGGGGCGTCGGCGTAACGTGCTACGCCGACGATACCCTCGTCACGGCGCGGGGTGCAACGCACCAGGAGGCAGCACTCAAGGTCACGACGGGTGTTGCTCGAGTCGTGGGTCGGACTGGAGGTGGCCTTGCACAAGTCCGAGGTTCTGTGTTTTCACAGACCTCGGAACGGTCCACCTGAAGGTTCCAGCATAAATGTGGGAGGCGTTAGCATCGGCATCAAGCCCTCGATGAAGTACCTAGGGATCGTACTTGATAGCCGATGGAACTTCGGACCACATTTCCGAAGTTTGGTCCCCAAGGTGACGCAGGCATCGGTCGCGCTTTCGCGACTGATGCCCAACCTAAAGGGACCTAACGCCTCTTGCAAGAGACTGTACCTGGGGATCGTGCGGAGTATGGCCCTATACGGGGCTCCCTTATGGACGGATAGGTTGGCGGTCAAGGGGAACGTGACTCTGTTAAACAGACCACTTCGAACCTTGGCCGTCAGAACCATACGGGGGTACCGCACGATCTCCGGAGAGGCTGCATGTCTCCTAGCCGGGACCCCTCCATGGGACCTGGAAGCGAGAGCCCTTGCGTCATTGTTCCAATGGCGCAAGGAGGCGCTGGAGCGGGACCACAGGCCTGCGTCTCGAGAAATCGAGGACCAGCGGTCCCAACTCCGCCAGGATCTCATGGAGTCATGGAGGGTGCGACTTGAGCAACCCAAGGGGGGTACCACCATCATCGCGGCGGTGAGACCGATCATGGACGATTGGCTGCAGAGGCAGCATGGTGACCTCACGTACCGTGCGACGCAGATAGTTGCCGGGCATGGATGCTTCGGTAGCTATATGTTTCGCATGCATCGTGAGGTCACACCCCTGTGTCAACACTGCGAGGTTTCCGACGACGACACCGCACTCCACACGTTGGTGGAGTGCTCAGCGTGGGCGAGTCAGCGCCGGGACCTCGGAGTGGGTCTGGGCGTGGATACCCTCTCGCTGAGGACCATGCTTCAAGCCATGGTATCCAGCGGGAGTAGGTGGAACGCGGCCGTGTCCTTCTGCGAGCAAGTCCTGTTCGCGAAGGAGGCGGCCGGGAGGGAGAGGGAGCGTACCCTCCCCGCCGAGTTCCGTAGTCGGCGGCCAGGCCGCCCCAGAATACGCGACTACGCCCAAGACTATCGTCCTCCATGATCGGGGCCTGAGGACGGCGGGATCGCCACCCACCGTCCTTACAGAAACAGGCTAGAAGGGTTGCGTGCTGCGGGGCCTTTGCCCCATAGCACGCAACCAGATTCACTCACTCACTGACGCGGGATAAAACCCGACCCCAATGACGCGGGATTCTCGTCTCGACCAAACACCCGCAGAGACCACAGAGGTGGTCAAAGTCCGCCGGGCGCCACTGGACATACCCTCTGCTAGTAACCAGAGACGCCCGGCAACGGACGTTAGAGCGGCCGCGGCCTTGGGCCGCGGAATAAAAAAAAAAAAAAAAAAAAAATAGGTATAAGCTAGTAAATGAGCTTGTAGCAAATTGGATGTACCGCAAGGCGGGTCCGATACGCCTTGTGGGTATCAAACAACATACATTATGTAATTTGACATTGATGGCTACGTACTTCCTTACTTCATGAATAATCTACATCCATCAGCCTAGTCTAGCTAACTAGCCGAAGTTTAATCATGATAATATGAGAAAATTATAGGTTTAATTTATTTACTTGATAATTTATGTTGTCTATACCACGTTGGTGCCTTTAATCAACATGTCAATGGGTTTCATTTTTTTTTTTCAAAATTAATAATAATAATAAATAATAATAAATATTTTTGGACATTCTCACACAACGTCATCTAGCCCAAATTAAGCTAATATAAGCTTGTGTTATGGGATCTAGACGACTGATAAACATACTTATATATTTCTAAATACATACATATTATACATAAAAAATACCCAAACTCCGAAACAAACATTTGTGGATCACACAAATAATTTGAATCGACCCGGAATCGAACCTGGGACCTCAGGGGCGGCAGTCGCATACTCATACCACTGAGCCACCGAGGCAGTCCATTACAATATGGCTGCTACTTTTTATTAAATTCATTCGGCCATTTTGGACATAACCCATTAATGTGAGCCCGGTAACGGCAATATTACGTGGGACTAAAAATACTGGCAAATTGTGGGTGTGTAATGCACCTCTGCCTACCTCTGCGGGGATATAGGCGTGATATGTGTGTGTGTGTCTATAGTTCTATACCAAGATTAGTATTTTAAGCAGAGATACATTCTACATTTACGAGTATGTTATAGAGAAAAGGTTTGATTGTTTGTTTGAAGCGAATATACTCCGTAACTAATGATCCGATTTTGAAAATTCTTTGACAGATATGTAGCTACATTATCCCTGAGTAACATAGGCATATATTTTTATCCCGGTAATGTGTTCCCACGGGAACTCGGAACGAGAAAACTATATTACCCGCGGCGATCAGCTAGTACGGAATGAAGTGCGTTTTTATCGAATTAATCCCAAATTCATCTTGTCATGCATGTCAATATCACCATTTCGATTCGAAAGAAAAGGAAAGGTCCTTTACTATTCCGCGGGAAACGGCGCAGCTGGATTCAACAATCGGTGCGTAAACATAAGTTCATTCAATATGAACGACAGCAACATTGCGTGAGTAAAAAAGTTTGAAAAAAAAAAATTAAGTCTGAAAGATTTAGTTCTTCTTTAATATCTATGTGTTCGATATATTATACACTACTCTACTCGGGCTTAGTTATTTAAAGTTACATATTTTTCAAATCATCTTTGCATGTTTTGCAAGCAAGTGTCGGTCACAAATTTATTGGATTCCAGTACCTCAGTACCCTTATAATAATGGGAGATTGTAGAGTGGTACTTTCTCCATCCACTGAACCGGTACATCATACTGGTTGGAGGAGCATGACTCTTTATTTTAAAGTTTAAAAATACCTCATTTATTAAAGTATTAGGCAACCGACAAAGTTCAATGACAGATAATAATACGTAGTTAGAGAGGGCTAGTATTTCAGGATACGAAACGTACCTATCTAAATGAAATACCTTTGTTTTCCCGACGGCCCTGTTTGCAGAAACTTAATGAAGGTCGAGAGGTCGCCGAATTCCTCACAGACGTGTTTTATTTTTTGTATCCGACGAAATTTCTATTCTCCTTGACGAAAAGTCTTGTGTTTAAGTAAGATTAGTCTTGCTTTTTAAAATTGCTGCAAATTTTATCGATACAAGCCGCATTCCGCACGTCAGTGAATAAGCAACTAAGTACTTCCACCTACTTAAAATTCCATTTCACCGAGTTCCTAAGTAGTACTCTCGTAAGATTATAAAATATAATGGATAACTCTACCATTGGCACTCGATACATAGTAGGCATATTCCAAGTCGTAGAATTCGTTCGTGGTGTTGGAAACTGACATGACGTCATACTTCACAGTAGATTTTCTCTACATTTGAATGCGATTTTCATTTGCATAAGTAATGGTAATCTATGGATTAGACAAATAGCGTCAAGTAGATCTGTCGCTACATTTATAGGACATTCGTGCTCGCAGAAGAGCGAGGCCACGTACCACTTGCTCCCGCTAGAGACCATGGCCAGTACCATAGTCTCCAGCAACTGTCCACGCCCAGACCCACAACGGGGACCCGGCGGCGTTGACTCGCCAACGCTAGGCACTCTAGCAACCTGTGTGTAGGGCCGTATCTTAGCCAAGAGCCTCGCAGTGTTGGCACTGGGGCGTGTGTGACCTCACGGTGGACGCACTACATACAGATACTTACCAAAGCATCAGTGTCCGGTAATATAATAGCAATATAATATCAATAATCAAACAGCGTAGCTAAAGAATACCCAAAATAAAACTACGAGAGTTCTGGATGTACCTACTCGGGGAAGGTTCGACGATCATGATGATTACAAAACGTGATATAATTATACCAAATAACCTACATACAACTATTACAAATATTTACGACTTCAATAATGGCAAGGTCTTCAACCATGAATGCTGGCTGGCAAACCTTGTAGGTGATGTCATAGCAGTGTCATGGTTGTTTCTGTGTATGATTTGTATGTGAACAGTTGCGTGGGTTGGTCATTATGAAAATGACTTTATTCCAGTTTAGGAATTGTAATAATGTTCAAATCATCGTCATGCCAAAATTTGTCTCAGTCACCTTCCATCTGAGGGTTCCACAGTTCAACTCTCGGAACCCATGTTCGTCTGTCGGTCTGTCAGTCCGTCCTCGGCATTGGCCTGTGAGTGGCGCCGGCGCGGCGGACTCTGGCCACCTATGTTGCCTCTGTCGTGTTAGGTCGGGTTTTAATCCCGTATTTTGTTGGGTTTTATCATTGAGGTCGATGGTCCTCCATCTCAGCCGCCTTCTTCGCGAGCATGACCTGCGAGCGAGCATGTCGGTAGGAAGAGTTTGTCGATAACCAATGATATCGCAGAAAATGTCAATGAATTGACCTAATCAATACATTTTTTGAGATTTCTTGCCATCTTATCGACAAACTCTTCCTACGGTTCCATGCTAACCCTGCTGCTCGCAGGAGGACACGGCCGCGTTCCACCTACTCCCACTGAAGACCATGCTTCGAGACATGATCTCCAGTGGCTGCCTACTGCTTGGTGGAAGTAGGCGTGATGTTATCTATGTCAGTTCATACAAGTAATTGATATAAGTATGACAGAATCTGGAATCTGCACAAGGCAATTCTAATTAATAAATAGGGCACTAGATCAGGTCAATTGAATTGGCCTTATTATTATTAGCACTTGCTTTAAAATTATGACAGAGACAATATTATTAAAGAGGGATTACCACTTTATTTAGTGTTAATTATAATAAAATGATTGCCATACATTTTAATTCTTATTTTTAGGCTATTAGTTCTATCCTGCTAGCTAGGACATTTACTTCCTGGTTGGCAGAAGTAGAGGTTTTTGTAGACCTAGTTGCTTGATATTGTCAAAAATATTTATTTATTCTAGATAGAACAAGAATGTCTATTGACAGGACTCAGCATGAGGACAATGACAAGTTTCTACTACTTTTGCTTAGTCTCTTGATTATAAAAGTGTGAGCTATGTACCTATTAGTAGGTAGAACAGGGTAGTGTTTATCAACTAAATTCAACACCTACGTGAAAGTACCTAATAATAGCAGTGAATTTTATGTGTGAATCTTATCATGTAAACAAAACTCTTGAAAAAGTTACTAGTTATGTAAGAGATTGATAAGGATTACATTCAATATGATTAGATATGTATGTTGATTTGATAAGATAACACAATACATACACATCAAAGTGCATTTCTACTATCACCTCTCTATTATGTAGGTAGAAAGTAGTATGTTTATTATGTTGCCACTAAATCTAAAAAAAAAACAATATTTCCATACATGAATAATTCAAGGTCAAAGCAGCAAAGTACCTACGTACTCTATGTCAGACCATGAATCAAAACGCATCGTAAAAAAACAAATGACAACATCGAGAATAAAATCGCTGTAACGAGAGTTAAGTAATGTCAAGAGCAGATCAATAACATATTAATAATAAGAATATCTTGCGTAACATGAAATTTGCTAGTAAAATTAATTCAACGCTGGCTGAATATTATAGCGCTGTCTAATATGAAAGTAAAATATAGGATAATCATCTGTTTCGACTGTAATATTGCTACGAAAATCAGCATTAACTTACCAAAGCATAGTTACGCCCAAAATAGGTCATACCTACATAATATATACCTGCTCGAGACCAAACTATCCAGAGTAATCCAGTCCAATATAAGGACGATGCGCGAAACGAAAACCTCCTTGCCTACTATGGTCTCTATTTAATTCGTATTACAGTTCGATAACAATTATATTATATTCTCTGCAAAAAACAGTAAAACACCGCCTGTAAACTAAATGACCTAACATCGCAACTGTGTAGTAAGAGAATGCGAAAAACACCGTAAAAATATATTAAAAGTCATATCGGTACCTGTTTACTTTTGTTGTCGGTCCCGTTCGCCTTGCCGTCTGGTAGATTACCGTTGTTTTCCTCACTTTTTTCACTTTTCACACCCTCCAACGCCATATTCAAAAGCTTATTTTATTCACTGTCATGCGAGAAACTAAAAATATTTGGATACACTGGGCATGAAATATTATTTCCCAAATTCAATACGAGCAAACACTCCCATAGACAACGGACCGTCACCAACCAACAACGCGTCGCAGTGGCGGACGCATTGAGCGCGAATGAAAAATGAAATGGATTCGCTACGGGAGAAAGAGAGGGAACCAACCAAACAAAACCAAATCGAAGGGCGGCAAGGGGCCACGAAACGAACTACCAACCGTCGAATTTTTATTTTTTAACCCTGGCGTACGGTGGCGGCGATGGAATGAAAAAGAGAGAGATCAAACAAACAAAAATACGGTTTAAACCCTTTTTATGTTTAATATAATTGGTTCAAACCAGTTTTAATGATTTAAAAAGGCAAATTCCAAACTCTTCCCTAATACTCCATTTATAAATAATACCTATTCATAGTACAAATAGGCTTACAAATTTTATTAAAAACAGATACAAATCCGAAAATAACTCTACCTACCATATGTACCATACCTATTTCCCTATTCTGTGACTCTATCTACCTAGGTACTTCATTTCAAACTGCCCGCCACTTTGACATTGTCACAGACCACCACATTTTTTTTTGTAATATTTTTGGCATGGCATCACTGGGATTCCACTACAGCCAGAGGTCCGACATCAAGGGTTTAATTTTTAAATTTAAATGTATAATAACTATCCACCAGTAATCAAAGTGCACGTAATCCTTATATTTACTTTTATTAATTGTATTGTAAATGAATGAAAACCCACATTTTTTTTATAGTAATAAGAAAGACCCAAAATTGAACTTTGTTTATAGCGCCATCTAGCATTTTCAGTTGATATTATATCTAATTAGTTTGCCAGAAAGCGCAATAGAGTGCTCTTATTTGTATTATTTTATGGAGTTCTTACTACCTTACGGAGATATTATTATTATACAGGGTTACTGGTAATTCCGGTAACTCGATATCTTACGGGCAGGAGGGTATCTGCAGTTAATTAAACGCCCCCACTGTATGGCTGAAAGTTACCGGTTTTGGAGATATCGACGAAATAGTTTTTTTTCTATAAAGATCCGGTTTATAGTGTTAGTGATCCAATAAAAAAAATCTGATTACTGGGGCCACCGACTGGATGAATTTAGATCAAAATTTGCATAGGGATATTTTTAGGAACGGAGAAGAAAATATAATACTTAATAACTATTTCACGCGTGCAGATGCGGGTCACAGTTAGTAGGTAAGTAGTAGGGTAGGTAATCAACTAACAACTAAAATAATAAAAATCTTTTATTTTCAGGCGTCTCAAGGCCCATAGTAAGTGTACAATAACTTAAAACACTATTTTAGTTACGGCATAAATTATTTAAATACAATCAAAATGAATGCAATCTAATTTAAATTCAAATTCAATTTATAAATTCAATCCAATTCAAATTCAAATACAATTTTGAAAATTTAATCCAATTCAATCCAAATTCAACTCATAAATTCATTCTATTGTTACGATGTGAATGCCTCGACGAGGCATGGTTTGCGTTGAGTCACATCCCTAAGTTCGATACTTCCAGAAGGTGGAAAAACCAGTTTGTTTCGCAAGAAATTCCTTAGCGCATTGTCTTGTGAACCGGCTGAGATCGAAGCGATAACAACGGCGCGATTGACCAATGGTAGGCCGCCTTGACTACTACCGTCACATCACTAGACGCGTGTGGGCGGGGTCAGTAGGTTTTAATTGCCAGACCGAAGTATTATAAGGAGTGCACAACGTCTAAGCGGAGAAACAATTGGATAATATTAGTCTAGTCGACACGCAGCCGTCGTGACAGCGCTGACGAGATAGTAAATTAAATCTTTTAAAAATAAAAGGAAAGTTAATTAACCAAGTAATGCCGAAAAGTATTATTGATTGATAGATTCCGAAAATCTGTGAAAATGTGCAGTTAATTCCGTTCCCGAATCAGGGGTAAGTGCTGTGAACAGAATAGCTTACGGGTAACGTCCCCCGCGCGATCTATAATTGGAACATTACTAAATAACTATCTAATAGGTCAACTTCATAGATTATTAGTAACATAAAGCCAACTATAAGTGTCTAGATTGGAGCCAGGGTCATCGTAGTTCCAATCGTGTTTAATGTAAACTAATATTGTATAAACTTGTATCGAAGTAATATCCAAATCAGAGTTCCTTACCACAAGATATACTAGAAAACAATTAGGACGGTGAAGTTAAAACTACTCCACGCCTAAATGCGATAATTATATTATGTATATATGTGTTAGATACGCAAATACTCATTTAATAACCAGTAGGGGATGATAGAATATAGTAAATTGCCCTGTCGAATATAACGATAAATTGTTAACAATAGTCATACAAGAAATTTTCTTAAGGGCTATTCACCTACGGACTTAAGAGTAATTTATAGTATTATAATTTTAATTTGCAAATATCACGAAGGAGAATCCGGGTTGAGATAATACATCTACCGACATATTTTATTGTGAAGCCGTACCATTTGGGGCGCAGCCTTAAGCGGGAAACCGGTAACTTTCTAAATTTTTATTGTGAATAAGTAAAGTCAATTACCTGGAGCATATTCCACCTATCTGGATTGTGCACTGTTATTTAATATTATATTATATAGAATGCATTTAGGGACCGTCATTGTAGGGTTCCCTATTCTAGTGAACCACATTAGTGTAACATTTTATTATCTAGAATACATCTAGGGACCGTCATTTTAGGGTTCCCTATTCTAGTGACCCATATTAGTGTAACATTTTATTATCTAGAATGCGTTTAGGGACCGTCATTTTAGGGTTCCCTATTCTAGTGAACCATATTAAAGTTTCAATTGTTAGATGGGAATTACGCATAACGCAGACTCGGTGGGAACGTCGTCTCCGACGCGTAATAGGTAGAAAAGTAGTCTTTCGAAATGTACCCACATCTGTGTTGGGCTTTTAGATAAATTTTATTATATTATTATTAGTTAATTATTACAGTGAGACTTTCTGCCGTCGGTCGGAGACCGTTTTATAGGAATAGGCCGACCACCTGTCTGTGTTTTCCTTGTTCCCATGTTTGTGATATCCCTTGTTATGTGTGACCTTGCCGTGTACCCTCATGTGAATAATTGTACAGCGCGTCCGACAAGTAGGGAACCTGTACGGCGATTCGCGTGTGGGGCCTACGGCAAGCGGTGCCGACCCGGTATCTAATCCGCTGCTTGTATCTATTCCAGAACTACCTTGGGGCTTAGATAAGCCATATTGTGAAGACTGCAACTACTGAGCAGCCTGAAGCTGCGCCGTCGCTCCGTGGCCTTCAACCCGGAGCATCTCGGCCTGATAAAGAACAAGTTTGATTGGAGGACACCAGCGGATCCCGCCGGCCGACCGCCGTCGCCCGTGGACCCACAAGTTAAGTGCACCGGGCACTTCCGTGAACAATATATGTGATCCTATCCGACCGACACACTATTAGCTACTATTATTGTATAAAACGAGGTTCCTGCTATTAAAGTGATATTAATTGTTTTTCTGTCGTTTAATTGAACTTCCGTGGCAGGGGCCGTATCACTATACAACTTAATTTAATTTAAACCTTTATTGCCAACTCAACATATTTTTTTTTTGTTCAATATTTCCTTATTTTATAATTATCTATTAGTATTTATAATACATACATACTTAATTTGTAATATTAATTAAATTCATTAATTACATATTTAAAATATACGTAGTTATGTAGCGTTAGCGTGTCCTTTCGACACAAAGGCCTCCTCCAGCTCTTTCCATTTTGCTCTGGTTGCAGTTAATCTACGCCATAGTGGCCTTGACTACAACATCTTCAACTTTTGTAATATTTCGTATATCAACTGCTCTCTTCCTATCTCGTTTTGTATACCCCAGGATGCTCCTCTCCATAGCTCTCTGACAGGATATTAATTTTTGGCTTTGCAACTTAGTTATTGCCCAGGTCTGGCATCCGTAGGTGAGTATGGGTGATATGCAAGTATTGTAAATTTTTCTTTTCATTGTGATGTTATAATTGTTGCTTTTTAGAACCTCTTTGAGTGACCAAAATCTTTTCCATGCGTTGGCTATCCGTCTCTCTATCTCTGCGTCCATTTGGTCCTCGAATGCAATAAGTTGGCCCAAGTATATGTAGGAATTTACATACTCTATTTGTATTAGGATCGGATCGTCTACAAAGCACAATGTTCATAATGTGCTTTTGTCTTCTCAAGCAAAAGGTCTATGTAAACAATGTTGACCACATGAAGAGATTGTCCTGGGAGCAAATCGTCCACAATTTAATTATGTCCATAAGTCAAGTAGTCTATAATTGAAAACTGCCTGTAGACGAATCGTTCATGATGCATTATGTTAGGGCTAATAAAAAAGGATATTTAATAAATAAATAATGTATGCCTACCTGTTATAATTTAATGTAATTAATACTTGTAAATAAAGGTGGCTCGTCAAGGCGGAGATGTATTAATCGTGATAGCTGTAGTGCTACGGTGACAATAAATAAAGAAAGAAATAGAATTCTCCGTCAAGTAGAACATAAGTGCAAACCCAATTATATAAAAAATAATATTGATGTCGTTATGAATAATCATCATCATATCAGCCCACTGACGTCTCACTGATAAAGCATTATCAAAATTCAATGTAAGGATTTACATTACCCTTAAAGCATTATGTAGTAGGTAGTTAGGTGTAATTAGTCCTATCCCACACTGTTTCCGATTGTCGATTGTCATTCCACAATAGTTATGTATTGTGGACGGTTTGCTTCGTAGCCAATATGCTGGTTAGACATTTTCGCAAGACGTCATTAAAACAATTTTTGTTTATATTTTAAAATGTGGACGATTTGCTCTCAAGTCTTATTAGATTGTGGGTAGTCTTAGTCAATAGACATTTTGCTTTGTAGCCGACCTGATCCTAATACCTCTATTTCTTCCTCATCTAGTTTGATGTTTATTTGGGATCTGTTTGTCATTATTTTGGTTTTAGTTTTGTTTATTGTCAAGCCAACCTTTTTGCTTTCTAATGTCAGATCTTGGAGCATAGTTTGTAGGTCATCGGCGTTGTCGGTTAGAATTATTATGTCATCTGCGAATCTTAGGTGGTTTCGACGTGTTCCGTTGATATTAATTCCCATGTTTTCCCATTCTAACTTCTTGAAGACTTCCTCTAGAACTGATGAGAAAAGAGTAGGTGAAAGTGGATCGCCCTGACGCACTCCTCTGTGTATTTGGAAAGATTCCCCCTCGGTTTCTAGCTTTATTGTTGCTTTGCTGTTTGAATATACATTTTTTATCAGCCTTATATATTTATTTTCTATTCCTTGGCTTTTTAGGGCTTCCCAAATGTAAAAATGTTCTAAGGAGTCAAATGCTTTATTATAATCTACAAATGCCATGTATAGTGGATAGTTATATTCTTGGCATTTTTCGATAAGCTGTTTTATCACATGTATGTGGTCTATCGTCGAGAATCACGATCTAAATCCAACCTGCTCCATTGGTTGTTGTTCCTCTAGTTTTTTCGAGATTCGATTTAGAATTATTTTTGAGAAGATCTTATAAATGTTTGACATGAGACTTATAGGGCGATAATTTCCTATTTCCGATCTATCTCCTTTCTTAAAGATAAGAATGATAGAGCTTATTGTCCATTGTGAGGGTATAAGTTCCGTATTCAGAATGAGATTGAATAATTTGGTCAATGTAGTTGTTGTTTTTGACAATGTTGCTTTCATCATCTCATTGGTTATCCGATCAGGTCCAGGAGATTTTCCGTATTTCTGTGTTTCGATCGCATGCTGGACTTCCTTTTCCGAGAATCTGTGGGATTTCTTCAGTTTCATCTTCTGGGTCAATGTTGCATTGTAATGTATTCTCGGAAGAATATAATTTCTGATAGTAACCTGTAGCGATCTTTAAAATTGACTGTCTCCTTATTTCAACATTGTTGTTTTTGTTTTTTATTTTTGGGATCCATTGTTTCTCCTCTTTTAATTCTTTAAGTGCTTTGTTTATACCTCCTGTTTTGGTGATGTGGTCTTGGATAAATTTAATTCTTCTATTTGACTTGTCTTGTTTTAAATTGCGACTTATCTCTTTACTTAGTTCTGTAATTTTCTGTAGAGGTGTTTTGCATCTTCCATTCTTAAATAATTCTTTCCTTTTTTGTATGAGTTCCATGGTCTTCGTGGTTAGTATATTTCTGGTTGCTTTTATCTTGTTTCCCTCACTATAAATATTATTTATTTCTCTGTTATAAATTTCTTGTATTATGTCTGTTTCTTCGAATATCGTGATGTTTTGAGATGCACTGAGTGTCAAGGCGGTATTGTTCTGATGGAAGTGCTGCCTCTGCTTCTTTTGTTGTTTGTTGTATAGTGTTGCTCTGACCATCCGGTGGTTAGTATTGAAATTGAATTCATTAATGACGCTTATATCTTTGAAGAATTTGGGCTGGTTACTTGTAATACAACTTAACTTAATCTAATTTTAATTTAATTTAATCCAATTCCAGTTTATTAATCCACGTTAAATTGATTCCAGTTTAATGGATCTATCAAGCCCCACGATTGACATGAAGCTTGATAAACCTATCTATTGTAGGCTCAACGTAAGGTCTAAGCGTTCAGAAAATACCCTGAGAACACTGCGTATTACTGATGCCACTTTTTTGCGCATGATCGCGAAGTAGTCGTCCGTGTGTGCATCAGCAAACATGCCTGACGCACTACAGTAAGGAGTAAGCCTCCACAGTGCCCTGAAGGCATTGGTGCTGGTACTGCACGCGCAGGGCGTTGTCAGCTTTCTGGGTGTAGCTAGCCCACATGCTGCTAGTGTAAAATGTTTGACAAAATGCTTTAAAAAGTGTTAATTTAACTGGTACTGAACAACCAGCATATTTGCCCGCACAGCCATAGGCCTTGCCGCTCCCTTTCCATATCTAAGTCATTATTGAGATCCTCCATAACAAGATGAATACTACGGGCACATATATAACAATACTATACTGTTTGGTGAACGGATCTCGCAACGAATTTAGAGTTAATAGGAATGACAGCAATATACATATTTCGGCCTATACAAACCAATCCAACAGATATGAGAGACAGCCGCAAATTAGTAGGGACCTATCTGTAGTACATTCGAATAGATAAATGTTAAGTTTGCAACCAAATTGCTGATATCTTGCAAAAAGGCCTGGAAGTGTCGGTACCTGTAACCGGTAAGCATGTCAATAATTAATTTTATAAAGGTATAAAAAACGAAAGAAGTACTTCATCATTATCATCATCACCAGCTAATTGACACCCTCTGCTGGTCATAGACCTACCCTAACAAACGCCACAACATGTAGTCCTGTTTTGACCTCATCCTGTGGCTTTGGGCAACCTTTATAATGTTATCAGTCCACCTTCAGGCCTACCCACGCTACGTCTTCCGGGACGAAGTAAGAAAAAGGTAGGTAGTAGGTTCTTATCTAACTAAGACAAGAAAATTCTTGGTCTCTAACTCGTTGAGAAACTGGTGTGACCATATATTAATACGTATGTATGTCTCATTGTCTTAATTGTTAGGACTGAAATGACAAAAGTACAAAACCAATATGTATTTATGATAGCATCACTCACCTACGCACTATTGTAATAGTAATGGTTCTTATTAACAAAATTCATAAGTAATGTTTTATTTTTCGCCGGGCGCCACTGGAAATACCTTCTGTGTGTAACCAGAGACGCCCGGCACCGGACGTTAGAGCGGCCGCGGCTTTGGGCCTCAGTTCTTGCAACTTGGAGACCGTCTGCTGTGCAGTATGAGGTCGCGCATTGTCGTGCAGGAGCAGCGGAGACGAGCGATTGACCAATGCTGGCTGGAGATGTGCCAGCTTCTCCATCATTGTGTTCAGTTCTTCACAGTACACATCTGCAGTAATGCTCACCCCGTTTGGTAAGAAGCTGTGATGAATCACACCGGCGGCGCTAGACCACCAAACAGTGACCATCACTTTTCTAGGGGTAAGTTTTCGTTTAGGGCATTGTGTAGGTGCTAAACCAGGATCCAACCAACTTGCTGAGCGCTTGCGGTTATCAAACAGAATCCTTTTTCATCGCAAGTAACAATGCGGTTCAAAATTCCTTCATTTGTGTGTCTGTTGAGCAATGCAAGGCATATCTCGACGCGTACTTCGCGCTGGCGGTCATTGAGTTCGTGGGGAACCCATTTGTCAAGCTTTTTTACCTTGCCAATTTGACGCAAAGGGACCAATATTGTTTAGACGCTAACGTCGAAAAGCTGCTGCTAATTCAGCCGTACATTGTGTATCATCGGCTTCCACCAGGCCCATCTTTCTCATTGAGCACAATGGGCACTTGCCCAGGGCCCCGCGGTGGTTAAGGGCCCCCTACTTCCTGCGACGAACTTTAAAATTTCAAACATCTCCCTTAAAATGTCTACAAGCTCTCGCTCTATTGAAAGTTTTATTATAATTTGAATTAGGTAAGTAGTGCTATTAAGTACGATAATTTAGTGTCTGAGATAGGTAATTGTAATCTGCATGCCTGTATTGGTAGAACATTCGAGCTTATATATCCTGTGACATCTTGGAGATAACAGGTATACATGGGGCACACTAAAAGTTTTGCACTTCTAGCTAATCTCAACTATTTGAATTTCGAATGTTATATTTTTTTAAACGTTGCAACCTTCTTAGTAATAAAAAAAAAACAATTGGCGGGAAATCATTTGTCAATTGTTTTTTATCACACATCAAAATTCTACGTATGCAACGAAAATGGAATTAAGTCTAAAAGATTTTAGAGCGATGATTTTTTATGATTTTAACAGTTCTCTCTCTCCACAAGACTGTGTCGCTCGTCTTCAGAATGCTTTTGGGAGAGAAGCACCTTGTTTGACCACCGTGAGGCGATGGTTTGCTGAATTTGAGAGAGGTCGAGTTTCTTTACATGACGAATTTCGTGAAGGGCGGCCTTCAACTGCCGTCAACGAAAATAATGTGGCTACTGTTAAGCGGTTAATTGAAGAAAACCCGCAGATTACCTATGAGACAATTCGAGGACTATTGGGGATTGGTATGAGTCAAATCCAGAAAATTTTACACAAAGAATTGAAAGTTCGGAAACTTTGTTGTCGTTGGATCCCTTATGAATTGACAGCGAAGCAGAAGCGGGCTCGCGTGGAATGGTGCTCACAGATGCTACTGAAGTTCTACCTATCTATTCTACCATTAGTTTACCCGGGGTGTTAGAAAAAGTTCGCGAAAGACGACCCAAAAGCCGCGTTCTCCTACATCATGACAACGCTTCTTCACACACGGCCAACAAAACAAAGTAACTTTTAGCTTCCGAAAAAGTACAACTCGTCACCCATCCTGCGCATAGCCCCGACCTAGCACCCTGTGATTTCTGTATTTTCCCCAAAATCATAGATTTGATGAGAGGTTTCACTTTTACCAACTCCGAAGAGGCAGTGATAGCGTTCAATCAGCACGTAGAAAACATGCCATCAGATCTGTGGTCCTCCTGTTTTAAAAAATGGTTCGATCGCATGAAAAATTGTTTAAAATGTAAAGGAGAGTATTTTGAAAAGCAATAACATAATATTTTGGTTTTAACATGTTGTTTTTTTAAGTTACGCAAAACTTATAGTGTGACCTGCGTATTACGTACTTGTGTTCTAAGATTAAATAAATAAATATGAATAATGGTCATAACACAAAAAAAAGTAATTAAATATTTAAATATATTTGACGCCAAATAACCCGTATATACCTTTTGCTCACATTTTATGTACCTACCACTCAGGAGATAAATTTCTTTCATAAATAGTTATCTTTTATTTGAGACCAAATTCGTCGAAATCCATCAAGTCGTATAAGCGCCGGGACCTCGTCATGGATCTGGGTGTGGTTACCCTCCCGCTGGAGACCATGCTTCGAACCATGGTCTCCAGTGGCAGTAGGTAGAACGTGGCCGTGTCCTTCTGCGAGCAGGATATTCTCGCGAAGGAAACTGCCGAAAGGGAGAGGGAGCGAGGAACTCCCAGCTGAGTTTCGAAGTCGACGGCCAGGCCGCAGGCTCATCTAGGCTCTAGACCATTGACCTTCATAATCGGGACCTGAGGACGCGGGCTAGCCACCCGCAGTCCTGTCCGCGAGGCCCCAGCCCTGCAGCACGCAGATTCACTCACTGACGCGACGTGGTATAAAATTTGACCCCAAAGATGCGTGATAACACCCGACCCAACTTCGCGACAGAGGCCACAAAGGTGGCCCAAAGTCCGTCGGTGCCACAGGAATTATACCTTGGACGATCGGCAATAAACGTAGGGGGCGTCTAAAGACGGCCCTGGCTTCCACAATCACCTTTAATTCGTCATTGTCGACCAAAGTCCAAACGGCAATTTCATAGGTAAAGACCTATTATATGAAGTAAAATTACCCTTTACCAGCCCTAAGAGCATGACAGCGTAGACTTCAGTCGATCAACCTAATCAAGCAATCACATCGCTGGAAATTGACTGATCTCATTGGCTGAATATTGTCTATCGGTATTATATCGGCGCTGCCATCCTCGTAAGGCTATAGATAGTAAGATTTATACCATAGGGAACATTATGCTCAGCAATAAATAAATGATTGATTGATTGATATTTTCTGTCAGCAGGGCAGACTTGTAAGCATGTGAGGATTATGTGTTCTTTCATATTAACAGCAATTTAATTAATTAGACATAAAAAAGCAAAATTTATCTCACTAGTTTCTCTTAATTGTAAGTACGAGTAGATAACATACATTAAAATATATTTAAATAACTAATTTTTACCTAATTGATGATAAATCATCTTTGGTTGTTGCAATCCAAGATGTATAATACCTTTGACACTATTATGATTATGTCCTGTTTGGACGGGTATGTATGTACCTATCGGACTTAAAGGATGATCCTAAAGGGCCATATCAACATGTTCAGGGAGACCTGTCCTGCTGACAGATATAAATGGCAATAGATTTGCCCCATTAATGAACGTAGAGTGCTTCAAGAACTTCAGAAATGTGTCAGAATTTAGCATAATCACCATGTCTGTCTACCTTTCCAGGATTAAAGATTTAATTAAATGTGTGTTATATATCAATTATGTTATGAGTGATATTTTTTTTAAATAAGTATAATTAGTTAATGATTGTAAAGTACTGTCGACGATTGTACTTCTTATCTACTAATAGACGCAGTGGGTCAGTGCGTACTTAGTACCTAACTAATGCACAGTGATGGACATTCAGAGATGTTTTTGTGACTGTTAGATATTTTATTTCAAATAATTGTTATTAAAATAAAAGTATTTACTTATTCATTTATTTTATTGTGAATTCATATTTTGACAAAGTGACAGTGAATTTGTGCTAAGTAAATCGTTGAAGCCTTTGACGTTTTTGGGATAGGTCGATTTTAAAATGATTAAATGTAAGTATTATCAGTATTATGTACATGGTTTTTTTTAATAAGTAAGTAATAATAATACTCTATTTACTCACCCAGTAACCATTGTTTCTCGGCTTGTTTTGTAGTAAACGTTTACAAAAATTGTTGATTAAAATTTTTATGTTACCGATTACCTAGGTACTTCAAGAGGCATGGATTTAAGTTGATACAGGCCTAGTATATATATAGTATAGGTTGATTGAACAGACTTGAAAAAATCTTGGTTTCCCTTCTTTGAACAATCTATATATTTAATACGACAATTTGTCGTCTGTCCGTCCGTCGCGTTTTTCAATTTACATTTTTTTTTATTTATATTTTTTGTATTTATATATTTTGTAAAAGTCCTAAAACATTTTATGAAAACTATTGTGTTTTCTCTTGCGTGGCATTGAAAATTATTTGTTTTCTGTTTTAGAGCGAAAACAGTTAATTAGTAAACAAATAACTGGAAAATTACTAGTTCCGTAATAAGTTCTCAAATAAGATAAGATAAAATACTCTTTAAATTAAATACTTACCTCACATATCTACTTCAAAATGTAGTTTTATTGAGTAAAGTTCATTCTTCTATGAACCATTTCAAATATTGACACAAAAACCGAGTTTAATTAACCGAAATGAGATAAAAAAAAATTGTCGGAATAAGACAAATAAAAATGGGACCATTCTAAAAGCAGTGGCTTCCAATTTGACTGCTAAGTTTTGACTGATTTCGGTGGCGTGGTCGGTAGTGCATCCGCTTTCGACGCTGGAGTCTCGGGTTCGATTCCCGGTCGGCACAAACTTTGTTGTGTGAAGACAGATACGTTTGTACCGAACGTCTGGATGTTTCCTATGTATAATATGTATGTATTTACAGAAAAAAAAGTATTTATATCCGTAGTACTCATATCACAAGCTCTGCTTAGTTTGAGACTAGATGGCGTTGTGTGAATTGTCCTAACATATTTATATTTATACCATTCCAGCTGATCGCCGCAGCTCCGCCCGCGTGATTTAGTTCACTCATTATTTTTAACGAAATTAAAAAAGGAGTAGGTTCTCAATTCTACTGTATGTTTTGTTTTTTTTTCATGTATGTTATCTATACTTTAGTATTATAAAGATTTGTATTTTTGTGTGTATGTTTGTAATGAATAAACTCAAAAACTAGTATGCCGATTTCAAAAATTCTTTCACCATTGGAAAACTACATTCACCCTGAGTAACATAGGCTACTTTTTATCCCGGTAATGTGTTTCCACGGGAACCGGGAACGAGTAAACTAAATCACGCGGGCCGAGCTGCGGCGATCAGCTGGTTATTAATATAGTACCTATCTAAATTAAAATGCATCTTTCAATTAGCTACACAAACAACTGTTTAGTATCACAGAGACTTATTATTTTAACTAAAGATCAAGGTCCATATTGAGCTGTGAGACATATTAATAAACGACTTTAAGTGCCATCCATTACCTAACTGCATACAAATAGTATTTTTATTACAGAGTTTTATTATAGTTATATTTTACATAATATGTATGTATTTTTTTATATTTTTTTGTATTTATGTATGATATGTACATTTATGTATGTGTTTTTGTAATTATATTCCCATATATTATATATATGTATTTAGGGAAGGGGCTCGTGGTCTAGTGGTAACCGACAATGTTAACACATTGCAAAGGTTAAGCAACATCGACTCAGGCCGGTCTTAGGATGGGTGACCATTTCTTAAGACATTGAGACCCCTCCGTGCCTCGGAGAGCACGTTAAGCCGTCGGTCCCGGTTGTCATACTAACATCTATGGCAGTCGTTAGGGGTAGTTGGAGCCCTAAATCAAAAATCCAACCGATCTAACTACAGAACTTCGATATCGCCGTTGGGTTGTGAAGGTCAGATGGCAGTCGCTTCACGGAAAATATCGAAGTTCAGCCGAATCGCAGTTAGACTGGAAAGCCGACCCCAACTGCGTTGGGAAAAGGCTCGGTGAATGATGATATAATATGTATGTATTTATAAGTTTATTGACCTACGCCTACTGCTACCTTTTCGTCCTTCAAATTCTATCCATCCAAAGGTTGTCTGGTAGAAATTGCTTTATGCAATAAGGCCACCCATTGTACTGCTCATATATGTACCTAAGCTCTATGTATGTAGATATATTAATAATGTATTGGCGTACAATAAAGCGGGAGCACATTTCTGTTTGTTATGATACGAGTAGTAGCCCAAGTTACGTCTTATAACATCTGTCTATCTGCCTGTGAACTCCAGCCGTTCCAGATATTAGCTGGCTGCACCATCGACCTCCATGATCGGGGCCTGAGGACGATGGATTAGCAACCCACCGTCCTTACAGAAGCAGGCTAGAAGGGCTGCGTGCTGTATGACTTCACACCACGCACGCCTTCACTCACCGATGCGGGATAAAACCCGACCACCACGCAGCAGCCATACAGGTGGCCAAGGTTCGCCGGGCGCCACTGGGAATTCTTTCAGTGCTTACTGGAGGCGGTCGGCAATGGACGTAGGTGTGGAACCAGCCCAGGGCAGTACACAAGCCTTCTGTATTAGGCATTTATTTATGTGCCAGTGTGTATGCGTATACGTACGTGCGTGTACCTCGATCGTTGTGGGAGCCGCTCCTCTGGCTACGGTACCATCGAATACGTAGGTCACACTATAAGTTTTGCGTAACTTAAAAAAACAACTTGTTAAAACCAAAATATTATGTTTATTGCTTTTCAAAATACTCTCCTTTACATTTAAAAAAATTTGTCATGCGATCGAACCATTTTTTAAAACAGGAGGACCACAGATCTGAAGGTATGTTTTCTACGTGCTGATTGAACGCTATCACTGCCTCTTCGTAGTTGGTAAAAGTGAAACCTCTCATCAAATCTTTGATTTTGGGGAAAATACAGAAATCACAGGGTGCTAGGTCGGGGCTATGCGCAGGATGGGTGACGAGTTGTAATTTTTTGGAAGCTAAAAATTACTTTGTTTTGTTGGCCGTGTGTGAAGAAGCGTTGTCATGATGTAGGAGAACGCGGCTTTTGGGTCGTCTTTCGCGAACTTTTTCTAACGCCCTGGGTAAACAAATGGTAGAATACCACTCGGCATTAACACTCTTTTGATCTTCAAGTGGAATTGTACAGATGGGACCCGTAGCTGAGGGAAAAAACACGATCATTTTTTTACGAACGTTTCTCACCTGCCTCACTTTTGTTGGCTTGTTCTCATTTTCAAACACCCATTCACAAGATTGCTGTTTTTTTTCGGGTTCATAACAATAAATCCACGTTTCGTCTCCTGTGACAATGTCATAAACAGCATTAGAATGTCCGTGGTCGTACTTCAGTAGCATCTGTGAGCACCATTCCACGCGAGCCCGCTTCTGCTCCGCTGTCAGTTCATGAGGGATCCAACGACAACAAAGTTTCCGAACTTTCAATTCTTCGTGTAAAATTTTCTGCATTTGACTCATACCAATCCCCAATAGTCCTTGAATTGTCTCATAGGTTATCCGCGGGTTTCTTCAATTAACCGCTTAGCAGTAGCCACATTATTTTCGTTGACGGCAGTTGAAGGCCACCCTTCACGAAATTCGTCATGTAAAGAAACTCGACCTCTCAAATTCAGCAAACCGTCTCCTCACGGTGCTCAAACATGGTGCTTCTCTCCCAAAAGCATTTTGAAGACGAGCGGCACAGTCTTGCGGAGAGAGAGAACTTTTAAAATCATAAAAAATCATCGCTCTAAAATCTTTTCGACTTAATTCCATTTTCGTTGCATACGTAGAACTTTGATGTGTGATACAAAGAGAATACAATACTACGTGATAAAAAACAATTAACAAATGTTTTCCCGCCAATTGTTTTTTTTTATTACTAAGAAGGTTGCAACGTTTAAAAAAATATAACATTCGAAATTCAAATAGTTCCGATTAGCTAGAAGTGCAAAACTTTTCGTGTGCCCATGTACATTTAGACAGAATCTATTATGTTTTTAAATCACACACAAATTTTTCGGTAAATGTCTTACTCAATAACCTTTAACACTCACGTCGCCAAAGCTGTGATTGTGAATGGTGATGATCTGGCATCAGTCTTCTACTTAGGTAAACTCTGCTTTATTATTTAGACGTGGCCTGGCAACCATTTCATAACTCTATTTATCAAAAGCCTCCACAAAGTAACGAATTTCAGACCTGCAGTACCGGCCCTGCATACAGTGTTGGTCTAAAGTCCCCAGCCCAAGGCCGCTACCGATCCTACGTCCACTGCCGAGCGTGTCTGGTTCACACCGAGGTATTTCCAGTGGCACCCGGCGGAACGTGTTGGTCTAAGATAGCCTCTCATGATATTACATCACAGAGCAACGAATTTAGGACCTGATTTGACCCTTGTAGCTCTATGTATTCTATTACACAATCAAATATCGCGATATTAATCCTCATTGATACCAAAATGATTTTCAATAGAATTTAGAAAAAAACAATTTGATTGATATAGACTCTGCGGACACAACTTATCGTCTATTTTGACAGAAAATGTCACAGCTAAATTAAAAATATTCAAAACAATAAATCAGGCAATCAAAAATCTTTCAAAAATATTAAAAAAAACGAGTAAATAAGAACTATATAAGTAGGTAACTACCTACCTAAGTATTTTTGATTTGGTAATGCTCCAACGTCGACAGTAAAAGTAGTGAGAACATAGTGATAAAATGTCAAATCATGGAGCACTCTGTCATCATCATAGAACAGATCATCAGCGGATTTTTGAAAACGATGATGTCACTATACATCCCATGATGCAAAAAGGTAACACTTCCGCACACATAGTGATAATAATTTAATGGTGGTCCACCGCCATAACATCGGTTTTAGGGTCTACCTAATTATATAAATACTAGTGGTCACCCGCGACTTCGTCCGCGTGGTAATTTGGGTTTTTCCCGTTATCACACAGTATCTTTATAAATTGTAGCCTATGTGTTATTCTGATGTATAAGCTATATTATTGTAATGTTTCATTAAAATCCATTCCGTGGTTTTTACGTGAAAGAGTAACAAACATCCATACTCACAAACTTTCGCGTTTATAATATTAGTAGGATTAGTGAAGTACTCGTACTTATGATAAAAAAAAAATAAGATTTCTTTGTATTAAATTTGTGCAGTGGACACATAGTGGACATTGTTAGTAGGTATGTATATTTAAAATAAATAACTACTCATTAAATTAAACAACATCTAACAATAGATCACTTGTATTGATCGCTGTAATCTTAACAAGTGATAAGAGCTATACTGATAACATTGAGTGACCCTAGTTGAGAGGTACTTCAGTTCTTATTCAACTGTTGTCAAATATACAGTGTAGACTGCACAGAACGTGAGTTTTTTTTTAACCAGTGACTAAGTTCCGATGTTTTTATACTTTATTAGTGTAAGTAACGGTTGTCTTCGTGAGCGTTGCAATAAACGTTACGGTAGAATTAATAAACTATGTAGCTATACTTAGCATCTGCATGGTCTTTCATGACGTTCATCATTAGTAATCGTAGGTACCCGAAGCATGTATGTAAATACTTTCTCTGCCTACCCCAATGGGAAAGATATAGTATACGCCATATTGAATTCTACAGAATGTCCCAAGACCATGCCACATGGAGGAAAAGTACCCTAAATATTGTAGTTAGTTAATTTTACTGCCTTTTGAGCGGTGTCGTAAAATAACATATTTTGTTTTTTTACCATTTTGTCGGTTCGATTCGGGAAAGTTTTTGAAAAATTACCTGGGTGAGCCGGGGCTCACCCAGGTAATTTTTCAAAAACTATGAATGCAGTTAAAATTGTTTTTTAAAAATAAAATAAAGCTTCCTTTTAGTAAAATTGTGTATCTACAATATTTAAGGTACTTTCCCTCCATGTAGCGTGGTCTTGGGACACACTGTATATTTGTTGTGTCGGTTAACTAAAGTACAATTTGCGAATTTACGAAGCCGAAATTAGCCGATTGTCTCTTTCCAAAGGTCGATGTGCAATATTTATCGCCGGGTACTGTACTTGGTTAAAAAATCATATTTTTTGTCACTTGATAAAATTATCTCTAGGGGTTATCGCGTACAAAGTAGGTAGATTTTAGGAATAGCCAAATTTTTGCCACTTTTCTCTGTGATGAAACTTTTCCTAAGAAATTACAAAATGGTAAATCTTACGTCACAAGTAAACATGTGTTTGCATTGTTTCAGTTTCCATCGATAATATCATGAAGATCGGGTTCATAGGTGGTGGAAGAGTGGCTTACGCACTGGCCAATGGCTTCATAGCAGCCGGTAATTATCACTACAGTTTTAAAATTCGATATGTACATCTATCATATGGCGATATTTACATTAGGCTCCATCTACGACAACGACACGACGTCGACAACCACACAACGTCCTGTTCACAACGACAAAAAGTGGTTTAATTACGTGTGAATAGTGTCGCAATAGCAGCAGCTTTTTGCAGTTGCGTTGTTCTTAGTATACCTAACTACAGGCTACTAGTATAGTATAGTATAGTATAGTATAGTATAGTATAGTATAGTATAGTATAGTATAGTATAGTATAGTATAGTATAGTATAGTATAGTATAGTATAGTATAGTATAGTATAGTATAGTATAGTATAGTATAGTATTCTTATATCTGTGCTACAGGCTATTTAATATCAACACGATGTTGATGGTGGTTGCATTGTAGTGGCATAAGTAGTTGCAATGTCGTTGCAATATAAGTCGCTACCTTACCTATTAACACACCGTTGCGTTCAAAATGACGTGAATCAAACTGATTCCAACAGTACGTTTTCATACAAAATAACTAAGTAGGTACCTAGTGCCCGTATGTAGTAGAAATTATAAATATTTTATACACATTCTATTTCTTTTGTTTTGCCCATTTGTTCCGTGTTGTTTTTACAAAAGGTATGTCATTTTTAGGTTTGGCAAAACCTGAAGAAATAACAGCGAGCGTACATCCGTCAGACTTGACCAGTGCCGAGGCATTTAAGGTACTTATTTCTTTTAAACATTCGCGTTTCATTAACATTTTATTGCTTGAAGTTTCAATCAGATCCACCGTGAAGTGGTCACAGGCTTACTCGACCGGTGTATGTTGGTCAAACCGTCATATTTCGTTACTACCTATGTTAATTAAGTAGGTACTTGAAGAAGGTCTTTTTAATTGACATTGAATTGCCGTGGTTTTACAGAAAATTGGAGCGACAGCAGTATTCGAAAACATGCCGGTTGTCGACAGATCGGAAGTGGTGATCATTTCTGTGAAACCAGATGTTGTTGTGCCAGTACTGAAGGAGATGAAACATGAAAAAAGCGTCAAAAATAAACTGTTCATTTCTGTTGCTATGGGTGTCACTACGAGTACCATAGAGAGGGTAAAGTACATTATAGATTTTTTTTTATTCTTAGGATAATTATTTTAAACGCCATCTAGCATCAAATTAAGCAAACCTTGTGCTATGAGAACTAGGGTACCTAACAGCAAAACTAAAAGTGCTTGTGTTAGGGGTGGGTTCACGTCGGCAGTGGGGTGGCTGGGGATCAAACTCACGGCTATGGAAGCTTTAACTGTTTAGCCGATTCTACCACAATGGCAGGTCCGATATTAATATCGATTAATATCGGAACTGCCATTGTGGTAGAATCGGCTAAATGTATCTTTTGACCTATACAAATAAATAAATAATTTCATTATATCGATAATGAAATGATTTATTTATTTGTATAGGTCATTAAATGGCTCTTACAAAAATCAGTAACTTAAATTAAAAAATATTATTGCTTCTATATTTACATGTACTGATTCTATATTTACATGACCTTCTATATTTACATGACCAGATTCGCAAAGCAATACGTTGAACCGAGAAAATGAACCTGGCAATAAAACTCACGGTCACTCTTTTTTTATGACTGATATTTAAATTACACATTTTCTTAAGACTAAATGTGGACGAATGTACATTGGTTTCGTCTCAAAATCAATAAAAGTGTGTGTAATTCAACAAAAAGAAATTATAGTCACCTAATTACAAAATATGCTACAATTATGGCATTTTAGGAGGCGCTTGCACCATGCTCAAGTCAGACACTTTTATCGTTAAGGTAACTAGGGTACATAATTATTATTTTAAAATGTATGCTTTGGACCCGTAGACGAGTGAGTGGCTAAGTATGTTTATAAAGAGAGAAAAAAAATTAAAGTAGCCCGGAACATAAAAATGAAACCTAGTGTAAGTACGCGGATTTGGAGTCACGCTATTGTGGTCCCGGTGGCTTTTGAGACGATGATCAGTTGGGGCACAGAAGCTAAGACATTAGTTAAAGAGATAGGAAGTAGACTATTTAAAAGAACAGGTGACTGTCGCTCCAGGGCATACCTGGTGCAAAGAATGGCTTTCACCATGTAACGCGGAAAGCGTTCTGGGCACCTTTGTGCCAGGTTCGAACCGGGACGAGTTATTGACATAATCTAATCCGGAATAGGGAATGACAAAACTTTTTCACGTAGACAGTGCCGCTGGCATCAGCTAGTAATAATAAATTTATTATTATAGCTAGGTATAAAAAGATCATAACAATTTTTATGTCTTAATATTCTTGGATCAACTGTTTGCCCAAGTTATCTGTCATCAAAGTCATCATAGCATAATAAACTTATTTTCAATTTTGCTAGATATTCACCATACTGCGTAGTGCTTAGCTAATAGTAGGTTTATGCTTGTCTTTCACATTAACACTCACGTTTGTAGTAATACTAGCAGCATAAATATGAAAATAAATAAATATTATGTGCTAGGACAATTAGAACACAACAGGTTTAAACTAAGCAGTTTTATATTATTTATGCTTTCGATTGTCGGCACTTGGTGGAACTTATAATAATACAGTTTGCATAAACTTACTTGTACCTACATTCATCTTGCAGCATCTTACTCAGTCCAATGTCAGCTATGGGTAGCTGCAAGATGAATTTGAATAAAATATCTCTGTAATGGCATGTATTGTGTAGTGTGAAAGTGAATACCTTTGATGATGCCATATATTGGGAGAAACCGGTCAGCATTATAAATAGTAATGAAAATTGTAGAATGTACAAGTGAGTCTGTAATATTACAATTGGTGAAAGATAAATACTTTAATGAACAACTTGGCACCTGCCAATTACCAGAGGAGACTTGTTTATCACGCCTCTGCATGACCTTTCGTGGAAATGGGCGTGATTATATTATGTATTATACTTACAGTCCGATATAAGACTTATAGTCCGAGACGCCCAGGACTGTTATTGGCTGTGCCGTAGCAGCTGGCACGTAAGATTTTGTTGCCTTTCATCAACATTTCATCGCAAGACAACGAGTTTCAATATTTTTTCAAAATTACAATATAGCTGCTACTTTTTATTAAATTCATTCGGCCATTTTGGACATAACCCATTATAAATGTGCCCGGTGACGGCAATAGGCCTATTGCGTGGAACTAAAAATACTGGCAATTTGTGGGTGTGTAATGCACCTCTGCCTACCCCTTCGGGATATAGGCGTGATATGTGTGTGTATGTATAAATCACGTCATTATACCCGATGGGGTTCTTTACCCCCACATATCGCCAGGTAGTGTTGGTCCCACCCACGAAACAGGGAGATCCTATTGCATTTAGTTTTCAGTCACTTAAAGTTTTGCCAAATCGTATTTCATTTTTCAGCAGATTAAGGTGACGATGATTTGGGTCATCATTCAGCATTTATTCTGATCCACTTTTACTAACTAAATAAACTAAGGCATTTTGAAAAACACAAACTTGAAGAAGGTATCGACAATATGGCGGCAAAAGACAAGGCGGTATGGTCGACAGACCAAAGCCTTTTATTGCTAGTACCTATTTTTAATTTAATTCTAGGCATTACCGCTGAATTCGCGTGTTATTCGCGTGATGCCAAACACCCCAGCGCTGGTCCAGCAAGGAGCTGCCGCCTTCAGCCGAGGTTCTAAAGCTACTTCTGAAGATGCGAAACTAACAACGGAACTGTTCAAGTCTGTGGGTACATGTGAAGAGGTTCCGGAGTATCAGATGGACGCTGTCACTGCTCTGAGCGGCAGTGGGCCAGCTTATGTGAGTAGCTATGTATGACATAATAATACTAATAAGCACCTATTTATTATAAAGATTTTTTTTGTAGGAAGGGACACAGATGTAACACTACGAGTATAGTGTGAGGTTCATAAAACCTTTATGGTGGGTTTTCATACATTAACAACTGTCTAGAAAAATATGTGTAGAAAAATATCATTCAAAGTATAATCAAAATGTTTCCAAACCATATTTTGGATAAAATATTAGATCTAGATAATGGTTTGATTTATATGCGATAAATTTTATTCACATAGTTCATATTTACGGAGTCTCATCATAAAAATTCTTTCAGATCTACATGCTAATAGAATCTCTTGCTGACGGAGGAGTACGCTGCGGCCTGCCTCGGGATTTAGCGCTAAGACTGGCTATGCAGACAACCATAGGTTCCGCTGCAATGTTAAAAACTGGGGTTCATCCAGCTGCCCTCAAAGACAATGTCACCAGCCCGGCTGGGTCTACTGCCGAGGGGACGTACCATTTGGAAGAACGCGGTGAGTGGCTTTGCCAAATAGAAATTGAACGGCAAGTAGTTACATGCCTACAGTCAAGGTTCAAAAGTGAAATAGAGAAAGATTAGTTTAGTGCTATGTAACCTCTGTGCCAGGACAGGTGTTAGATACATATTATACCACCAAATGACTGCTTCGGTGGCATGGTCGGTAGTGCATCGGCTTTCAACTCCGGAGTCTTGGGTTGGAGTCCTGGGTCGAATCCAATATTTGTGTGATCCACAAATATCTTATTGCATAATATAGCCTGACTAGCTAGTCTATCTGTGGAGACAATGAATCGGATTCTATTCAGTAAATTCGGAGATTGTACAATCAGTTACAGGATTTCTACTGTTTTATTCTAGTAATATAGAAGTTCAATATTATTTTATTTTATATTTTCTATTCAGGGTTCCGTGCCGCAGTCATTGGAGCAGTCAAGGCAGCAGCAGATAGGTGTAAAGTTGTCAATAACCAATTAAATTCGTCATGATCACAAACACTGTTTGACTTATTATTGTAGGATTGAATTGCTTTAAGAAAACAAATAAATAAACCTAATTATTTTGAATTAAATTTTATAAGTATTTTATTTTTATGCAATAAACCGCACCCGAACGGATAACCTCATAACATTCCTGTACTTGCCTACCTATAATCGGAGTACGAGTGGTCGGCCTACTTCTTTAGTTTAGCAAACAGGCGCGATTCGCCAACTTTAGGAGAGTTTTGCTTACTTCTTTGGTTCGCAAACAAGCGCGGTTCCTACCAATGGTAGATATTTGTGAACAGCGCAATATGTTGACTGTCATGATGTACAGTTACAAGCAAAAATAGAAACTAATTATGTAGGTCGAGGAAAAGTGACTTGTGTCATGTCCTATTTGTCATTAGGTTTTGTCAGTTTTATTGTAATTTTTGAGACAATATGGATTCTGCCAGGTCACGTAATTCGCATTTGTAAAAAGCAAAAGAAGTAAGGACGTGCTTCTCCGAGCTGGACACAGTTACCTTTTGTCAAAGCGTAATTTAAACGGTTCGAGTATATGGCGATATACAATTCGCTCTTGTACAGATAGTTTAACTTTAGGATGCGATAAGTTAAGCATAAATCTAGAGAAGAAACATATTTGCATTCCCCGGTTTGAAGAAAATGAAGTTGAAAAAACACCATTGACAAAATTAAAAAGAGAGTATCATGGTGACTTCGGTGGTTTAAAGAAAATTTATGATGAAGAAACATTGTTCCTACAAAATTCAAGACAGTTTCGAAAAATTTCTGCCTAGTTTTGATCAGAAAAAAGATGCTTTACGTCGAGCAAGGAATAAAGCATTGAATGTAGGTAAAACGACATTCAATAGTTTAAAAGATGTTAAACTTCCGGAGCTTCTTATTAAGGACTTTTTGCTTATTGACGACTCTGAAGATGATAATAGGATTTTTGTTTTCATGTTGCGAGAGTGGGAAGCGGAGTTACCAAATTTAACCACATTTTTTAGCGATGGAACATTTAAATCTGTGCCGAATCGGTTTGTGCAGCTTTATTCAATTCATGGAGATTTTAAAAGTACAGATACTTCGACAAATATATTACTAATATTTTTTGCACTTCTTTCAAACAAGACACAGCGAACATATTCAAGACTCTTTACACTAATAAAAGCTAAAATACCTCAATTTCAACCGGTGATATTTAAAACCGATTTTGAAATCGCTGCCATCAATTCCATTCGTGATGTGTTCCCGATAGTCACAATAACCGGCTGTTTTTTTCATTTTAGTCAAGGACTTTGGAGAAAGCGCGCTTGTTAAAAATTTGTGAAACGAGAGATACTACTAGATATATTTCAAAGTGTGTTGCACTCGCACATCTTCCTGTAAATATTATTCCCGAGGCTTAGAATCATATCCAAAGATATTCCCCTAGTGGAATTGGAAGTTTCAACCAATATTTCGAGGCCCAATGGATTACTTCCATAAATGTTACTGTTATCAGTTGTTACGGAGAGCGAAACCGTACAATTAATAGTTTGGAAGGTTGGCACTTTAAAGTGAATAATAAATGCCACCGAAAGAGAACCACTCTTATTGAGTTCATTGATGTTCTTCGTAGTGAGGCTATCAATAGTATTTTCGAGTTAAACAGAGCCGGGATATACAAGGAAAATAAAAATCGTAAAAAAGGTCCAGACGAAAAGGACCAACGAATAAGTGTCGAGAATGGTTTAGATTCACAACTTGGTTCTTTTTTTTGCAGAACAACGTCTGTCGGGTCCGCTAAAAAAAAAAGAACCAAATTATGAATCTAAACCATTCTAGAATACCCTTGAATACACACAAAAAATTCCATCAACATTGGTCCAGCCGTTTAGGAGGAGTTCAGTGACATACACACGTTTTTTTTTTAAATTCCGCATCTTTTAAGTCCGCTCTAACGTCCGTTGCCGGGCGTCTCTGGTTACAAGCAGAACGTATATCCAGTGGCGCCCGGCGATACACACGTACAGTAGAATTATATATATAAAGATAAATTTATATTCTCATTTTTGTTGTTAATTGTACGTAATTTTCTATTAAACGCAATTTTTTTATATTTTTTTATATTGAGTTCGCCAAATTGACGTCGCCCGCCAGGTGGTAAGTCGTGACGACGTCTAGCGATTGTGGGCCACTCTCACAGCACATAATATTATAGAGAGTGGCCCTCAACTTGACGACCCACTGATGTGCCTCTTCACGCAAGCAATCATTACGAAATTAATGTAGACAATACGAAACATATAAGACACATAGATCAGATGATGAGGACAAGCTGCAAGGAAGGTAATATACTTACTAGAAAATGCATACATGATACTCATCTACAAATACCGGAAGCCAAGGCACCTTCAAAAGAGCCTGATGCTTACCCGCATTTACCAGAGAGGCAGATAATTCCTGAAAAGCAAAATACACCTGAAAGAAAAACGATACCTGATACCTACCAGCCATCACCGGATGAGAAGATAGCTGAAAATCAAAATGCACCTCAGGAAGCTGGTGAATTACATACACACATGAAGCAGCCATCTCCCAGAGTCCACTCAGAGGCACCAGCAGGGAGTCAGCCAGATGTACGTCGGAGCACAAGAGCGAGAAGAGCACCGCAGAGACTTAACTTGTAAATTGAACGTTGGGGAGACTGTTACGTCCCCTACATTCACATTCCATTACATCACTAAATGATCGGCACAGCACGAGAGGGAGGCCATCTTGTGGGATTACGATACGGCCATGGAACATAACGCATTGTACAAATTCGTATTATTCATATTAATAAACGTATTAATCCGTATACCATTTCTCTTCATTCATTACATACATAACAAATAGCATTGTTCACAAATATCTACCATTGGTAAAATGCATAAGTGGGCGAATTTAAGTTGGCGAACCGCGCTTGTTTGCTAACCATAGAAGTAGGCAAAACTCTCCTAAAGTTGGCGAATCGCGCCTGTTTGCGAAACTAAAGAAGTAGGCAAACCACTCGTACTCCCTATAATCCAGACAAAATTAAGATTTAAAGTTGCATAAATTCTCTCAGTGCCGAAAATAAAGTATAGGAAAAAAGTATACGTATAATAGGCAAGCGGCAAACCCCCGAAAAAGTGCGTAGAAATGAAAATGACTGACCAATCACTAAATATGTGATTGTGCCTATACAAGTTTGTACTTTTTGTAAACCTTGGACCAAAAGGAGTCAATTGGTAAGAAAACAAAATCTGTGCCGGTGGGCTATTAATTGTTATGAACAAATCAATTTGTAAACTGATAAAAAGTTGGTTTTTATATTGGAAAATAATTTCTTAAGGTAAAACGGGCAAAATAAGACACTTTTACATACTCTTGTGGTTTTTTTTTCGAAAAAATGCTTTATGAAGAAGTTAAGTACAACCATTTTAAAGCGCAAAAATGGTCAAATTCAATTTTTTTTATCTCGGCGAGTTTTGATCGAAATCAAAAAAATCCTGCGGCAGAATACTTCTCAGATCTTAAGCTTCAACTGTTACCTACTATTTGGCACAAAGAATAAGCATTGCCATACATAGAAGGGATAATTTTAGAATAGGTAAAGTACATATTTAGTTAGTTTCAATTGAAAAATTATTTAGGAACTTTTTTGCTTTGGCCGGCATCTGATTTCTAACTGCCTCCGGATTGTCGAACGCTAAAATAACGCTACGTGTATAAATAGATTTTACGATGTGAAAAATGTATATTTTCTCATTTTCAAAAAGTCTGTTGAAGCTTAAGATCTGAGAAGTATTCTGTCGCAGGATTTTTTTGAATTCGATCAAAACTCGCCGAGATAAAAAAAAATGAATTTGACCGTTTTTGCGCTTTAAAATGGTTGTAACTTCTTTATAACGCATTTTTTCGAAAAAACCATAACAGTAAAAGTGTCTTATTTTGCCCGTTTTACCCTTAGAAATCATTTTCCAATATAAAAGCCAACTTTTTATCAGTTAACAAATTAATTACTCGCACAAATTTTGTTTTCTTACCAATTGACTCCTTTTGGTCCAACAAACTTGTATAGGCGCATTCACATTTTCAGTGATTGGTCAGTCATTTTAGTTTTTCAAGGGGTTTGTCGCTTGAAAACTTTACAGCTCCATCTAGTTATAAATATTAACATAGTTTATATTGTCATAGACAATTAGGTCGTTGTCATAACCCTGATTATTTTTTCTTAAATGGCAACACTGACTTTGAAGTTTTCATTTGACAGAACAATTTATCATCTGTCTGTGTCTGCGAAAAATTTAAAACCAAAACCAGTTTGTCTTCCTTGAAGTTCCTTTCTCTGTCCTTGTTATCCTTGTGGTTTTTCTTCATCAATCAACGGCTATTAAGTAAATTAATTAAAATTAATCGTCGCTATATGAGTAGAGGACTGTATTGAATTATATAGCTAGCAAATTAAACGTAAAACTGCGACCTTGCGTCGCCTCGGCGACTCGCTTGTTACGCCCGGTGCTTCTGTTTACATCGTATCTTGAATTGAATAGGTCGTGCAAATTGTATTTCAAACGTTAAGGCAATAGGCGTAAGCCTATTGGAAA
The DNA here is from genome assembly GCA_963556515.1 of Nudaria mundana. NCBI lineage: Eukaryota > Metazoa > Arthropoda > Insecta > Lepidoptera > Erebidae > Nudaria > Nudaria mundana. The sequence continues at coordinate 7,743,502 of OY748313.1, forward strand.
TGCGAATATTCGTGTAGATTTTTAAAGGTACAGTAGTTTTGATACCAGAAGAACTGACCTTAGATGCCAGTAATCGACCCACGCAACATAATAAAAAAACTCCTACGCGGCACCACACAAATGATGCAAACTACGTCGCGAGAAACATTACAATAAGCGAAATTATAAGAAATACTATCAAATCTTGTTAATGTGGACATTTAGTTTTAAGTATAAGTGTTTTGTTTGTGTTTGTTACTGTTAGTTTTAACGTGTGGTGTATAGTAGACTTTAAATATTTTCTATTTCGTCAGCAATCAAGGCTGTTCAAAAACCGGCTGCTCTTCATCTGTCCTATCTGGTGAGTACTATATTAGGTTTTTGTTGTGTCGTGTTTGTTAGGTCTATAATGGAATGTATATATTTTAATTTTTTATTATTTATTTTAGATTTGCAAGTTTATTAGAATCCAACTAGACTACTTGTTAAGTAGGATTTCTCGTTTTTTATGTTATAAAATTAAAAGTAAGCATACCACAAATCAGAATTATCAATTGATTGTAATAAGGTATTCTTTAGATCTATTAAACAACAAAACAAAATTTCTCTGACATTAGTTGTATCATGAGTGTTAAAGGCAACTTTTTATCCCGGCAATGGGAATTGGGAACGAGATAACTATACCACACTAGCAGAGCCACCAGTGTGGTATAATTATGTGTACAATGTATGTTATGTATAGTACAAATAATATCGTACAGATTTTAGTCAAAGTAAAATTATTACCGTGATAGTTTATCTCTAGTGTTACCTTCGAGTTTAGTCGAATCCGTCTTTAAGAGAATTTTGTTACAAATTTTGTTACAATTAAACTAAATATTACTAGACAGATATCAAACATGCTTACAGCATTAGAATAATAATAAATTTTGATATTATCTCTCACTCAAACAAACAAAACAAAAACTGATTTCAAATTACTAGAATGGGACCAAATAATTATCCATTTCCAATATTCATAAATACATTAGGTGACATAATGGTCAAAACATCGAAGCAACAACACAAACAAATTTAAATTAATGTTTGTTCTTTGAATAAATATAATGATGTAACAAGCTTGAATAAATAAAATATGTTGGTACACATTCTCCAATATTATGTAAGGTGTTATGTTGTTCATTAATATGTTTCTAGTATATCAAAATGAAGGTTAAACCTTGTATTACAGTATATTTATTTACTGCATTTTCGAAAGCATCGTCTTCTATTGCTAGCTCGGACTGCAGAGATTCTATTTAATATTATTTTATTTTATCAATTTATCTGTATGTTGTCCTGGCTGTTGGAATTTTTGTTTGATTTACAGAGTCGTTATATATGATCTATATTATATTATGTGGGACCTACAAAATAACTGGCAATGTGGTGTCTAACTCTGTTTACCCCTTTGGGGATATTGGTGTGATACATGTCTCGTCTTCTATTCCTCTTATTCTTTTACTAAAATCAACTTTACTAATCTGTTTCATTTTCGAAAGCATTGTCTACTATTCTTGTACTATAAGTCTATAACAAACTTTTGATGCTAACTGTACCTATGAGTAGTGAATTCAGAATTACTTCACCTCAATATCACTAATCAGTTCTGACTAGACACAAATTGTTTATTGTTATTACGTAAATTTCTGTCAAGCATTTTGCAATGTTATTTAGAAAATAAATTGTAATTGACGGAAGATAAATTCAATTTGAATAGATATTTTAGGAGACAGATAGCATCTTCGCTATCATATTTTATTAGTTATTCAGCCAAAAACTTGGCTAAACAATCTGCTTTTATTGAGCAGAAAAATGACAATGTTTGTCTTGTGACCTTGGAATCTGTTCCAAAAAAGGGTGACAATAATTTAAACTTAGTTGTAGGACAATAGAGGAAATCCCTAGCAAATTAAATTTAAGGACAAAGGAAAAGTCTATGTTCATGAATATTATTCATCAAAATATTGAAGGCTTTTCTGGCAAAGAGTTAGAACTAGAATTATTTTTAAATGAAAAACGTATCCATGTACTTTGTTTAACTGAACACTGGTTAAAAAAACATGAACTCTTAGTTAATATTGATAATTATAAAATCATTAGTGCGTTTACTAGAGATTCCGCTATAAGCGGTGGGTCTCTCATTTTAATTAATGACACATTAAAATCAAAAGACCGAAAAGACGTAGTAGCACTCACAAGTGAGCAAAATATTGAACTATCATGTGCAGAGCTAGAACAATATATTATTATTAGCGTCTATAGACCTCCTTCTGGAGATTACTACCTGTTTGAGTCCATTATGGAGGAAGCCTTAAAAAAGGTATGTAAATGTAAGAAGACTATAGTTGTATGTGGCGATTTTAATATTAATATTTTAGAAAACTCTCAGAACGCGCTAAGGTTACTCAACCTTTTTAAATCTTTTAAATTACAAAATCTTTTTTGTGAACCAACTCGCACCACAGCCACATCAGCTACCTGCTTGGACAATATTTTTACTAACAGCGATGTAGATGAGAAATCTATAATACATTTTATAAATTCAGATCATGCAGGTCAGTTAGCTAGATTTAAGTACCAACATGTTCCATTATCAAAAAATATTGTTTGTAGACCAATCACAACTTATAGATTAGAAAAATTTAAAGAAAACATTAAGAGTTAAGTACCTCTTTTGGAGTTGAATAATGATAAAAACCCGAATGATCATTACGGAGATTTGTTCGGAGTAATCAAATACGAATGTGATAACATTTTCACTAAAAAAAACAATAAATGTAAATCAACTCAAAATTAAATTTTAGTGATTGGGCTACGCCTGGAATCTATAAAAGTAGAAGGAAATTATATGAATTATTCGAGACAAAGGCATCTACTAATGAGCCACAAGTAATTGAACAGATTAAAAAGTACTCCAAACTGTTCAAAAAAGTATGTTCAACAGCTAAATCTAATTAAATACGGGCTAAAATAGAAAAATCTTATAATAAAACGAAGGCAATATGGAATGTTATTAACAAAGAAACTTGTAAAGCAAAGTCACGTGATCAATCCTTCGAGTTAAAAATAGATGATAAACATATTAAAACTGATTCTGAAGTGACCAATGCATTTGAATCTTTTCACAAATGTTCCAATCACCACTACAAATAAGTTAAATTCGTCAAAAAACGTAGCCAATTCTCTTCTTAAATCTAGTGTTGATATATGTAGAATTAACTTTGATTTTCAGTATATTGACTCTGTCACTATACTTAAAACTTTTAAACAACTAAATATAAAAAATACCGAGGATCTTTGGGGCATTTCAACTAATATAATAAAATCAATAGTGCCCGCTATAGCGCCTCAGCTTGCATTCATATTCAATAAATGTATAGATGAAAATCAGTTTCCTAATCTTATGAAGTACAGTAAAATCATTCCGTTATTTAAAGCAGGAGACAAAAGTGATCCTTCAAATTTTCGACCTATTTCCATACTCCCAACCCTCAGTAAATTATTTTGAAAAAATACTATTTAATCAATTGCTTTCACATTTTACAGACAATAAGTTACTTCATAACAAACAGTTTGGTTTCACTAAAGGCAGGAACACAATGGATGCAGGAGTTGCACTTGTGAAACTTATATTTGATGCTTGGGAGGAAAAGCAGGATGCCATTGGTATATTTTGTGATCTATCAAAAGCTTTTGATTGTGTTGATCATGAGACTCTGCTACTGAAATTAGGTTATTATGGTGTTTCGAATAGCTCACTTGGCTTACTAGAGTCTTACCTCACTGGTAGAGTACAAAAAGTAAACATTAATGGCACCGACTCTTCTGGCGCCTCATTAGTCATGGGAGTACCCCAGGGGTCGATATTAGGACCCCTTTTATTCTTAATATACGTAAACGATCTTCCTTATTTCACTAAAAATCTTTGTGAGATAGTATTATTTGCTGATGACACATCATTAATTTTTAAAAGTGATAGACAAAAAGTAGCACTTGATGTAAATAATACCCTTTCGGAAATATTGCATTGGTTCACAAGTAACAACTTGCTGCTCAATGCGAAGAAAACAAAATGTGTAAAATTTACTATGCCCAATGTTAGACAGGTGGATACTCATATTACTATGAATAATGAATTATTTCAAATAGTCAATACCACAGTTTTTCTTGGGATAACTCTAGATAGTAAACTACAATGGGGTCCTCATATCACAGCCTTGGCAGGAAGACTTAAATAAATATATTAGGACAATGCACACAACGCCATCTAGTCTCAAACTAAGCAGAGCTTGTGATATGAGTACTAGATAAACTGATATAAATACTTATATACATTTTTTTGTAAATACATACATATTATACATAGGAAACATCCAGACTTCGGTACAAACGCATATGTCATCACACAAAGTTTGTCCCGACCGGGAATCGAACTCGAGACTCCGGCGTCGAAAGCCGATGCACTACCGACCACGCCACCGAAGCAGTCACACACACTTAAGCTCAGCTGCCTATGCGGTTAGAAAGATAAGGTCACTGACTGGCGAAAAAACGGCGCGATTAGTTTATTTTAGCTGCTTTCATAGCGTTATGTCATGTGGTCTGCTGCTGTGGGGCTCAGCTGCCGATATTAAGACAATATTGATATTACAGAAACGAGCTATACGAGCAATCTATAGACTCGGACCCCGTGACTCGCTGAAAGAACTATTTAAAGAAATTAATATTTTAACAGTTGCTTCTCAATATGTTTACGACAACATCTTATATGTACGGAAGAACATAGATCTCTTCAAAAAATAAAAATCTTAAAAATTCCGATAACCATAATTTTAATACAAGAAATAAAATTAAACTGGCATTGACAAAAATTAGACTTAATAAAGTTGGTAATTCGTTTGTAGGCAAATGTATAAAAATTTATAATAAAATTCCTCAAGATTTGGTTCCTTTTCCCGCCTTTGGGGTTGGCTTTCAGTCTAACTGCGATGTGGCTGAACTTTAATATTATTTTTCGTAGAGCGACTGCTATCTGACCTCCACAACTCATGGGTAATATCGAAGCTCTGTAGTTAGTCCACCAGTCGGATTTTGTTTTAGGGCTCTAAAAACCCGTAACGACTGCCATAGATGTTCGTATGACAACTGGGACCGACGACTTAACGTGCTATCCGAGGCACCCGTTAGAAAATAGTATTATATAATATTTAACCCGTCAAAAATTGACAACCAAAACCAACTACAAATTACCGTAATGGGACCAAATTGAAATGGGACCACTCTGGAAGCAGTACTTAGCTTTAAATAAAAAATAAATCCAAATTCGTTAACCCAGTCGAAAGATATCTAGGTAACAAACATCCTCCTTTTTTGGAAGACGGTTAATTGTAACGTAGGAAGATTTGTCCTTTGATTTGTTGACTGTTTCGGTAGCGCGGTCAGTAGTGCATGGGCTTACGACTCCGGAGTCTCGGGTTCGATCCCCGGGTTGAATCAAATATTTGTGTGATCCACAAATGTTTGTTTCGGAGTTTGGGTGTTTTCTATGTATAATATGTATGTATTTAGAAATATATAAGTATGTTTATCAGTTGTCTAGATCCCATAGCACAAGCTTATAGCTTAGTTTGGGCTAGATGGCGTTGTGAGAATGTCCGAAAAAATAAAAATAAAATTTATTTCTTTACTGTCACGACTCTTTTCTCTTGGGGTAGACAGGGACAACGGTTTTGAACATGCTTCTCAAGTATTAACATGACTACACCGACTTAGGTGCTCGACATATTACCTCTGAATAGGGAATAGTACTTACATACAGAACTAATTGCACTCCGACGTTAATTAAAGTACATTCTTTTGTTAACAGAGAACATCATTCGAACGTTTAGGTTGTCCAGTAAAGTAAAATATATACCAGCAAAATTTGAGCAATAATTATGACCTTAATGCCTCAATATCAACTCTATGGTCAATGCCGTGTCACAAACAAGAGACAACCCTTACTGACTTGCAACTTCAAGTTGTAGCTGAAGTCACGTATTTTTTGCGATTGTTAGGCGAGTGCATAGCCCTGATATTACCAAGAATATCGCTAAATATTGCGCGAATAGTATTAATTTGGTCACGTGACCGTAATTTTCTGCGACTTCATCCACACCATCCACGCTGTCATGCTCTTAGGTCAGAAAAACTGATAGGTACATATTCAGTGATATGCATAGATAAAAATACACGTCAAAAATTGACACTGCAACCGACTTCAAACTACCGAAATGGAACTAAATTGAAATGGGACCAAATTGAAATGAGACCAAAATGAAATGGGACCAAAACGAAATGGGACCAAATTGAAATGGGACCAAAATTAAATGCGACCAAATTGAAATGGGACCAAATTGAAATGGGACCAAATTGAAATGGGACGACTTAGGAAGTAGTAGCTTCCAATTAAAAAATATATTTCAAAATCTGTTTACCCAGTCCAAAGATATGAGGTAACAAACATAAATAAAACATCCTTTTTTGAAGTCGGTTGATATATATAATAAATACTACATTAGTATGTACCTCAATAGTGTTATGCTGGCTGAAATAAATTCAGTGATCCACAAAGCATATAGCATAGTAGCATCTTCTCTCCACTTACAGTATCAATTCAGTTTCATTAATACCATTGTATCTGTATTTTTATATTTTAGTATTCTAGCGGTTTTACTTTCTAATTTTTGTGATTTTTAAGAGAGGCACCACTTTATTTGGTCATCCTAATTAACAGAATACAATATTCACCTGTACCCTTACTTTACCTCCGTGTGAAATAATTAAGTACATTTTCCAGATGCCAACCCAGGAGACACTCAACAATGACATCGCTTCGATTCCACGAGATAATTTGAAAGCTAACAATCAGCCATCCATGCTCATGTCCTGCTGAGCCAAAGGCTTCAAAATAAAGAAATCAGCGGCACTGCTGTGTTACAAAGCGAGGATGGATGAGAGTGACGTCATCATATCATCTACTGAAATAATCAAAGGTGAGTGGACAAGTAGTTAATATATATAGTGCTTTATGGCGATGACGTCAATATACTTTGACTCGTCAGAATACCTTTACCGGCCGCATTTTTATTACACGTAGCTGATATAAATAGAGGCTTGTGGGAAAGGTGTTTGGTCAATTCTTAACTTATAATGATCTAGCCAAGACAATAGTATATCGATGGGGGCCACGATCAGCAGAAAGAATATCAATGTCAACCCATTTTTCTCTGGAATTTGTTTAGGCACCAGTACCTTTCTCTTCTACCGAGGGTAGAGGAGAGGTTATATAGTTGGTTGTCGCGTGACTATCATCTAAATAGAAGCCTTACTGATGGATACAGGATGTTAGAGAAATTCGGAGTAACGATGACCAGAGTTTTGGACTTGGTTTTTGCGGAGCGCGTGGCTGGTTGCCTTTTAGGTTACCTCTGGCACTGGGCAAAAATCCAGGCTCAAACGCTCAATTGCAATACCGAACAACATTTCCTTGTCCCGCACCGCGAACTAGTTCAGAGTAACTATTACTTCTTCTGTGCGGGAAAAATCAAGCATTACCTTGACATTGGCGAAATCATCGATGAAAATCGATGGAGGCACGTTTTTAAAAAAAGAAGAAGAAGACCATAGTTTTATGAGGTCAAGTCCTTTGAGACCGATACGAGTAATGACTGAAATGGATACCGCAATTTATGCAGAAAGTTGTCCAATTAATTCGTTTAGGCACAAAATATCTTCTAAAATGTCCATTTAAATAGAGCAAGTATCGTGTCAGTCCCTCCTACTGAGATGATTGTGAAATGTGGCCTTTTTTTTTTAAATCCGCGGCCCGTGGTCGCGGCCGCACCTACGTCCATTGCCGAGCGCCTCCGGTAGAGACAGAATTCCCGGTGGCGCCCGGCGGACCTTGGCCACCTGCGTGGCCACTGCGTGGTGGTCGGGTGTTACCTCGCATCTTTGGGGTCGGGTTTTATCCCGCGTCGGTGAGTGAAGGCGTGCGTGGGGTGCAGCCCCACATCACGCAGCCCTTCTAGCCTGCTTCTGTAAGGACGGTGGGTCCTCAGGCCCCGATCATGGAGGTCGATGGTCCTGGGCGTTAGTCACGTCGGCGGCGCCCTCGTCGCACACTTCGGAACTCAGCGGGGAGGGTATGCTCCCTCACCCTACCGGCCGCCTCCTTCACGAGCATTACCTGCTCGCAGAAGGAAACTGCCGCGTTCCACTGGCTCCCGCTATAGACCATGGCTCGTAGCATGGTCTCCAGCAAGAGCGTATCTACGCCCAGGCCCACAACGAGGTCCCGGCGCTGATTCGCCCAGGCTGAGCATTCCACCAACGTGTGGAATGCCGTGTCTACGCTGGAAGTGTCGCAGTGTTGACAGGCGGGTGTGACCTCACGATGCATGCGAAACAGATACTCACCGAAGTTTCCGTGCCCGGTGATGATCTGTGTCGCACGATACGTGAGGCCACCGTGCTGCCTCTGCAGCCACTCCTCCATGATCGGTCTCACCGCCGCGATGGTGTGAAATGTGACATTTAGACCAGGTAATCATAGGCTGACTCCTGTAAAATATGTCTTGTCCTGATTAAAACAATAAATAGTACGAGTAGCGAAATGTTTATGTACGTACGAAAGATAAGACTTGGTTAGCGATGTCCAAATAGTTAGAAGTGTCTTTTCAAAATCAATGTTATAAAAAGCGAGGTTTGGCTGTACCTACTTGATAACAATAAACTTAATCTAAATGTTTACGTTTTCTCCTATTTGCGTCATTCCACTTGTGTGAAACTATCTGACAAACCGACCAAACTAATCGCGCCAGCTCGGAGGTTTTTATTGCCTATAGCATTTAAGTTCACCTGTGTTCATATATTTATGCCTGTTTCCACAAAGAAGAAACATGATATACGCCCACTTTACCTCAGTTTTTTGTTGGTTCCAATAGGGAGTGAGCCTATAGCCGCCAACTACAGTTAGTTACTCAAGTTTATCAATTATTACGTCTCGTTTCGTCCAATGCTTTTGTATGTATGGCACTAAAACAAGAGTTCAAGTTCACACGAAAACTAAAAGAAAAACAATTATTCAGGGTCAGGTATCACGCAAAACTAGGTTATGAATTCGACTTTGATTTGTGTCAGTGACTTTATTATGCCACAATATTTAATCGTGGAAATCGCGTTATCGGAATTCCAGCTTAACCTTTACCGACAAGGGCATTTTTGATAAACATCGACCTCAAAATACTGAAAATAGCTCAGGTACACATAAAACTGACCACAGCTGAAACACTACGAAGGTAATTTGAAATAAAAGTTGACCGATTTCGAGGATAGCATAGGCTTAAGGTTTTCTTGAGGAACTTTAACTTGGATTCGATATCATGATGCAAAAGCATTCATTGCTATGAGGGTAAAGTTAAAATTAAAGTTGGACAGTTTTCGAGGATAGCATAAAGGCTTGAGGTTTTCTTGAGGAATCGATTCTTCGAATTCTTGTGGATTCGATATTATGATGTAAAAGCACTCATTGCAATATTGCAATGAGGGTTCGTAATCGTAAGGCAGGGTCTAAAATAGTAGGTACCATCAGGGGTAACAGATAGGGGTCATGCTCGCACTATTTGTTTGTGCATCTATAGGTAAGCTACCAGCATTCGAAATAGTTTTTAGTATTAGTTTTTTATAGTTTACTAAACTAATTATAATTACTGTCTAAGTTAGTGCTTAATCTGATTTGGAAATGATTCGGTATTTTCTACCGCACCACACCGATTTCGCACTCTTAAATCTAATTCGAGGACGCGCTCTGATGAGTAAAATACGACTTGTTAAAAGGATTTCGCTTCAACAACTAAGTAGGCTACCTGTCTGATTATTTCGTAGACTTAGTTTGTTTCTACATTATTATTGACTACTTTTTTATATAATGTTCTAATTATCTAATTAATTAACTTTACTGTTGTCCATGAACCATTTGGCATGATAATTAACAAAATCTCTAGTTGAATCACGATAACCAGGTGAAAAAAAAAATACTTTACATCCTGTGTTGGATGCGAAGATCTTGATCGGCAGACAGTTGGAGTTATAGGCGAGGTGGGGACGGCAGTGTGTGAAGACCTACTATAAGTTGTATAGAAAAAAAATCCACCTGTTGTCTGGGTTTTCCCCAATGTGTTACAAACCAATCGATGTTACGACTGGCACATCTACCAGCCCCCTAAACATGATGTTCTTACACGAAAATAATATCAGACATTAATGGCAATATTACCATAAACATATCATGTGAATAGCTTTCTGTAACGAACAGTCTTGTATATTTTAATAAAACTTCATAGTCTGATCAAAGGTTTGATGTTCATCGAATGTATTTTTTTTTATAACTCCAGACCATAAATATTGAACTTCAATTGAATTACAAATTTCCTTTCTACTTTTTTTTGGAGAACAGACATGAGATATAGGCTGACATTGAATTTGGACAGTAAGTCGATATTGTAGCTTTTTAAGGAATTGAACTTGAACTTCTGTTCATGTTTTTGTAATTCTGATTTTAAGGCTCGTATTGTACGTTCGATTTATTCAAGCCTTAAAACTGTCTTAATTTTGAGAGGTACAGTTCTGTAAAATAGACAGACAGACACACGCATATCACGCCTATATCCCCGAAGAGGTAAGCAGAGGTGCATTACATATCCATACTTTGCCAGTTTTTGGTCCCACGTAATAGGGGGCGAACCTATTGCCGTCACCGGGCATTAAAGAAAATCGTACCACTCTGTAATTCAAACCAAAATTCCAATAGCCAGGACAGTTGTTACATACCACTTCATAGGATCTTGCGGTCTAAGTAAAGATGGCCTATTATATTACTATTAAGGGAACAATAGAAAAGGTTTATTTTCTTCATATTGGTGGGAGTGTAACAATAAAGATTAAAGGTCCTTTACAATGCCATGCGACGTGGGATACAGTGACACACTGGTCCTACGTCGTACAACGTCTGACGTTTACGCGCTATGACACTTTAAACGTGTCTGACAGCGTCGCGTCGTACGCGTGGGATAGCATGGGAACACGCGATACTGGCGCGGTGACGCGTAAGACAGCATGGTGAATGACCAGTGTGTTCGTTACCATACAAATTGTATATGCCAGATCCGGTTCAGATGTCATAATGCGTGGTGTACGTCGCATGTGAAGGATGAGTTTCACCGTGCCTTAAAAGGTTTATATGCATGCCTTGCATACGTTTACTTGTTATAAATGTATGCTTTGCGTGTTTCGTGCTAGCTAGCAATTAGGACGAAAAACCCATTCTATATTCTCCTATACCTACATATAGAATAGCTTAAATTGAAAACCAGTAAATGCACATAAAAAGTACTATTGTATTTATATTCTATTTATTTACGGGAAAGATATAAAAAAAACCAAGTCGGACTCGCGCACAATGTGTTCCGTACCAAAACTGCAAAAAACCCGTGGAGATATTTATTAGATTCTAAGTATATTTTAGTATTTGCTGTTTTCAACTTTCTAACTATCACGGTTCATGAAATACAGCTAAGACAGACAGACGGACTGACGGACAGACACCGAAGTCTCAGTGTGTACGGACCCATAGCTGTCACCTCAGTCATTTGCAAGGTGCTTGAGCTCCTTATAAATAAGCAGCTCATGCAATTCCTAGAGGATCACTCGCTAATCAATGATCGACAATACGGCTTCAGGCCAAAGCGATCAACGGGTGATCTTCTGGCATTCGTAACGCATGTCTGGGGTGGGGCTATGGAAAGGCACGGCGAGTCCTTGGCTATTAGCCTGGACATCGCCAAAGCCTTCGATAGGGTCTGGCATGCTTCGCTCCTTTCCAAGCTTCCGGCATATGGTCTACCTCCTCAACTGTGCAGCTGGATTGCCAGCTTTTTAAACGAGCGCCGAGTGCGGGTCCTCTGCGATGGCCAGGCTTCTCGCTTCTTGCAAGTGAATGCCGGGGTACCGCAGGGGTCCGTACTATCACCAACTCTCTTTCTTCTGCATATCAATGATATGCTATCCCTCGGGAACATTCATTGCTATGCAGATGACAGCACACTGCACGGGAGTTACTCGGTTCGTCCGACGGCGGGGCGATCTGAGATTGAGGAGGAGAGACGACGACTCGTGGCTGATCTCGACCGTAACCTCGACAGTATCTCTCAATGGGGTACCGAGAACCTGGTCGAGTTCAATGCCCGCAAAACACAGGCGTGTGCATTTACTGCGAAGAAATCCCCTTTCCTTCCCCTACCCTCTCTTCAGAATGCATTATTACCAATGAAGGACAACCTTGATATCCTTGGCATAGACGTTCGTCGAGAGCTCAATAATAAAAACTACATCGAAAGATGTATAGGGCTAGCTTCGCGGAAACTAGGAATACTGAATAAGGTAAAGAGATTCTTTACACCGGACCAGAGGTGTCTGCTGTACAAGACGCAGATTAGACCCTGCGTCGAATACTGCTCTCACCTCTGGGACGGATCCGCGAAGTATCTGCTGGACGCTCTCGACGCTGTGCAGCGACGGGCTATCCGTATTATAGTTTGTCCGGAGGTAACGGGAAGCCTTGAGCCGCTAGCTCAGCGCCGAACAATAGCTTCCTTGACCGCATTCTACCGTATTTACCACGGCGAGTGTTCTGAAGAGCTCTTCAATCTGATCCCACCCTCTTCCTTCCCATCCCGAACGACTCGTGCCGGGCAGAGATGCCACCCCCACACAGTGGATAGCATGTTCGCGAGAACCGAACGTTTTAAACGTTCGTTTCTCTGCCGAACGATAGTGGCCTGGAACGCCCTGCCTGTGCACGTGTTTCCTCCCACATATAATCCTGGGTTCTTTAAGCGGAGCGTGAAGAGGCACATCAGTAGGTCGTCAAGTTGAGGGCCACTCTCAATAGTAATGTGTGCTGTGAGAGTGGCCCACAATCGCTAGACGTCGTCACGACTTACCACCAGGCGGGCGGCGTCAATTTGGCGAACCAAATATAAAAAAAAAAAACCCTAAAAATGTACACACAAAGGTATTATGGTAGTGGTAAAGGTGTCATCGAAAAACTAAAAACTTGCTCCAGTCGTCTCTCATCAAAATCCACTTATACTCATTTATGTTCAGTTTCCTGTCCATGACTGAACATTTTGGTGGAGATTAACTTAGTGTTATAATTAACTATACAAAACCTTCCTCGAAAACCACTCTATCCATTGGTGAAAACCGCATCAAAATCCGTTGCGTAGTTTTAAAGATCTAAGCGTACATACAGCGGAAGCGACTTTTTTTTACAATATGTAGTGATTTTGAAGTACTGATAATATAGTTCGTACTTTTTATACCGTTTTATTTTGCAACGAGAAAACCTATTACACGAGGACATAGTCCCAAATATCAGCTACTAAGATTAAGTAATAATGTCATCCCAATTAATATCATGTTCATAAACCACCGACCTATATTCATATGGGTGAACTCTTCAACGAAACTAAATTAAGTAATAACCGATGTAGTAATCGATGAAAATATAGTCTGTATACCTATTAAAGGTATTGTGTTGGCGGTTCGAGGCCGATACTACGAGCTCACGAGCTCTAACACAAAGGAACATGACTTGTTACTATCTGCTATGCAGTTCTCTACTGTAAAAGCATTAAATTGGGTTTTCAATGACTTGATATATTCTAATACAAGTGATTATTTTATTTTTATAACAAGCTGACGTGACACCCCGTGACAATTTATATACTAAAACCTTCCTCGAGAAATCCATTATAGAAAGCAGCATTAAAATCGTTGCAGTAGTTTTGAGTTTATCGCGAACATACAGACTGACAGATGGAACGTAGGACATGTTTGATAATATGTAGTGATTTGTACCTATTGGAATTATTAGACTAACTATTATGCTCATGTTAAAGCTATTAATTACTAATAGCGATTTGCTATGCAGCTGTGCTGCGAAGCTGTGCGCTGTAGACCAATGAAATGATTGTGCAATGTGGACTAATGAATATGATTGGTGGGTACGTAGCATAGCACTTTCTGTTGGAAAAGCAGCTGTATTTACGCAAAAATCCCAACTTATACTTATGCAGATTAACGGTATTTCGACACTGTCTGTGTCCATACATATCCACAATAATGTAATTATTTGACAGACACGTTGTGTTCCTAATATACTCCCAGTAGTAAACAGTGGTAAAGTTACTCAAATCTTCCATATAATAAACTCCAGACTGTCTTTCAGTAATACAAAGACATTCAAATGTCGGTCGTAACATTTATATTTAAGTTAGTCTTCACAGTTTTACACTTGACGGGATTCCTAATAGCGTGACAGACATTTCAATTTAAGTGTCGTGTCTCTGTCTACAGACTCTGGCCTCAAGTTTTATTACACGATGTCTTAATTTATAGTTGCATCAAAATATTATAAAGTGCCTTTTGTGTCTTAAAAAAATAATATTTATATTATAATTACAAATTCCCCTTAGTTGCAAATTGCAATGAAAAACTTACCGAAAAACGTTAAACGTTACCAAGAATTTCATGAATATAAATAAAGTTAAGGCAGGTTTCACAGGGTCAGTTCACAAGTCAGTATCGGCGCCAGTGTAGACGCCGATACTGACTTCCCACCGCTGTACTGGCTTCAAATCAGTTTACATTGGGTTTTTCTCGGGTCATCGCTGACTTGTCTCGAATTCGGAGTCAGTAACTGGCCCTGTGTAAATCAGCCTTTACTCTTAGAATTTTGCTGTATGAGGATTGAGATCCATCTTGTTGATTAAATAAATAAATCTTTGCTTTTATTTGATTATGCTACTTTATTACCCGCCGGGCGCCACTGGACCGCCGCGCCGGGCGCCATTGGAAATACCTTCTGCGTGCACCAGACTCCCGGCAACGGATTTGAGAGAGGCCGCGGGATTAAAAACAAAAGGATAAAAACCTACTTTATTATTGTTGATATACGCGTATATGCTGACGTACCTATCTAGTATCTAGATATTTATACGTAATTTGAATATATTTTATAAGCAGTGAAGTATGCCGACTTATTCTCAAATAATTTTACAATATGAATCACAAAAACTATAGTCTTGGCCTGGACTCGAACCAGCGACTGATCCCTTTCCAGGAGGAACGTTCTACCAACTGACCACGACACCACTAGCCCAAGACAGAGAGAGGGCTACGAAAACGGATTTTGATGCGGTTTTCACCAATATATAGAATGGTTCTCGAGGAAGGTTTTAATATATAATTTGTCAAGCAGGCGTCCGCTAGTTATAAATAAATCACAAAACGGAAGTGTCATCGGCAGGACTCAAACCCACGGCCGAAGCCTTTCGGCCGTGGGTTCCTTAGGGCCTCCTTACAGGGGGTACTAGTGGATTAAGCCACTCTCCTACGATGATACGGAAGCACTTCTTGGAACTACGACATAATAGACACAAATCCACACACACTTATAGCCTATACTCATTTGTAAAAGAAAAACAAAATGTGAATTTTATTCACCGAGCCTTTTCCCAACTCAGTTAGGGTCGGATTTCCAGTCTAACTGCGATTCGGCTGAACTTCGATATTTTCCGTAAAGCGACTGCCATCTGACCTTCACAACCCATGGGCGATATCGAAGTTCTGCAGTTAGACCGGTCGGATTTTTGATTTAGGGCTCCAACTACCCCTAACGACTGCCATAGATGTTAGTATGACAACCGGGACCGACGGCTTAACGTGCTCTCCGAGGCACGGAGGGGTCTCAGTATCTTAAGAAATGGTCACCCATCCTAAGACCGGTCTGAATCGATGTTGCTTAACCTTTGCAATGTGTTAACATTGTCGGTTACCACTAGACCACGAGCCCTTCAAAAACAAAATGTGAATATAAAACAAAAACAAATGTAATGTAAGGAGCCTCCTAACACAAGCATATTTTGCTTAAAAGGAGCTTCTAGAATCAATATTGTAAACTTCATTCACATAATAAATTTATTCTTATTCTATTCTTATTCTTATTTTAGTTGTACAACTTGTTTAAAATATTTGCACAGATCTTAAGATCGATAGTCTTTTGTTCTATGACTGTTGTGAACCGGAGCTACATTGTGCCGTAGAATAGAATTTTGTATTTCTGCATCGGAAAGATTATTAAATTCGAGTTTTGAAATGTATAATTATTTTAAATAAATATAATATTTTCATGGCCTTTAAGACGTTAAGTTACTTAAGTAACATGTTTTTAAGGTTCCGTAGTTCAAATCTCGGAACTCTTATAGTTTCGTCATGTCTGTCCGTCCGTCTGTCCTCCACATTCCTCCTAAACGGTGAGTGCTAGAAACATGAAATTTTGTACGGACATGCGTATTTACTACGTTGATAAAGTGCTAAAAGAAAATTATGAAAAATATTTTTTTTTTGTGTACACGTAACCAGAATTTATTTTGTTTTGTAACCAGAAATTGTCTAACTATAACTATTTAAGATATTTTCCCTCCATGAGACGTGCTTTACTGTATCTGGGACTACGGTAGTGGTCCCGCTATGACGAGAAAGCAAAGCGCAGGGCAAGGCAATTTTTATACATAATGCATTGATATTTGCAATCTTTCATTTCCGTGTATGTTTCAATTCATACAATAGTCTCTAAGTCTGGTAAACGAAATGAGTTGAATTCACAAATTCTAAAACAGTGTATGCATGTCCACATACTGTTTCAAACGTCCTATAATTTCCCTGAGGTTTTTGCCAACACCATGAAGCTTCAAGGTTGCTCATCAAGTACAGTAGACCACAGAAATAAGCTGTAATTTCCGATTCAACTGGCTCACATGCAATTGAGGTGCGGCGCAAGTGTTAAGCTAGACCTTGGTTACGTAACAGTGTACAAACTTAAGGCGTGGTCCAAGGACAAACGCCCGCGATTTATTCATTGCCATTGATGGATATATTTGTGGGTGTTTTATTGGTGTTTTAATGATATTTTCCACTTTGTTGCTACATTGCGACACAATGAAGAAATATCATCAATTTAAAGGCGAAATTGTTTTGTGCCGTAATTTTTTTTTAATAATATAAGTATTTATATATGTGGAGGTACTATGTATTTGTATTGTTTATATAATAAAAAAAATAGTAGGGTTAGCAAAAAAATTAGTTTTTCGTAACTTGAATACGCTTGATTGGCTCTCACACTTGAAACCGGACGTCAATAGAGTATTTTGCTCGATGAAACCTTCTGAGATGAGATGCTTCGATGCTTCCCTTTCCTTCCTGTGGCGGGCGGGGTAGGAATAACATAAAAACGGGAAGCATTTTCTTTTTATTTTATATAAGTAGTTTATTCTATTCTATTCCCTTCACTTCAATATTTATTATACTGTTAGGAGGTAGTTTCGCACGCGGCACGCGACGAGAATAGATCGCACACTCGGACAGTCGTTCTCCAACTCTCGTAGCGATAACATGTCTTTGCTGCAGGTTGTTATAAAGGTCATGTGACCCTGTTTAGATTAGTTTACGTGTAGTTAACGTTAGTATCGGATATTGCAAATACAAGTTGTGTAATTGTTACTGTTAAAACAAATAAATGTAGTGTACTATTGTATAAAATCCTGACTTACTTAAGTATTTCTTGTGAATAAACCTTTTCTTTTAATTTATTCTGATTTTGATTCCTAATCTTCTCTTTATATAAAAACGAATCCCTATTTCCCTTGGTCACGCCATTACGCGTGAACGGCTAGACCGATTTCGCTTATTCTTTTTTTGTTGTGTTCGTAATTATCAGGAGAAGGATCTCATGGAAGAAAAAAAAAGTTATGCGGAAAATTAGAAAAATGAATGCGGTACGAAGTTCGCCGGGACAGCTTGTAATACAATAAAGATATATATATAATATAGTAGAATACTTCTAGTATTACATACGTCTGTATGTCACAATGTAATTATTTAATACCAAATTGACGGCGTGCTTGTATACTACTTGACCAGAATAAAGAACAACACAGATGGGTAATAAATCTACACACTGCAATGATTTGACAAAAATCGGAGGACATGTACCAATGCTCGTACTATTACTCATACCGTGAACCAAATAAGTCATTGTCGTGTCAGTCAAAAGGTCTTACAGAGTAAATATTACGGCATACATAACCAATCGCGGTAGTATAATTTTGGTAAAGCTTGTATACTTAACCAGTTTTTGTTGTTGTTGATATTGTTAATAGGGTGGTCCCCTAACAGTTTAACGCAGAAGCAAACTGCTAACTGGCTTTCAAATACACAAAAATATTAGTCTCACGTAGGTCCTTGTCCTACGTTCAATCGACTACTGAGGCAGTTCAATATTTACAACCTGATGTGTCGGTCAAATGGTAATGGTTCATGATCTTCAATATAATCAGTATCGCATGCCCTTGTTCCGGAAGGTTGATCTTACCGAAGGTTACAAGCATTCAATTACAGATAGCGGAAACTCAATCATGGTACTGTTTCATGCGACAGAAGTTATCGTTACATGGTTGTGGAAGTATCTTCTATTTATATCTAACTAGCGGACGCACGAGGCCTTGTCCACTTGACAAATTATATACACAAAAACCTTCCACGAAAACCACTCTATCTATTGGTGAAAACCGCATCAAAATCCGTTGCGTAGTTTTAAAGATCTAAGCATACATATGGACGGAGCAACTTTGTTTTATAGGTACGGTATGTTATGATTATGAAGCTTTTTGAACGCTTTACATATGTATAGAAGATACTGAACGGATTTTGTTGCGGTATTTACAAATAGACTAAGATCAACTTGGAAAATATAATATTTGTGTCGTCAAAATCGGATCGCAGGACATAGTCGTCATATGTCATTAAAAACAGTTATTGTACAGTCACAGGATAGTTAATGTATGTACAGTCCCGACCATAAATATGTTACTATGGACATATCGGCAATTATATCTGACTTAAGAACGAGCGCAATAATATCTGTCTGCACGGGAGCAGCATTAACATCTATTCTTCTCTGCGCGTCACCTTTATGTCAGTCAGTGGACCTGCTACCCGGGTGCCACTGGAAATACCAGAAACGCCCGGCATCGGACGTAGGAGTGGCCGTGGCCCTGGGCCGCCGGCTTCAAAAAAAATCTACGATTGTTCATATTTATGCTCGTGCAGTCACCAGCAGTTTGACTGCTTCGGTGGCGTGGTCGGTAGTGCATCCCATAGCACAAGCTTATAGCTTAGTTCGGGCTAGATGACGTTGTGTGAGAATATCCAAACATATTTATTTATTTATAGTATTTCGTTACAAATATTAAAAGTATTTCAAATAGTACAATCCATAAATATTGGATAGAAACAGGCGTTACTTGGCGAAAATCCATGACAAAACAATGGTAAGTAAAATGTTTTAAGAAAAAACTTTTTAAAATTATATAATAGCATTAATTTTTCGCAGAATTAAAAAGACAACAAAACGTCGACAATTGTTTCGCCTCTAAACGAGGCATTATCAAGACTGTCTCAGAGAGAACAGCAAAATTCGTGGTTGTAACGTGTTTGCTTATAAGTAAACGCGTGCAAATTTCATTATCGCGATGTAGGATTCTTTACAACAACTAATGTGGGTAGAAACCTCAGATCATGCTAACTAAGTTCCAAAAATAGGTATTCACCAATACTTGACCTTATCTGTTTGATTTAATTACTGTCTTTTGATAAGTTGAGTAGAAAACCCAAATGACACACACAAACCAACAACAATTAATGTGTCTGTCTGTTCGTAAACAGATTAAGTAAGGGAGATGTGTGAAAATCTATTTGTTCGTTGAGTAAGGTGTCCGCATCTCTTCTAACTATTTCTAGCCTTTCCCAAACACTTAACTTGAACCCTTTCTCACATAAACGTAAAACTTTAAAAGTGTTACTATTGTTCAAGGAATGACCAGTTTCAAGAAGATGCTTCGCGAAGAGGGATTTGACAGGACAACCATTGCGGAACGCCGCTCTATGTTCCTTATATCTAATATCGAAGGACCTGCCAGTCTGTCCCACATACTTCAAACCACATTCATCACAACTCAACAAATAAACACCTGATCTGCGTGAGACCGACACCGAATCCTTGCCATTACATAGCTCCCTCAAGGTGTTCTGCGAGTTCTAAAAGCAACAAATATACTACTTTCCCTCATGATCTTAGCTATACTCAACGAGACGGGACCCACGAACGGCAAACAGGCCGTGTACTTCCTAGGTGGATCTTGAATCGGATGTAATAAATGAAAACTAGCCTTTCTGCGTTTTTTATTTAATAATGAGTGGACCATTCCTACGTCATAGCCATTACTTTGTGCTATGTAGCAAATGATGGACAATTCTTCACCAAATGCCTGTGGGCTCAACGGTACCGCCAGTAACCTGCTCAGTAAGCTGTGGAAAGCTGCCATTTTATGTTGCCATGGGTGATTGGATGAGTAAGGAATAACTGTGTCTGTAACTGTTGGTTTCCTATAGATAAGGAACTCATGAATACCGTTCCTTCTAGTAATTGAAAGGTCCAAGAAATTGAGAGTGGAATCTGACTCCAACTCTAGTGAAAAATCAATTCTAGGGTGTACTGAGTTCAACTTGGAGACAAGGACACTAAGCTGACGTTTTGTTCCTGTCCAACATATAATAATATCATCCACATATCTAAAATAGTACAAGACATGAACGTTCCCAACTATGTGGTTAGTCTCGAATGCATCCATAAATATTTCAGCTATTAAAGGACTGAGTGCCGATCCCATAGCCAAACCATTCCTCTGTAGAAAAAAACTGTTGTTGAACTGAAAGTAATTCTGAGTCATACACAATCTTGTTAGGTTATAATTTTTTTTATAACCTACCACGAATTTTGCTGTTCTCTCTGAGACAGTCTTGATAATGCCTCGTTTAGAGGCGAAACAATTGTCGACGTTTTGTTGTCTTTTTAATTCTGCGAAAAATTAATGCTATTATATAATTTTAAAAAGTTTTTTCTTAAAACATTTTACTTACCATTGTTTTGTCATGGATTTTCGCCAAGTAACGCCTGTTTCTATCCAATATTTGAGATCAGTGAGCATCACTATCCAGGCTAAACTATACATAAAGTTGATCAAGCTCCACAGAACAGCAAGTCAAAATCTTTGGTTCAATCAAGAGTGTAAGCGCTTTGGGGTGTTTCCAAGGTACATCTGCCTAAAAACAAACAATAACTCAGTGTCGGCTAGGAATTCTATTTTAAAAGCAAAAACAGTGTGGCTAAACTCGGAAATTAGGAGTTTATTTAGAGTGAGAGACAATTTGAAGTGGCATTTAAAGGTTCTACACTCTTGAGTTGTCATTCAGTTTACACAGAGTAGAATTTGATTTGTTGGATAAAAAGGCACGAGATTTAGCTTCTAAATTTATACATAAAAAAATTTTAATACAATCAAAAAAATTATCTAATCTAAGGGTGGGTAGAGGCGAGTTTCTTGACCGAAGGGAGCAGGTGTTTTCTAATCATACATTTTACCCCAGAATCAAGAACCTTTCTGATATTCATCTCAGCAACAGTGAGGTGTCCCTTTTAAATAAGGGCTTAAAATATTCCATACCTAAATCATTTAACAATAAAAAATCTTTAGAACCTTTGGCAGTAGATGCGGAGGTGGCAATCATTAGAAATAAGGGTGACATAATGTTGAAGGCACTGGTTGCACAAAAAATCGATTCTGTTTGTTTGTCTGGTACTTTTAACTCCGAATTGACTGTACAAAGGTCGATTCGCAACAAACTTAGGGACGGGGATGTGGTTCTGAGTAAGGCTGATAAGGGTAACACCGTGGTTTTGATCCCGAGGGAGGATTACATAGCAAGAGTCAATGACATCATTTCATCTGATGATTTTCAACACTTAACCTTCAATCCTACAGCTAAGTTCCAGGCAGAACTAAAGCTTGCTTTGAAATCCACGACTTATTTATTCCCTGAGAACTCTTCGTTGCATAAAACTTTGATAAACATGAATCCCAGTTGTCCGTTGTTTTATGGCCTTCCAAAAATACACAAGAAAGGGTTCCCAATTAGACCTGTTGTCGCATACAGGGGCGCTCCAGCATACAATTTGTCGAAGTTTTTGAACACAATCATTAAAGAAGCAATAGATTTTAACCCAAAATTTTCTATAAAAAATAGTACTGACCTCATAAACAAGATTAAAAATATTAAGTTACCGTCCAATGCTCAACTTGTGTCTTTGGACGTGAAAAGTTTGTTCACTAACGTACCGTATAATGAAGTATTAGATATTTTAAAACACAAATTAACAATAAAAAGGATCAATTTTAATAAAATAGAAGAAATTTATAACCTAACAAGATTGTGTATGACTCAGAATTACTTTCAGTTCAACAACAGTTTTTTTCTACAGAGGAATGGTTTGGCTATGGGATCGCCACTCAGTCCTTTAATAGCTGAAATATTTATGGATGCATTCGAGACTAACCATATAGTTGGGAACGTTCATGTCTTGTACTATTTTAGATATGTGGATGATATTATTATATGTTGGACAGGAACAAAACGTCACCCATGGCAACATAAAATGGCAGCTTTCCACAGCTTACTGAGCAGGTTACTGGCGGTACCGTTGAGCCCACAGGCATTTGGTGAAGAATTGTCCATCATTTGCTACATAGCACAAAGTAATGGCTATGACGTAGGAATGGTCCACTCATTATTAAATAAAAAACGCAGAAAGGCTACTTTTCATTTATTACATCCGATTCAAGATCCACCTAGGAAGTACACGGCCTGTTTGCCGTTCGTGGGTCCCGTCTCGTTGAGTATAGCTAAGATCATGAGGGAAAGTAGTATATTTGTTGC
This sequence comes from Nudaria mundana, assembly GCA_963556515.1. Taxonomy (NCBI): domain Eukaryota; kingdom Metazoa; phylum Arthropoda; class Insecta; order Lepidoptera; family Erebidae; genus Nudaria; species Nudaria mundana. The sequence continues at coordinate 7,766,518 of OY748313.1, forward strand.
TTTTAGAACTCGCAGAACACCTTGAGGGAGCTATGTAATGGCAAGGATTCGGTGTCGGTCTCACGCAGATCAGGTGTTTATTTGTTGAGTTGTGATGAATGTGGTTTGAAGTATGTGGGACAGACTGGCAGGTCCTTCGATATTAGATATAAGGAACATAGAGCGGCGTCCCGCAATGGTTGTCCTGAGAAATCCCTCTTCGCGAAGCATCTTCTTGACACTGGTCATTCCTTGAACAATAGTAACACTTTTAAAGTTTTACGTTTATGTGAGAAAGGGTTCAAGTTAAGTGTTTGGGAAAGGCTAGAAATAGTTAGAAGAGATGCGGACACCTTACTCAACGAACAAATAGATTTTCACACATCTCCCTTACTTAATCTGTTTACGAACAGACAGACACATTAATTGTTGTTGGTTTGTGTGTGTCATTTGGGTTTTCTACGCAACTTATCAAAAGACAGTAATTAAATCAAACAGATATGGTCAAGTATTGGTGAATACCTATTTTTGGAACTTAGTTAGCATGATCTGAGGTTTCTTTACCCACATTAGTTGTTGTAAAGAATCCTACATCGCGATAATGAAATTTGCACGCGTTTACTTATAAGCAAACACGTTACAACCACGAATTTTGCTGTTCTCTCTGAGACAGTCTTGATAATGCCTCGTTTAGAGGCGAAACAATTGTCGACGTTTTGTTGTCTTTTTAATTCTGCGAAAAATTAATGCTATTATATAATTTTAAAAAGTTTTTTCTTAAAACATTTTACTTACCATTGTTTAGTACAATCCATATCTATAGCTTTATTGAATAGCAAAGCTAGTCGCACTGAATTTGTAATTAAAAGCAGTTCTGCAAATAAAAACAATGTTACCTATTCAATATTATTTCAAGATTATGCTGACAATAATTACAATTGCAAACTTTATATTTTACCCTTATTGTTTTGAAACATGCACGTTTTAAACGTTTAGAAATACATTTATTAATATTGAAGAATTAAATGTTAATAAAAGGTTATTTTGCTTCTTACGCAAGCGTATAATATGCAGTGCCGACTACGCCACCGAAGCATCCAGAACTTTCTAAGAAGCATATTGCACAGTTTGCACACAATATACTTAACTAACAATGTACTTATGTTCACATTTGGCTGTTATCTTTCAATTGCTTGTCAGCAAAACTTGAAACAATTTATATTGCACAAAGTAAATTTGTCAATCTCCAAATGTCGGAGTTCATACATTATTCTTCAAAGTTCTTCCAAATGTGTGTGAGACACGCCACCATAGCTATTTTATGATTGATATATAATCCTACATTTGGAACTACATAATCTATTACTGAGCAATAGTTTGAACGCGTTTGGAGCTAGATTGGCTAGAAGTTGTCTAGGTCGTGGTTTATGATATTTAATATAAAAAATAGATAAGAAAACTAATAATATTTTTTTTTTGCGCCCGACGGACTTTGGCCACCTGTGTAGCCTCTTCGGGGGTTTGGTCGGGATGAGAAGCCCGCGTCGTTGGGGTAGGGTTTTATCCCGTGTCGGTTAGTGAATCTGGTTGCGTGCTGCGGGACCTCAGCCCTTCTAGCCTGCTTCCGTAAGGACGGCGGGTGACTATCCCACCGTCCTCAGGCCCCGATCATGTAGGTCGATGATCTTGGGCGGAGATGAGTCTGCGGCGCCCTCGCCGCTGACTTCGGAACTCGGCAGGGAGGGTTCTAGGAGGAACGTTCTATCAACTGACTAAGATGTTTTGGTCAGTTCGTAGAACGCTCCTCCTGGAAAGCGAATATTTTATGTAATTATAGCTTAATAAACATCTCTAGAGACCTCACTTACACGCGTACAACTCCTGAGAGACGAACTGCTTAAGTACCCCGGAGACGGCAATAGGCTCGCCCCCTATTACGTGGGACTAAAGTGACTTTCGAAACTTGGTCGTAATGAACGACCCTTCAATATTTAGATAGGCAGGACTCGAACCTTTCCCTAACAAGGGGAATGATATCTTTTAAAAGTCTATGGTCACATTACGTCGGTTCTTCACTAAAATATAATTTGGGTACCACAGTGTAACTATTAACTATAGGTTAGGGTAGTACCTACTATTCCCTGTGGTTAGGGTGCATACGGCGGGGCGGGGGTGGCCCTTTGGAAAACCCCAACCCGTCGACCTGTCGTTCTGACGCATAAACTACTTGTTTACGAAGAGCAAAATACCTTCATAAAACACAATTTTACACACGGTTTCTCTGACGTTATATTTTACTATATCTGGTGATAGTGATGAAAGTTAAGCATAATTAAATTAAAACTATAAATACTTACATAATATGCGTAGGTATGTATGTATATGTGGTTTACTTAAAAAGCCTTATGCACAAACATAAATAAGTTAAAAATAACTTAATTAACGAGTGTACTTTACATATTATGTCACGTAACTACGTACTTACCAACGTATGTTCAAAGGTTCACACGCAAGCGATGAAAACCAAGGTGATAGTCACTAAACCCTAAGTTATTTTACTTTTTAAACTTCCGTACTCAAAGGGTATAACGGGAAACGGCTGTAAGTTGAAATTTTCACAGATGTTGTATTTCTGTTGCCTCCATAATAAGTAATAACAAATACTAGTTTTATTGCCAGGTTCTTTCTCTCGGTTCTACCTATTGCTTTGCGAATCTGGCAGTACATGCAAATATAGAAGCAATAATATTTTTATTACACTACTTACCTAGGCTCGTGGTCTAGTGGTAACCTACAATATTAATATATTGCAACATCTAGTAAGGCAGGTCTTAGGATGGGTGACTATTTCTTAAGACACTGAGACCCCTCCGTGCCTCGGAGAGCACGTTAAGCCGTCGGTCCCGGTTGTCATACGAACATCTATGGCAGTCGTTAGGGGTAGTTGGAGCCCTTAAAAATCCGACCGGTCTAACTACAGAACTCGATATCGCCCATGGGTTGTGAAGGTCAGATGGCAGTCGCTTCACGGAAAATATCGAAGTTCAGCCGAATCACAGTTAGACTGGAAAGCTGACCCCAAACCTAAGTTGGGAAAAGGCTTGGTGAATGATGACTAGACTAGACACCACTATAATCAAGTTGCGTTTCAAAATCCAATTAGAAATACGACCTCTTTATACCTGAATTACATTAATTATTACCAAAATCTTAGGGCCCCCAACTCAACCTCACATACAAATGAAAAATGAAACATAAAAAGTGCCCATTAAGCGGTAATAAGCTCGCCCCTTATTGCCGCTGTGTTCTGGCTCGTTAGCCCTATCGTATATTGCCGGACGACACGGGTACAGTGGCGGCCTTAGGGGGGGGCGAACAGGGCAATCGCCCGGGGCCTCGCGCAACGAACCAAACGTTAATATAGTTTTTTTTTTTTATGATTATATACTTAATTATTTATTAAGATTATAACATAACGGTAAATTAAACTAAAGTTAGTAAACTACTTTATTTATTCAAAACATACCTAATTGAATTTATTTATTTTGTACCGTTTTTTTAAATTCCGCGGCACAACGCCGCGGCTAGTCCCACGTGCATTGCCAGGCGTCTGTGTTACGTACGCAGAAGGTATTTCCAGTGGCGCTGGGCGGACTTTGGCCTTCTTCGAGGACTTGGTCGGGCTGAGAATCCCGCGTCGTTGGGGTAAGGGCTTTATACCGCGTCGGTGAGTGAATCTGGTTACTCTGAATCGGGGCACGCGACCCTTCTAGCCTGCTTCTGTAATGACGGCGGGTGACTATCCGTCATTACCTCTCGGCCACCTCCTTCGCGACCATGACCTGCTCGCAGAAGGGCAGGGCTGCGTTCCACCCACTCCCGCTGGAGACCATGGCTTGAAGCATGGTCTCCAGCGAGAGTATATCCACGCCTAGATCAGCTACGAGGTCCCGGCGCTGACTCGCCCATGCAGAGCACTCCACCAACGTGTGGAGTGCGGTGTCGTCGTCAGAAATACCGTGTACCGTACAACAACCAGACCTACCTATTTTCGCAGCTCTTAATTTTCAAGAAAGTGAAAGGGCCTCGCCGTATGTCCCGGGGTACGGAGTCGGACTATGGCCTTGGTCGGAGTATGGGTGGCTAGATTGACGGCTAATAACGTAGCTCTTTTAAACAGACCGTGGAAAGGTCTTCAGCGGTCTGGCATTAAGAGGGTAACGTACGATCTCCTTAGAGGTTGCATGTCTCTTAACTGAAAGCGGGAGACATGGAAGGTGCGACTTTATCAACTACGGTGGGGAACCACCACCATCGCAGTGGTAGGACCAAACATGGACGAGTGGCGGCACAGACGGCACCGAGCGCTCAGCGTGGGTGAGTCAGCGCTGGGACCTCGTTGTGCGTCTAGGCGTGAATACCCCTCTCAGTGGAAACCATGCCTTGAGCCTTGGTCTCCAATATCAATGTAAATCTCAGAAATAGGGTTCTCGTTTTACTCTTTCGGTACGGCTCCCGAAAACCCCACTTCACTAGAATACACTATCTATGTTTACCCAATCAAATATTCTTATCGTTAATTAACTATTAAAATTTGTATCTTTACCAGACAGATTATACTTCGCGACTTTAAAAACTGGTTACAAACCGAAGGCAACTCGAAACAGCAAGTACTTTCACATTGAAGATGAAATTTTCTATGAGAACTTCTACTTTGACTTCGGCCCCTACCACCTGTGCCACCTGTACCAGTTCTGCAAGAAGCTCAACGAGGAACTACAGAGGAATCCGAAAAAGAAGATCGTTTTCTACACAAGCAGCAATGAGAATCTTAGACTCAATGCTGCTTATCTTATTGGGAGTTATCAGGTAATAGAGTAACTTTTTTTTAAGATTAGTCGAATATACAGGGTGTAATTCATATGGGTCACTATGGGAAAGTCAGAAACTTTATAGTTTCTAGTTGTCTTATGACAGACAACTAGAAGATTTTAGTAAAAATAAAAACTGCATATTCAGATTTAAAAAAAAATTAAAAAGGTTTACATCTAGTTGACGAGTGTAAACTGAGGGGTGCATGTATTATTATTTCCAACGGGGACGCCGGCAGCCGGACGGACGATCCACCCGCGACTCTTGCGGGCCATTTCGTCCATTTCCCCAGTTCTTCCCTTGGGGAGATTGTGGTTGATCCAGCTCTCACGGCACCCCGTCGAATCTTCTTGTGTCCTTAATAAATCTAATTATCTGTTTCACCTTCAGATTGCTAATGTCTTCCTCGTATAGTCTGTCCGACCCTAGGAGTTCCCATCTGAGCAATGAGTACATGGGACATTCAGTCAGCAGGTGGAAGCTTGTTTCATCGCTGTCCATGCACTCTGGGCATTTCGGGTCGGTTTTCACTCCTATCACTGTCAGGTGTCTATTTAGTCGACAGTGTCCTGTTATGACTGCTATGGCGAGTCTCATGTTTTCTCTTGGGAGTTTCATGATATGACTCGTCGTTCTCTTATCCATGCCCTTGATGAAGATTTTCGACTGTCTCATTCCAGTCGAGGTCTTCCATCTTTGGTTGTTTTCTGCTTTTATTCTGTAGCTGATTACTCCTTTGGCGATTTTATGCGCAATGGGCAACCGGGGTTCCGGTCCCACAAAGTTTACGTCAGCACCTTCTCTGGCTAGTTCATCGGCCCGCTCGTTGCCAGGCAATCGTTAGGTCGGTGTTCTCGGCCAATCTATCTAATGATTCCTTACATTCCTTGACTGTTGCTGATTTTGTCTCCATTTTGTCAAGCGCTTTCAGTGCCGCCTGGCTATCGCTGTATATGGTCACCTTACCCGTTATGGTCAGGTGTTCCATTATTTCAACGCATTCCTTTATGGCATATATCTCTGCCTGAAAGACACTTGCAAATCTTCCTAGGGGTATTGACCTGTCCATTTCAGTTCCGTCTTGGCATTTTATATGCACTCGGGATCCTGATAGATTGGTCAATTCCTTTCTTGAACCGTCTGTATAGCAGATAGTATTACTGGGACCTATCCGCCATTCTTCTCGTGTCCCTATATGTATTCTGTATTTTTTGTCAAAAGTTCTCACCTTCCTGATAAGGTCATTATTGGATAGGATCATTGACAATTTTTCTTCGTAGTTCTTGCTTATGCTTGCATGACCTTTGTCCATGAAATTTCCAGTCCATAGGCCGATGCTTCTAAGTTTAAACCATTGTTCGGTAGCTCTTCTTTTTATTGCTAAGTCCAAGGGGTTCAGCCCTAATATGATCTCTAGCGCGGCTGTTGGTGTGGACCTCATCGCGCCTGTGGTCATGAGGGCTGCTAGCCTTTGGACTTTGTCTAGTTCTTTCTTGTTTTCACCTGTGGCAGCCTTGTGCCACCATACCAGGGCTCCATGCAGGATCCTTGGCAAAATTATTGCCTTGTATATCCATAGCACTACCGATGGTTTTATTCCTCAGGTTCTTCCTATAGTGCTTTTACACTGCATCATTGCCATTTTAGCTTTTGTGCATGTGTTGCTAATATGAGTCTTGAAAGTTAGCTTGCTATCCAGGGTTACTCCTAGATATTTCACCTCCGTAACATTTTCTAGGTCGTGATTATCTAGTCTCACTGGTATAGCACTTTCTATTTTTCTCTTGTTGGTGAACAAAACTAATTTAGTTTTGTCGGGGTTCAGGTCAAGGCCTTTGCTCCTGCACCATACTAACGCTTCTTTTAGGCCTCTGTTCATGATTTCGCACATGACGCTGAGGACTTTTCCAGTGATTAGGAGCACGCCGTCATCAGAGTAGACTTGCGTATATATGTGCATCCCGTTTATCTTCTTTATTAGTTCATCTATTAGCAGGCACCACAGTAATGGGGATAGGCATCCCCCTTGCGGGAAGCCTCGTTTTGCCACCACTCTGTGTGTTGTTCCTGCTATTTCGGCCTGTATCTTACGGTGTTTAAGCATATTTTACACCCATCCTGATAGATCTCTGTCAATGCCCTCGCGGTTTAGGGTGTCCTCTATTGAGTCGGGGGTTGCTTTGTCAAAAGCGCTCTCAACATCGAAGAAGCAGCCTAGGGCGTATTCTTGGTTGCTTATTGATCTTTGCACTCTTAAAACCAGGCTATGTAGGGCCGTTTCAGTTGACTTGGCCTCCATGTATGCATGTTGGTTTAAGTGCAGTGGAGATCCGCTTTTCTCTATTTGTTCTCTTATTATTCTGTCTAGGATTTTCTCCAGTGTCTTCAGAATGAATGAGGAGAGACTGATGCATCTGAAGGACTTTGCCTCCTGATACGATATCTTCCCGGGTTTCGGGATGAAGACCGCTCTTACCTCTCTCCACTTGCTTGGAATATACTTGGTTGTGATACTACTGTTATATAGATTCAGTAGATCTTTGCCTATGTATCTAATTGCTATCTGTAACATTTTTGGGAAGATTTCGTCTGGTCCAGCAGCCTTGTATGGCTGGAAGGACCTTACGCTCCACTGTAAATGTTCTTCTGTAATGATTGCACTCGTCTCCTGTTCCGCTATGGGATTTAGGATGGGCGGTGAGTTATCATCTGTGTTTTCAACGCTTCCTGGAAAGTGTGTGCCCAGCATCACTTCCAGTATCCTTTTGGGGTCGGTGACGAGTTCATCTCCGTTCTTTATGCTTCCTAGTTTGCAGGTATTGCCCTTGGAAAACGTTTTCACCAGTCGCGCCGCGTCTAGGTATTTTTCAACCCCTGCGCAGAACGCTATCCAGCTGTTTCGGTTTTCCCTTCTGCATTCTTTCTTATATATATTTCTGACTTTTCTATATTCTTGCCAGCTCTCATCATCATTCTTATCTAGGGCTTTTCTGAGAGCTCGCCTAGTCTTTTTTCTTTGCTTCTCTAGAGCCTTTGTCCACCAGGGTTGACCCTTCCCTGGACTTATCTCTTTTAGTGGGCATGCCTTGTGGTAGGCTTCCCTTAGAGCGGCGTCTAGTCTATTGGCTTTTTGTTCTATTTCTGTTGTGTCTCTCAGCAAGGTTACTGGACCTGGGCTCCATTTCTCCATTTGTTGTTCGTATGTGGCCCAGTCTGTTTTCCTCGCATTTCTTGTTAGGATCTTCTCTGTCTTGGCTTCCAGACTGAAAGTGATTCGTTTGTGGTCTGACATTGAATTGCTTTCGTCTAGCTCCCAGTCTTTAATATGTTGGCTGATCCTATCTGTTGCGATAGTGATGTCCAACACCTCTCGTCTTGCTCGGGTTACAAATGTGGGAGTATTGCCCACATTAAGAATTTCCAAGCCTGACGTACCTATGAAATCCAAGAGTAAGTCCCCTTTTTTGTTGCAGTCGGTAATGCAACAAAAAAGGGAACCTAAAGCAATTGGAATGTTCTTACCTTGGTATTTTCTTATAATTTCTTCCATTTCTAGGGACGGTGGCTCGAAATCTCTCTCGCTGGGCAGATACGCAGAGACTAGGAGCACCCTTTCTTTTGTATCTATCCCCGTTTGTATTGTTATCACAATGCTAGCGAGGTCTCTGTAACAATCTGCTTTTATTAGTCCTAATGTTTTTGCTTTGCTGCTGGCATATATGCATGCCCTAGGTGTTGACTCACCATCCTCATGTTGGATGATGTCTCCTCCCAAGGAGCCGAGCCCGGTCACTCGTCCGTTTGAGACGTGTGGCTCTTGCAGCAGAGCGATATCTATCTTCTTTTCCACCACGTATCGGCAGAGCTCAGTCATAGTGTCAATACAGTGGTGGAGATTTATCTGTACTATCCTTATTTTTTGTGTGTTTTTATGTGGTGTGTTGCTGTTGGTGTGCATGTTGATTTATTTGTATGTGTTTGTATGTGTATTAGTGTTTATTTGTTCCCCCCCCTGATTTAGCTTTGCGTCGGCGGCCGATCCCCCACACTAGTGCGGTTGCAGTGATGCTACGCCGTGTGGGGGCGTTAGGTCCTTCCGCGAAGTATTAGGAAGGGGGTGTGGTGTGTGTGTATTCCCCAGGTTGCAGGGCCTCCGGCTTTCCGGCTGTACCTCCTGTGAGGTTGCAGCCTGGGTACCGCCCCCCCGCTTATGGGCAGCTCCGGGCGTGTGTGTGGCGCTTGTTGTGTGCTGTTTGGGTGGGCACTCCATTGGATCGGCCTACTTCCTTCCACCGGGGCCCCCTCATGGGCCTCACATTGGTCGGTGTCACCGCATCCAATGAGCGACTTGCCCTGTGTATTTGTGGTGTGCTTGGCTGTCGGTGCCGTTCTGGCCGACTCGCCTCTAGGTTTGGCCTGGTTCTGGGCTGCCTCTTGTTGTCTCTTGCGAACCTTGTTCCGCCTCCATTTGGATTTGGTCACCCACTCGCCTTCTTTTTTCTGTCCTTGATGCTCCCCAATCGACATATTTGTCAGGTCGTCCCCGAGAGTCTCAGATGTAGACCTACCGGGACGCACCTGGTCGCTTGGTTTCTTATTTTGTCTTTCTTTTATCTTTATGGTTTGCGATGATTTGTCCCCCCAGAATACGAGGGGCAGCCCGGACCACTAGATGGTCCAGGGAGGGATTCCCCGGTACTGGAAGTACCGGCACCCTCCTGGGGTAGTTTCTGTTGATCAGTCGCTTCCATATTGATGATTACCGCGGTTGCCGGTTTGTTGGATCGGGGGGATTGGGGAGGGCGTGGGATAGGAGGGGGATGGTTTGGACGTGGATAGAATTCTCGGCTATAGATTATTTGTTGCGTCTGTTTCTTATGGAATCAGACCAATAACAGGCGGCACCGCGTGAAGGATGTCTTTAGCCTTGCTTTGGGGATCAACACGACTGTTGCGCTCTCCCCCGAAGCCATTTGCCAGACTCAGCATTGGATGGGTGCTGAGAATAGGAGTTACTCCAGTTGTTCACGGTCTTAATGACCGTGGACTCGCCTTCCCAACTGCTTTGGATCCCCCCCGCCCAAGGGTGCATGTAACAAGTTGCTCCATCCTTTTCAAAAAATTACTTTGCTTTTTACAATTTTACTCAGAGAAACGAGAACAACGTTATTTTGAATGGTACGAGTGTGGATTGAAAAGTAATCGGCCTAACCAAGAAAATAAATACATAATAAATTAAATATATTTTTATTTTTCAACGTAATCACTATCAAGTTCAATGCACTTTTGCCGTCTTCCAAGCATTTAGCCCGTTGAAAAAAAATTATTCTTCCTTAGAGTCAAAATATGCATCTACTGCTGCTTTGACCTCGTCATTTGTCAAAAATCTTTGACCTTCCAAGTGCTTTTTTAGGTTAGGGAACAGAAAAAAGTCTGACGGTGCCAGATCAGGTGAATAAGGTGGATGCGGTAACAGTTCAAAGCCACAGTTGTGAATTTCTGCCATTGATTGGACAGACGTGTAAACACGAGCGTTATCTTGATGAAACAGGACTTTTCTTCTGATCATTCCTGGACATTTTTCTTTTATTTCCTCTCGTACACAACGTACTAAGGTGCAGTAATAATCAGAGTTTATAGTCTGACCCCTTTCAAGATAATCAACCATAATCACACCCTTCGAGTCCCAGAATACTGAACCCATCACCTTACTTGCCGACAAAATCGACTTAGCCTTTTTGGGGGGTGGTGAACCAGGTCTTTTCCACTGTTTTGATTGTTGTTTTGTTTCCGTTGTACAGTAATGAACCCATGTTTCGTCCATAGTAACAAAACGATTCAAAAAATCACATTCATCAGCTTCAAATAACTCCAAACCGTCGCGCGCAATAGTCAATCGCATCCTTTTTTGCTCAAATGAAAGCAGTCACGGAACCCACCTCGCAGACACCTTGTGGAAACCCAACACGTTGACTATTAAGTTTTGAGTACGTTCATAAGAGATGCCTATAATCTCGGCTATCTCTCTAATTTTCAATCTGCGGTCTCCCATAATTAAGTCGAGTATTTTTTTTACATTTTCGTCAGTAGTGGACGTCGAAGGCCTTCCAGAGCGGGCTTCGTCTTTTACACTCTCTCTACCACGCTTGAATTCTGCTATCCATTTTTTGACGGATGAATATGAAAGAGCGCAATCCCCTAATGTACTGACCATATCATCATGGATGGCTTTTGATGACAGCCCCTTCTTATGGAGGTACTTAATGACGGCACGCTGCTCGATTTGCTCCATTTGCGGAAATGATGTCAGATTGCTTTGTTAATAAATTTATAAATTTAAAACTAATTATCGCACACGTTTCAAACTTCACACAATTAACAGGTCTGAACTGAACTAAATAATGTGGGTAGATTTGATTTTTAGAACTAAATGGATCAGTGTTAGGACGACTACTTCTCAATCCACCCTCGTAGTACTGTCAAACACCTACTAACACATACACACACACATATCATGCCTATATCCCCGAAGAGGTAGGCAGAGGTGCATTACACACCCACAATTAGCCAGTATTTTAGTCCCACGTAATAGGGGGCAAGCCTATTGCCGTCACCGGGCACATTTACAATGGGTTATATCTAAATGTCGATTAAAGGCAACAAAATCTTACGTAAACACCTACTACAATAAATAAAATATATTAAAACAATGCATTTTGTTAGTTTTAGACATCTTGTTTTATAGTAACATTTATTTACGTATTCTTTTTTCAATAAAAGTTAGTGTAAGGTTTTTTATTAAAGTCCCAATTCGATTCCCGAGTTGAGTTCAAGTTTTTGTAGTTTTTATTTTTACTAAAATCGATGACATGGTTCCAAAGAACAGATCTTCGTATGTCTTATAGTTTCAGACTTTGCCATACTGACCTATATGAATGTTACACCTGTATATCGACTAAAGTCTATACTACGATGTCTCCAGGGTTTTGATGCTCCAATTTTGATGTTCTTATTTGATTGGCACAGATAATTTATCTGGATTCAAGTGCCCCAGCCGTCTACAAACAGTTGACGGACGGCTCTGATTGGTCACTCCTGAACTTTCGTGACGCGTCATCCGGACCGCCGGTCTTCGATATATCCCTGCAGCACGTCCTCCAGGGCGTCAAGGTGGCTCATGAAGCTGGGTTCTTTGATTTCGACCATTTTGATTATGAGCAGTATCTGTTTTATGAGGTATGTATTTTATTATTGAAATTTTCTTGTAATCCAAACTTTATAGTGGCGTTTCTATTCAAGACTAAGTCAAGTTCCTATTCACGAGTCATGTTGTATGAAAATACACGTCAAAAATTGACACAACAGCCGGCTTCAAACAACTGAAATGGGACCAAATCATTGTCGGGATGGCACCACTTGGTTAGTAGAAGCTTTCAATTGAAAAAAAATCAAAATCGGTTCACCCAATCGAAAGATATGAGGCATAGATAACCACCGTCAAATTGAGAACATCTTCTTTTGGAAGTCGGTTGGAAAGAATACGAACGTAAGTGAACTCTGGGCGGGAATAGGACAAGTAGAAAACGTCATCTCTGCTAAGTCCGATGTCAAGATCTTCAGCATTTTACGAAAAAGAAATTAAAGACAGCTTTTTACAGTCGCCTATTCAATATCAAATCTAAATAACCTCAATATCTATTACAGAAAGTAGAAAACGGAGATCTCAATTGGATAATACCAGGTAAAATGCTCGCGTTCTCCGGTCCACATCACAGATCGCGGCTGGACCGCGGTTATCCACTCCATAGTCCCGAACACTACCACCAATACTTCAGAACTCACCATGTCACAACCATAGTGCGATTGAACAAGAAGTCTTATGACGCGAGACAGTTCACAGCTCATGGGTTCGAACATAGGGAGCTGTTCTTCGTAGATGGATCTGTCCCTTCTGATCTGATTGTGAATAGGTTTATAAGGATATGTGAGGCGGCGAAAGGTGCGGTCGCAGTACACTGTAAAGGTAAGTCCCCTCTGACGTTACACTACCATTTGTATGGCCACATTGTCCAATTGTGGATTTCCAAATGTATTGAGATCGTTGCCAGTCCAAACGGACATCGTCATAAGAAGCCAGGATCCAAATGGAAGAATCATCAGTGGAGGCCCTTCATACGTACTCTTCAAGGAAGCTATGGCAAATAAGCCCAAAATACAGTTTTATTTTTTATTTATTTATTCGGACTGCAGAGATTTTATTTAGTGGTGTGCATAACATCCGTCCTGTGTGTCTAGTACGAGTTCCTTACGTTAATTTGCTCGAAATACGTTTTAGGCTGGCCCCCAAAAGAAATTACTGGTAAAGTGTAAGTCTGTAATGCAGCGTACCCCTTCAGGGATATAACTCTGTTTGTGTTTGATCACAGTAAGTCCGCCTAGGTCGACCTTTACCAGCCTGTCCTGCCCCACCCGCCTTATGTATCTATTTTGCCAATCTCCTTGCATCAATCACCTCAACGGGACCGAACCATCTAAGCATCTTATACTGCAACGTTTTTTTATCAGGCTATTTCATAAATCTCATCATGTGTCATCAACAATTGACAGTGTACTATTCAAAATTATACAGGAGACTTTAGGTCAGAGCATTCCTCTTGTTAGGGAAAGGTCATAGGTTCGAGTTCTGCCGATGACATTTCAGTTTTTGTGATATAGTTTAAGTATACCTAAGGTTAGTATTGTAAATTCCAGCTGGCCTAGGTCGTACAGGCACATTGATAGCTTGTTACATGATGAAGCACCACGGGTTCACTGCCCGGGAGTCGATCGCGTGGCTGCGTATCTGCCGGCCCGGCTCCGTCATTGGACATCAACAGTGGTTCTTGGATAAGTATGTCAATATTAATTTTGTTTTTACTTATTATTTTTTTTTACTTTCTCAAACGATGTCATCTAGCCCAAATTAAGCTAATATAAGTTTATGCTATGGGATCTAAACGATTGATAAATATTCTTATATATTTCTAAATACATACGTATTATACATAGCAATACCCAAACTCCGAAACAAACATTTTGTGGATCACACAAATAATTTGATTCGACCCGGAATCGAACAAGGGAACCTCAGGGACGGCAGTCGCAACTCATACCACTGCGCCACCGAGGCAAGTCCCGGTTCGATTCCCGAGCTGAGTACAAGTTTATTTTAAATCTTTTAATGTAGTTTTTATTTTTACTAAAATCGATGTCATGGTCCTAAGAACAGATCTTCGTATGTTTTATAGTTTCAGACTGTCCCACACGGACCCATTTGAATGTTACACCCTGTATACTGTTTAAGTCGGTCAAATGCATTGTTCTTTCTAGTGTGCAGCCTCGAATGCTCGCCGAAGGTGAGACGTACCGTCGACGTCACAACATGACGTCACTACCGGTGTGCGAGCGCGGGATCTACTGGGACGAACCACCGGAACCAGAAATCCCTGCTCCTACTGACAGACCCGTGTCACTTCACTCTATTCTCAATACCAACAAAAATGTCACTAATAAGGTAATATAATATCATAATCATAACATAAAACAATGTCGCTTCCCTCCGTATATATGCTTAGATCTTTAAAACTCCGCAACGGATTTTGATGCGGTTTTCACCAATGGATAGAGTGGTTCTCGAGGAAGTTTTTTGTGTGTATAATTTGTTAATTTGCCGCGAGCGTCTGTTAGTTTTGAATAAAGGCTTGCCGACTCCCAGAAGTTTAACAAACAGTCTTCTGTCACTCAAACCGATGCAGCCGAATGCAGGAGAAACCGCGGAATTCTGCTAGTGTATACGAATATTATAAAGAGGAAAGATTTTGTTGTTTGAATTAGGTAGGCTCCAAAACCACAGTTCCTTACGTTAATTTGCTCGAAATACGTTTTCGTATTCCCCATACATTTCACACCAGCGCCCCTAGCGGTAACGTCAGGGAACTGTGAATATATGGAGGAATACGAAAACTTATTTCGAGTAAATTAACGTAAGGAACTGGTACTAGATACCCGTAGTGACATGAGAAAACTATATAAAGTATTTTCAATTGCGTGAAGTCGCGGTTATCAGTTAGTTTAAAATAAAACTAATCACGATAATTGCTATAATCATAGTGATTAGTTCTATGCTGTGGTGAACTTATGTTAATTGATTTTAAAACAAGTTTTTCTTATAATCCACAGCTGGACAACGTAAACGCCAACGAGACGGACTCTGAAAATAACGTAACCACCGTCATCGGCAAATACAAAACTACCCCATCCCCAATGTTGCCAACCAAAACTGTGTTCGCGCCAAAATTGAACTACATGATGCCAACAAATAATATTCGAAACTCTGGCAACTCTAATTTAAAACAACCTCCTCGCAACATCAACTCAACAATAAAGTCCCATTACGTTAATAAAACTTCAACTTTCCCGCCATCTAGAAGTGCCAACTCACAAGTCAAACTGACAAGTGTCAAACCGTTCACTGGAAAAAGTAGTTTCCATGGTCAACGTGCTAATTTAGCACGTCCGCCATTAGGATATACCCATGGTTCCAGCCCATTAAAAACCTTCACAAGAAAAACCGTCACCATAAACAAAATCAATAACGATAGCGCCGTAGTTGCTAACCTAAATAATGTGACTTCAACTTTATCGGCATTAACAGAGAACTGTCATTTGAACGGTAAAAATCGTCTCCCATCAGAGCCAAATTTGAAGTCTGTCGTTCAGAAACAGACAAATATTAACTTAAATGGTCGAAAAAAATTAATAGTTCGGTCAAATTCTAATTCGCGAAAGAAACTTCCGAAATCTAACATTCCGAAAGGTGGTTTAGAGTCCAATCAGGATTTGTCATCCAGTGACACCAATATAACAAATATTTCCACTGATTCTTTGGACGCACCGTTCCGTTTCAGGCGAAAACGTGATAAATCAAATAGCCCAGAGCCAATGGACTGTATAACGAATTCTGTGATTACTGCCGATGTCACACCAGACAATTTTGAGGAAACAAATAATTCTCAAGGCAATAAACTATATAAAATAAAAGCGCTTAGAAAAAAATGTCCGGCTTTCGGTGTGAGTTTGTTGAAAAAAGATGGCGTACAGACACGTTCTAGTAGTTGCGCAAGCGGTTCTACTGTCAAGAAAAAATGATCTATGTGAATATGTAGTCATAGAAGTTTTGCACTTATAGATTTAGAATTTTAATAATGTGCATAGCACATGTGGTGTTGTAATATTGTTGATAGATTTGTTTAGGAGATTTTCTGTATACGATACAGTACGTGTAGAAGAGTAAGTTAATCTTTATACATTGCGTTACACTTTAGACCGAGACTCGGGAATGTTTTTTTTTATTTCTGAATCATTGAACAGATAAGAATTCCTGAATTGATACCTATTTGTTTCCGAAATTTCGTGAGAATTTGGAATGCGAGTTTTTTTTCCATCGCATCTCATTTTAAAACTTAACGCATTGTAAATATGGGATACCTTTCGTTAACATAATATATGTAATCCTAAAATGTTTTGGCACAATGAATTTGGCATACTTTTTTTGGCATAATTATACTTGGTCATAATTGATTTTTAGCAGCATATGTACTGTGGAATAATTATATTTAGGTCTAATATATTGATGCATAGTTATAATTTGCACAATGTTTTTAGGCATAGTGTACAGTCGCCTAATAGTATATATTACTAAAATTGAATAGGTATAAATTAATGAAATGAATGAAAAATAAAAAAGTTACTTTAACCAGTATTTCCTATATTATATAGTGTCAAAGTAGGTTTAGGTGCGGCGGGGGTGGCCTTTGGGCCACCCCTAAGCCGCCTTTTAATTATTTTACATAGTTACTTATTCTGCGTAAGATGATTATGACTATACTCATTATAGTTTGATACGGTTATGCCTTTATAAAGCTATGCTTATAAATTTTATGCTTAATTATGATTATGCTAATATTTTATTTATGATTAAGACAAATATGCTAAATTTGTTATGGATAAATTATTATGCATAAATATCATTAGTCTAAATTACCATATGCCAAAATATTTTATGGTTATTTTTTTTATGCAAATGGATAGTGAACCTGTAAATATATATTATTTATAGGCGTAATCCTTTAAGTTTGAAGATTGTCAAAATGGAGGTATCCCATTAATATTAAAGTGAACGATTGTACCAGCGCCTCTTGCGGTAACGTCAGAGAACTGTGCGAAAACGAGTTGAGGAATACGAAAAAGTATTTCGAGCAAATTAACGTAAGGAACTGGTACTAGACACACTGACCCGGTAAACGTTTAACCATATAAATTTTTGGGGATATACCATTATCAGTTATGGGTATAAAAAAAAGTTTATGACCTATCAAATATACACAGAAATATGTCATAATAAACGGTCAAACCGTTTCGTAGAAGTTTATTACTTAACGAATTTAATCCTCCCTGTAAGATTATCACAAAATCATGAACACTCAATGCTCATTTATTGGCCTAAATGTTTCTATTTAGCTCAAATGTTTGTCAAAACTCAGTTGAAAACTTCCCTCAATATGTATTTGAATTTGAAGTTTACTAATGACCAACTTTAACATTATGACAGCTATATATATATATATACAGAAGACAATTGTGTACGCACTCGTGACCGCAGAAATATGACATGCGCTGTAGGGGCTAGGTTGTCATATATGCAACAAAAGCGGTAACACAGTTAAAATAAATAACCTTGTAATCAACATTACAAGTACAATATTATATATGTTTTTTTTTATTATTGTTGCAAGAAACTAGAATCGTAGAAATGTTTTTACGCGCGTTCTTGAAAGAACACTCCGTTATGTCACAGAATATATAGTTACAGAAGGCAATCTATATAGGTACTGCACTATATGAAACATTTTTTTTTTTTTTTTTTTTTGTGGTCAGTCAATTGGGTTTTAGTTTCAGGAGTGGCGCTTATGGTATACGCCTTCTCCTGGAACCGTTTGCAAGTTGATTGTTTAGTTAGTGAAGTGTTTAGATGTTATGTGCCGTTAGAGTGTTTTAGTTGATTTACGATATAGGTAATGTGGTGGAGGAGTGAGTTAAGTGTATCTGGGGCAGTTATAAATAAGGTGGTTGAGGGTTTGCGAGATTATGTTGGTGGGGAGTTCGTGGGGTCATGATGAGTAGGAAGGAGTTTCTTGGTTAGGTTAGAGGTTTGCGAGATTGTGTTGATGCAAGGACAGAGGTCGTTGTTTAGGTTTGGTTGATTAGGTTAGGTTAGGTGGGACATCCGCTTCTGTGTGTGGAAAAGTTACAGGGGGTCAGTACTTTCCACACACTCCCTTAGTCGCCTCGTACGACATCCACGGGAGGATATTATATGAAACATTTGAGTATCAGTGTGCGGTGTGTATGTGGGCGTGGCTCTAGCACGGTTCGTATGTATATTGTCTTCTGTATCGTATCTCTTCTGTGACCTATTCTTACTCTGATACAAGTTTTTTTTTGTATTTTGTTGTATTTTAGCTATAGTAATACATGAAAAACAAACACACTGTTTCACTTTTTATTTAATATACAGGATTTAACCTGACCGGTTTCGCTTTATAGCATTATCACTCTAGCATTACTACACTGTCTAAAATATCTTCAAGTCATTGTTTAACTCTGTGAACTGAATGTAAAGTGTTTGTTTATCATGTATTCCTATTAGTTTCACTTAGTGCCGACAGTCGAAACCATCAACTATATTAGCTATAGTAACTTGGAGTTGTGCTTAAACGTTGTTTTATTTAGAATTAAGTTAACTATGTAGCAGTTTTTAGTTATTTTGGTAGCAATAAAACATGGATGCTAATGTTTGGGTTATAAGTTCACATAAGTTGTCAGTATGGCCAGTCTATTTTTCATCTGTGTGTGAAATTTTGGAATTGATTACAATATTGTTGTTTGTTTTTGGGTCGATTTTTATATGTTTTCTGATATTTTCATTAACCTGATGTATTTACATAACGTTACGTTAATATTTGTTTTCAATTCCAATTATTTTGTGGCCAATATTTTAGTTAAGAAAAAAGAAACATTTAACTAACAGAGTGATCATATAAAATGCCATTTTCTTAAGCTTTTATTGAGATTGTTATATAGATTATATTCTTGAAATGTTAATTAAAATAATCATTTATTGTTTTAATAAATTTATATTATTCTAGTTATTTTAATATAGTGTAATCAGATTTTCCAATAAGTATAGATTTTTTTTCAGTTATCTCTGTGCAATAATGTATTAAATCAGTGACATATGTCGTAATATTGACTTTACTAAGCATATTCTTAACTTAGTAAGCGCCCGTCCGTAGCCGCAGCCTCTATCGAAAATTTTGTCGGAAATAAATATGTTCTATGTGGTTAGTTATTACGAATTGCTGTGAAATGGTAGCTTTTATGTATATATTGATGTTAGCTGTAACTAGATAGTTGTATTGGTGTTATACGTTTTAAGTCCAGCCGAGTGGGAATCCACACTTACATTACAAGTAGAAAGGATTTCGAACAATTTCTTTTGCTAAAACATTTATTATTGACTAGCTGGCCCCGCGATTTTTCTCACTCTATTATCAGAATTAAAAAGACATCGGTTCGTTTCTTTTTAAATTTTCGTTGATACAAAACTTGGCCTGACAGACAAAACAGAAAAAACCATTCGGTTAATTTTGGTGGGTAAATTTTAGCCTTATATGATTTACAATAAATCATATTTCGTGCCCAGAACACTTGCTGCATTGTCCCGCTGCATGGTCTTACAATTCACGCTATGTGATTGGTTAGGAATAAGAAATGTTATAAAGCCGTCCGGTGATTGGTGTTAATTTACACTTCAAGACTATAGTTACTATTTTTTACTTTCTTACCACTTTAGGGCTCTCGTAACTTTACCATAAAAAGGACTTACAGTGAAAAATAAACGAATATCCAGTATCATATCAGCTAAGAGTGATTTATATTGTTTTATTGTTCTGTTATTATGAGTATTTTATATAAACAATTACGATAAACTTTATTTTTTCAATTTTAATCATGAATCTTTTTGTACCAATTATTTTGTTAACAATGTTTTTACAACTACCCGCGTATGCTATTTTGTTTTGTACGAGAACTACAAAAAGTCGCGCCTTTTTACGAAGGAGTAAAGGTAAGGTTTTTAAATAATTGGTCCCAATTCCCACTAATAGGTGGTGACCCTATTGCCGATAAAGGTAAAAGAAAAATAGGTTTTAAGTTTTAGTGGGACTAA
Organism: Nudaria mundana; assembly: GCA_963556515.1. Lineage (NCBI taxonomy): Eukaryota > Metazoa > Arthropoda > Insecta > Lepidoptera > Erebidae > Nudaria > Nudaria mundana. The sequence continues at coordinate 7,786,697 of OY748313.1, forward strand.
AACAATTTTTTTAATTTCTTTATGCACTATAAAATGTCAGATCATTGTCAGATGAAAAATATTCATTAATGTCAGTTGTGAATTATTTAAGCATTTTTAATAATTTAAGTTCTTTCTTTAAATATTGGATGGAACCAGGCGTTACTTGGCGAAAATCCATGACAAAGCAATGGTAAGTAAAATATTTAAAAAAAAATGTTTTAAACTTATTTTAAATTTTTTAATAGCACTATTTTCCGCAGGATTAAAAAGACAACAAACCGTCGACAATTGTTTCGCCTCTAAACGAAGCATTATCAAGACTGTCTCAGAGAGAACAGCAAAATTTGTGGTTAGAACATATTTGCTTATAAGTAAACGTGTGCAAATTTCATTATCGCGATGTAGGATTTTTTCACAATAACTAACGTGGGTAGAAACCTCAGATCTTGCTAACTAAGTACCCAAAAATAGGTATTCACCAATACAAGACTTTATCTTATTAATTTATAATAAATTGTGTAGAAATGCCAAATGACACATACAAACCAACAACCAACTAATGTGTCTGTCTGTTTACAACCAGATTAAGTAAGGGAGATGTGTGAAAATCTATCTGTTCATTGAGTAAGGTGTCTGCATCTCTTCTAACTATTTCTAGCCTTTCCCAAACACTCAGCTTGAACCCTTTCTCACATAAGCGTAAAACTTTAAAGGTGTTACTATTGTTCAAGGGGTGACCAGTGTCAAGGAGGTGCTTCGCGAAGAGGGACTTCTCGGGACAACCGTTGCGGAACGCCGCCATATGCTCAAACAACACCTTGAGGGAGCTGTGTAATGGCAAGGACTCGGTGTCGGTTTCACGCAGATCGGGTGTTTATTTGTTGAGTTGTGATGGATGTGATATGAAGTATGTGGGGCAGACGGGCAGGTCCTTTGAGATCAGATACAAGGAGCATATGGCGGCGTTCCGCAACGGTTGTCCTGAGAAGTCCCTCTTCGCGAAGCACCTCCTTGACACTGGTCACCCCTTGAACAATAGTAACACCTTTAAAGTTTTACGCTTATGTGAGAAAGGGTTCAAGCTGAGTGTTTGGGAAAGGCTAGAAATAGTTAGAAGAGATGCAGACACCTTACTCAATGAACAGATAGATTTTCACACATCTCCCTTACTTAATCTGGTTGTAAACAGACAGACACATTAGTTGGTTGTTGGTTTGTATGTGTCATTTGGCATTTCTACACAATTTATTATAAATTAAGAAGATAAAGTCTTGTATTGGTGAATACCTATTTTTGGGTACTTAGTTAGCAAGATCTGAGGTTTCTACCCACGTTAGTTATTGTGAAAAAATCCTACATCGCGATAATGAAATTTGCACACGTTTACTTATAAGCAAATATGTTCTAACCACAAATTTTGCTGTTCTCTCTGAGACAGTCTTGATCATGCTTCGTTTAGAGGCGAAACAATTGTCGACGTTTTGTTGCCTTTTTAATCCTGCGAAAAATAGTGCTATTAATAAATTTAAAACATTTTTTTTTTAAATATTTTACTTACCATTGCTTTCTTTCTTTAAATAAAAATAATAATCTGAAATCATTATGTAATATTATGTTAAGTAATTTTATTATTATACATATCGGTCTTAATAAAAAATCAACAAATTGGGTCTAATTTTACAAGGTTATAAATCTTTCATAGATTTTTTTGTTGAAATTAATGTCTAACGTTATAAAAAATTTATAAATCAACATTGTTAATGTACATTGATCTTTTTATTTAAAAAAATGTATTTTGTTTTTTATATCTTTGTTGTTGATAAACTTATGCGCAGGAGTGGATTGTATCTAAAAAGGGACCATAGTGTTACGTGTAAATACAAATTATTTTAAATTGTTTTCGCATCTGTTGTCTATAGTTTTAAAACCAATTATGTTGTGATTTAATCATTTACTAATGCACTGTACGTCTAAGAATACAATTATAACCTGTGGTATGACGTCATAGTGTAAAAACGCTTGGGCTTCTATTAAAAATAAAATAAAAAGATATATTCCAATTAATTTGTATATTTTATTTACAATTTTTATTACCATATTTTATTATACAATCTACATTGGTATGTTTTTACCCGTTTATATTAAAGCCGGTTCAGATTTGTATTATTTGATAATTATTTTTTACGGTTTATTCCATTCTGTTCACCAGCCCTGAGAGTCCAGCAGGGCAAGCATGGCGGTTTGTCGAAAATCAATGGTCACAGACAGACACATATCACGCCTATATCCCCGAAGGGGTAGGCAGAGGCGCATTACACACCCACAATTTGCCAGTATTTTTAGTCCCACGTAATAGGGGGCAAGTCTATTACGTGGGCGTGCCCCCTAGGCAAGCCTATTGCCATCACCGGGCACATTTATAATGGATTATGTCCAAATTGGCCGAATGAATTTAATGTGCATTGCGATGAAATGTAGTAATTAGGTCACTTCATCGACATTTTCTGCGATATTATTGGTTATCGACAAACTGTTCCGATGCCATTTTCAGGCTGCTGGTATTGTCCCACGAGATCGTAAACGCGTCATAGGATTAGAATCGGCAAATTATACACATTTCAACTCGGCTTTAAGTAAGTTTGGTTTGTTTTATATAAAACGGCTTCATAAGCTAACATTACCCACTACTAGCTACACAGATATCAATAAGATATCTGTGACTAGCTATATCTAATTATTAAACTACGCTCACCTAAGTTTTTGACCTATCTGAACATGAAATTCATAAAGGTATGTACTTTTTTTTAAATTCCGCGGCCGCTCGCGTCCTTTGCCGTCTCTGGTACACTCGCTGAAGTTATTTCCAGTGGCGCCCGGCGGTCATAAAGGTACTAGGTAATACAACTTCGCCAAGATTTTGGCGTTCCCGATGCACACGGGGACTTATCGGACGACCCCTTATCGTTTATCGACTAGATGTCAAGACAACATTGGGCGTTTTCACATTGCACGATATCGTCACGATAATTTACATTCTTGCCTTAAAGTTACTGCAGCTACTTACGATATCGTGTGTCGTTATGTGAAAACGCCGACAATATTTTTGTACCATTTTATAATGTTGATAGACTATCCTGGGAATTTAATTAGCATCACTTCAGAGAGGCCAAAAACTTTAGGTGTCACTACACTATAACTTCTTTAATGTCTATTCACACTAGAACTCGTATTGAGACACAATGACCACTAGTCTGGCGACCGCACTCCCCGCAAACATGCCTCTCTGGTATAAAGACATGCTCAATTCCAATTCCACGACTTGCGGCCCCTCCAGTGAACATAACAGGGAGATCACGCACACGTTGCTTGATGGACGCATACTGGAATAAGAGAAGTAAAATATAGATTGTAAGTTGTACCTATGTCACTGGGGGTTAGGTGTAGGTGGGTAAACGAAGTGTGAACAGCCACTCATAACTGGACCGCCATCTTGAGAGCCATCTTCTATAGTAGGTACCTACCTACTGTGTGAAAGTGGCCCCCAGTGGCTAGACGACGCTTTGGCTTTCCATTAGATGGCCGGCGTCAATTTAGCGACCCAAATATTTATAAAATCAATACAACAATATAATATTTTAGATCCAGAATTCAACTGCACTCCTACTGATTCTGAGGTACCTACCTATTTGTTTTATTTTTCTACCGACGAAAAACGAAGGCTTATATAATTAGACCTATTTATTTAGTTGTATTCAGTGTATTTAGTTGTTCCACGCAGAAGTTTTTACAGAATTGGCTAATTTTAATCATTATTTTTTATTGGATAGGATATTGTTAGTTAGCTGGACTTACTCGAAACATCTCAAGTCTGCGGGTTTGATGCCAGGCGAAGCTTGCGCGTTCATCAATTGCAATTCGAAGCTTACAACAGAGTCCCTCCAAGCCGGGCCGTGCATCGTGAACAAATCCACCTGAAGATACATATATCCAACAACTTAAAGGAAGCGAAATTGTTTATAGATCGTGTTTCTTTCTAACCGGTAAATTAAAAAAATACACGTCAAACATTGACACAAAAACCGACTTCAATTTACCGGAATGGGACCAAATTGAAATGGGAGCACTTGACAAGAAGTAGCATTCAATTAAAAAAAAAATTGGTTCACCCACTCAAAAGATATGAGGTAGGAGTGTGATACGTGACTTAGAAAAGTGTAACACCGAATAACACGTCCCCGTAAATTTACGAACACGAAACACTTAACAACGAATGCACGCTACTACGAAAAACGTAACGCCGTAGCAATGCGATCTCGAATAACTAAACCTCTAAAAGTCATCGTAAAAAGTCTTTATTCATGAACAATCAACTGAATAGAGAAAAAAAGGCAAAATTATGTGTTATTGGAGTGCATAGTAATACCGCGCAAAAGGTGTTACCATTGGTGTTTGGGCTCCTGTCCAACAAAACTGAGAGAATTTATTGCTTATTTTTTGAGCTTCTCAAGTCACGAGCATCTCAATTTGGAACCAATTTGCAACCTGACGTAGTAATTACTGACTTCGAGAAGGCGTCAATAAATGCGGTGAAACAAGTGTTTCCTGAAACTAAACACAAGTGTTGTTACTTCCACTTGGCTCAAAATATTTGGAAGCATATCCAGTCCACTGGTCTCTCCAAACAATACTCAGAATCGACATCTTTTGCTCACAAACTGCGTCATTTGGCCGCGTTAGCCTTTTTAAAACCAGATGAGATACCTGAGGCTCTTGAAATACTAAAAGAAAAAGTATTACCCAAGGATGCAGTGAAAGTCACTGATTGGTTTTCCAAATACTACGTCAATGGTACTTTTGAGACTTTTCTCTCTTCTACTCAAAACATCGAAACAGTAAAGACAAACTTGCAAAAAGTGCCTCCATTGTTTCCGCCTAACATCTGGTTGGTAAATAGCTCGATAGGGACTACTGTTCCAATTACACAAAATGAGGTGGAATCATGGCACCACCGCTGGAACACCCTATTGGGCAGAAAGAAATGGAATTTAAATAAGACAATTGAAGAATTAAACAAGGAACAAAAACATACAGAATTAATAGTTGAAAAATTAAATTCACAGTCTCAAAAAACCAAAAGAGCAAAGAAAAAAGAAAATAGGGAAGAAAAAATTAACAAACATTTGGAGAAAAAGGAAACAATGGACTTAACCACATTTTTAGATGGTCTTGCATACTTGTGCTATTTTAAACGTTAACTGATTATTTTAGTTTTTTTGTTCGATTTGGTTGATTGTATTGTCATGGACAAACGATTGATTTGGTTGACTGTATTGTTGTTATATGAATAAAGACTTTACGATGACTTTTAGAGGTTTAGTTATTCGAGATCACATGGCTACGGTGTTCAGTTTTCCGAGGTAGCGTGCATTCGTTATTAAGTGTTTCGAAAAAGTGAATTAGAGATTTAGTTATTCGAGATCGCATTGCTACGGCGTTACGTTTTTCGTAGTAGCGTGCATTCGTTGTTAAGTGTTTCGTGTTCGTAAACTTACGGGGACGTGTTATTCGGTGTTACACTTTTCTAAGTCACGTATCACACCCACGAGGTAGCCAACAAGCATTAAAAAACACAGTCGACTTGAGAAGCTCAAGCTCCTCATTTTTGAAGTCCGTCAAAATAAGAACTTACGCTGCCGGTGGGTAAGTAAATATTAGCTACAAATGTGATGAAGTTATAGCTGAAAGTGCTCGGCTTTCGCAGACACGTCCAATCTCCAACTGGGCAGGAACGCTGGATTCGGGAACAACGGCTGAAATCAAAAGCAGGATGCTAAACTTTTGGCTGAAATGGACGCCAATATTAGATGTCTGAATGAAATTTCATAAACAAGGGATAAGTGAAATAATGGAAAGATGAGAGAGGGAAGTGGGCGTTCGAAACTATCTTAAACGAGTACCAGCTTAAAATATTAATCTCTCAAGTGAGAGGTTGCGAATTAGGCTTGGAAAAGTTGTTAGCTGGTGTCTAGCTGGTGATGATAGCTAGAAAACTCTTTTGATAGGTACCTTAAGTACATTACATTACATTGGATCAACATGATAGAACAAACAAAATGTACAATGGGCGGCTTTTCGACTACAGTGAGTGAGTGAATGCTACTTACTGCTTGGACTCTAGCCGGTAGCCAGACGGGCAGTCGATGTGATGGCAGTGGTAGCTGCCGCGAGTGTTCTGACACACGGCACCCTCGTTCCCACCACACTGCGCATCTCCAGTCTCGCACTCGTCCAAATCTTAACAGGAATAATTGATAGTAAAAACATGATCTTTTCTGGCCCAAAGAATAAGTATCGCCATCCAACGTGGCAATACAGCCAGCATTCTGGGAACCTTTCCAGTCGGCAATGACACGGATGATTTTAGAGGTCAGATGACAGTCGCTCCACGAAAAATATTAAATTTCAGCAGCATCGCAGTTAGACTGAAAAGCCAACCCCAACTGAGTTGGGAAAAGGTTAGGTGCATGAATGGGAACTCCATCATAAAACTAGAAAATACCACACCTATACAACTTCTGCCATCTTCCGATAGCCTGTACCCTCCTGGGCAGGAGCACCGATAGCTTCCCGGCTCGTTGATGCACTCGCCACCGCAAAGTTTCCCTCGAGACCGAACTGACGAGTATTCTTCACACTCATTCACATCTACACACGTCCTGAAAAGATCCAATGTATCAACATCAATCAATCGTCACTATGAATCCAGTACTACCCAATTCTCAAGGAAGTAACTGGGTTTTCCAGCAATAAGGTAGGTACCTACATTTTCTATTCTGTACAAGGCCAGAACGGAAGGATGAAATCGCGTCATGTACTTATAATATTTAATAGTTCTTTCCATAATTGACGTTTGAAGGACTGAAATTACCATCTTGGTTACTTTTGCTATATGGTTGTCCAAACATTTCTGATCAAATATGGATCCCAAAAATGATTTACCTGCTTAATTAAGCAGGTAAATCATTTTATGTAATTAGAAGAGCTATTGAATTCAATAGCTCTTCTAATTACATATAGGTGGCTATACCTTATAGGTAATACTAGTTATTGTATAGAGATCCGATGTTCGGTTCTCAAGTAAAAACAATATACAGACCTATTGTCATCATCGAGTCGGTACCCCTTCCTGCAGTAGCACCTGTAGCTACCCCAGGTGTTGGAGCAGGACTGCGAGCACACTCCGGGAGTCTCGGAGCACTCGTCCAGGTCGACGCACACCTTGTCGTTGGATAGAGCGTTGCGGAAACCGTCGCGGCAGACGCAGCGGTACGAACCGTATGTGTTCTCGCATACTGCATTGTACGCACATGGCTACAAAAGACTTTATTTTGTAATTTAATGTTTAAATTACAGCCAAAAATAAACAATACACGATGAAGGTCACCAATGAGTTTTTACTAACATAATTGTGATTTTAAAAAGTCCCCATGGAGTACATATATCGTATATATTTTTTTAATTGGAGGGGAAATGGGGAAAAAATTACAAATACTGTTTTTGATGTCCGTGTGGTCTCCTGTTCGACCATATTATATAGACGATCACTAATACCTACATAATGTTATGTTAAAACTTACATTTCCATGATTGCACTCGTTGATATCCTCGCATTGGTTTTGACCAACCAACCGGTGTCCAGCCGGGCACTGACACGAATACCCGCCGTAGAAGTTCTCACACCGCTGCTGCGGACCGCATTCGGAGACATTACGGGCGCATTCGTCGATATCTGTAAGTTCCAGAATGATTGAAACCAAACATTTTTTTAAAGTACATTTTAAAGCGCATAGGTAACTGAAAGATTTCGGCTAAATTTGAACCAGCATCAGTTTCCTTTCATTTAGGGGGAATGCTCAGACTTAGTGAGCTGTAATCGGAAATATGCACACATTTCTTTAACGCTGAAATAGTATGACTCCGACATAATGAAGGGTTTCATTCGAATCTTGGTCAATTATTAGACTAGTAAGTTTAAATAATAAGCATGAAGGTACCTACTAACATAGTGTAAGAAAAATATTTGCGAGACCGCAAAAGTTTAAAATTTAGAACTGACGAACTGTTGGAATATTCTTCTCCTGACAACCAGGACTGCGTCATGTATGCAACAACAACTTTTTAAAAGTATTTAAAACTTACCATAACATCTCTTGTCAGATGTCAGCTTGTATCCCCACGGACATGAAGCGACTACAGCTCCAACGTCGGGGAGCCTGGAGTAGGCTGGTCGAGGGGAGTAGGAGCCCCGCTGTCCGTACTGAGCCCCCACCGTGATGACATTACGCCCCTCATTGGACACAGACGGCCGAGGAGTTGGAGTTGTAGCGGGAGTCTTGGGTACTATAGTAGTAGCTATAAATGTTAAATTCTTATAATTACTAGTAAGGTGTCTTGCGCGGTGCTTCGCGCCTCACCACGCCATAGGTTTTGGCCTATAACTTTTGACCCCTTAGTGCTAGCTAAAATTTTCGATTTTTTTGGCTTGCCTCCAGATCGAGGGCTATCCATAGAGGGGTCAACCATCATTGGAGCATAAGCAGTTCTCGAGAGCTAAGGGGGGACAAAAATTATATTCACCATTTCTATATATAGATTTGTAAGTACTGACGAAGTTTTTGTGATGCATTTTTTTAATGGAAGTGGACAGGCTAAAATATTTTACGCGGTAGTAGGTCATCTAGGCTGAATTTTTCTATAGTAAAAAGAAAATACGAATATTGTTAGTGGCTTACGTGTAGTAGGAGGAGTGATCCGTTCAGCGTCACGACACCTCGGTCCACAGTCGCATCGGAACCCTCCCGGGATGTTAATGCAGTCCTCCGTCTCCGCGCACGTGGCTACGTTCGTTGCACATTCATCTACATCTGCAGTTAAGAGAGATCCAGATTAAATTCACTTTTGCCCGAAGTATCATAATCAGCCACCTGCAGCCCATAGCAGGACTTAGGCAACTCCCACGATGTTGCGCTCACACCGAGCCACTTGCATCCCGTAAGCGCCTGCTATCCCACATAGGTATATTATCACTCCACCGAGCCTTAAATTGCCAACACACAGTCTCCACTCAATTACAGTACTTTCTAAAATAATTTTACAATATAAATCGCAAAAACAGTAGTCTTAGATTCAAACCAGCGACTGTTCCCTTTTCAAGAGGAATCTTCTGCCAACTGAACGAGACTCCAAATGCCTGACTTAAAAAATTGCGAACATGTGAAAGAAAGGAAGCAAATCTCGAAAAAAAATACCATTACGCTACTAATTGACTAGTTGTAAAATGTGTGTTTTCTTACCAACGCAAGATCTTCGCCGTGAATCGTAAGTGTATCCAAGTTCGCATGATGGTGTGTACGGGTAGCGAGGACGTGTCGGCTTATATGGCTTCCACGTGGGCACACTTGGTACAGACACTGAAAAAATTTATAAACCAAACAATGTAGCAAAAGCTTCTATTTCTGACAAATTTTGAAGCAATTTCTGATTAAGTAACTTAAAATTTGTAAATACCCATAGATCAATTATTTATCCAACTTGAAGGACCAAAATAAGTTCAGTGGATCTTGAAATTCAAATAGAAACGCAAAATCGCTAAATTCAAAGACTCCAAACAACCCTAAGCTCCTGTCAGCCACAGCCGACTTTTTAGTAAATTCAGAAATTCAAGAATTAATTGTGGAAAGGTAATAATCATTTGGAACTCCGGCAATACAAAACGAAAGAAAACGTTCTACAAAATGACTGACAAAAATAACAACTCTCACTTTAATTACCCTCTTTTTCAGTAGTAGATGTGGTGGGGGTAGGATTATCGATTGTAGTTGAGGTACTACTGGGTGTGGGTTTAATCGTACTGGGCGAGGGAAGAGGAATGCACCACCCAGACGCGTCCTTCTTGAATCCGGGTACGCACTCACAGATGTAGCCTCCTGGACGGTTCACACACACTTCCAGGTTTCTACACGCATGCTGTCCTTTTTCACATTCATCGTCATCTGAAATTTGTTTTAAACGCAACCCTGTTAAGTCCTCCAGATTTGCTAAAAGTGCTAATGTGATAAGGTGTGGTCAGGGTAACGAATCAACGCCAAAAACACTTGAGCAGAACGTAATGGCTTCGACGTTATCAATAGCAAGGAAGATATGCCAAACCGAATTACTTGCTTTACTAGTTTAAAAGTATGTACCTATTTCATTAATTATTTTTATTGTTTTATCCAAAATTTTGTTCAGCTGGCTTTGAGTAGATTTTCTCTAGGTTAAGAGTCTACATATTCTTAACCTAGGTTAAGAGTCTACATTACTTACCCACGCAATTCCCTTCGTTATCTTTCACATAGCCATCCAAACAATGCACTTCATCAGGATTAAATACACCATCAACTGTATTCCCTTCTCCTATTTCATTGGTGTTCTTGTCATCGGGCACTTCTGGGGTCGGTTCGGGGGTAGTTGGTTTAGGTATATTCTCTGGTCTGGTGGGAATGGTCGCTGCCGTCTCAGGTCTTGGAGGATCTATCCGTCTACTGTAATCTGGTCTACTCGGATGGTATTCTGGTCTGCGTCTTGGTTTTTCTGTCGTAGTACTTGTCGAGGGGTGGGAGACTGATGGATTTGGTTTGACTGGGTAAAGAGTATAATATGGATAATCTTGACTCGATCGTGAAGGCATGGTCGAGTTTGTTGTTGGTTCTGACGTCGAATTTGTGGTTGGTGGAGGTATAGCTGGTGGGACTGGTCGATATGTGCTAGGTATTGGACGAGGTGTGGTCGTTGTTGACGGTTTGACTGGTTGAGGTTCAGTTGGAGTTGTCGGACGGGGCACCGTCGAGGTAGGTGCTGCTATTGGTTTAGGTTTAGCCGTAGTACTAGTACTTGGGATAGTTGCTGGTCTGACATTATTTCTGATATTCGAAGTGGTCGGTCTTGGTGGGCTGGGTTCTGGTTTATTTCTTTCTCGAGCCGTCTCCTCACTGTAACGGTATCGTAATGTTATTTAATACGCACAGTGTGCATAACTATTTAAGGTGATGAGATTAGCTTTACATCAAAATAACTCACCTTTTTTAAATTTGACCAACTAGTTTGCAGAGTTTCTGAACAACAAAATTACTACGTGCCTCGGAATGAACGATGTGAGTACTTATACAATTCACGTTTGAAACGTTAAACTGTACTTAATCGGGATAATACTAAATCTTTTGGTTCCACGTAGCTTCGTTATATACCCAACTCATCAGTTATGTTGTATTTCTTATAGTCCTGACGGTAGCTACTTACCCTGATAAGTAGCTACCGTCAGGACTACTTATCCTGATAAGTAGCTACCCTTAAGTTATCCTTCACAGGGCGTACCCAGGGCCTCCAGGTATGGATGTTTCGGTGGCAGTTTTAAAAAAGGATAAGTAGCCATCACAATTCTACAGATAGATACTTACTCAGAATCGTAATATTCATATTCATATGATGTGGGGTTTAGAGTCGTGGTACTGGTACTAGTGGTGAGAGCTCTGCGTGTGCAAGTGAACGAGCCCAGTATGTTCTGACAATGCTGACCTGAACCGCAGTTATCCAGCTTCAGGGAACACTCATCTACATCTGTAAAATATCAAAGTTTTTAGGAATTATCCAATGTACTCCAAAAGTTAAGGGTTTTTCCTGATTTTAACCAAATTGTGACTATTTGTGACCCATGGGTCACAAAGGACCAGATTTATAATACCTACTCTACTCACTACAAACTTACAGTTTGTTATCTTTAGAATCAGCAAAAATAATATGGTGGAGGACTGTTGTTTGTTTTTGGTATGCTTTGGACCTGTGAACGAGTGAGTGCATAAAGGTACCATACTAATACCTTATAGGGACTTCACCTGCTAAGCATAAGGTATTGAAACTCACCAACACAAGATCCAGACGCGAAGTCAAGTTCGAATCCATTTTTGCAACGACACTCGTGACCTCCGAAGGTGTTGATACAGTTCTGGAACTGGTCACACAGGTGTGTGCCTTCACGACATTCGTCGATGTCTGCAATCGAAATCAGTTTGTTTAATGAGTTTTTCAATGTAGCTTTTTTTAATTGGCCAGCGCTGGTCGCCCTAGAGTACACCTTCGAATCCAGGGCAGATTTTTGTATAGTTTCAAGTTGATGTTACCATCGTTAAAATATGGACTTCACCTAGAAGACCGTACAAACAGAGAAAGGAAGACATGTCTTGGGCACCTTGGGTATCATCCATTTTCATATTATTATTCTTTGCATTTAGGTGGTTTAGTGGGTAGTCCAGTAGTAGCAGTAGTGCCCAAGTTGCCTGTAGGTGGTCCGTATAACTTTACGTGCCCAAATCAATCAACATAATTACTAAATCACTTACCGTCACAAATAGAACCTCCTTGACGCAGTCTAGTTCCTTCTTGACAAATCTTCTTTGCCAGCCTAATCAAGAAATAACACACAAATAAGTAATTAGTCCAACCGTCACGAGACAGGTTCATGTAAGAGACCAAGCCGCGTCCAACTAGAAGTGGCCCAACTGCCAAACCGCGGCAACCCGGCAGAGACCAAACGCTACACATTTCGAGGAACCAACAAAATGAGTTTCGAAAAATTGTTTTTCTGGTGTACCCTTTTTGTGGTATAAACGTACCGATTAGGAAGAAAGGGGTATTCCTCTGTTAAACAATAAAAGCCGTAGTTACAAGTAATAGTACCTAGTTACTACTCACTTGGGCAAAGTGCTTATCTTCGATTTACAGTCGTACGCTCCTGGAAGGTTGACGCAGACCTCAGAACGCTGACAAACTTCCGAACTCTCTTCGCACTCATCAATATCTGATAGAACAACAATATTAGTAATATATTATAGGGTGCAAAGGGGCCTCATCAAAGGCCCATTCATTCTCACCTGCACTCGGTCCATTTGCTGGCATACGGAAGAGGTTCTGGAAAAATATCTAAAGTACCTCTCGATACGGGCATAGGACCAACAAAGTGAATGGTGAAATGTGGGCGTTATAAACGCCTATCGGAGATAAAGGTTTCCATTTTCTGTCACTCCACCAAAGGATGATGCAAAGGTGATGACTTATGTCTTCGGAAAAAGAAAGAAGAATTGATTACTTGTATGGAGATTGAGATAGGTAGGTACCATCAGCAACATTTATTTGGGTTATCAAGTAGTTTCAAGGTATCCACAAAATACAGTCACGTTCAGTTACTGAATATAGCATCAGCAAATGAACCCTGATTCTAAACCTTATTGTCTTCTAGTTACCTTCACATATGCCTGTAGCAGGATTGACTTTGAAGCCAGGGGTGCATCTCTTGGAGACGTGGTCCTGACAGAAGAAGCTTCCGTGAGTGTTAATGCAGTGTTGGGATAGAGGTTGACAGTCGTCTAGACTTTCTTTGCACTCGTCAATATCTGGCAATCAGTTTATTGAATTATGGCAATACAAATCTTTATCACTTACTTATTATATTATATACAAAGTCCTCCGCCGCGTCTGACTGCCTGTTCGCGATAGACTCAAAAACTACAGCACCGATATTCGTGTTGTTTTTTTTACCAATGCATGCATGGAGTGGTTCTCGATTAAGGTTTTAGTATATATTTTATCAAGCGTGCAAAGCCGCAGGTATCCGTTAGTGCTGCAAAAAACAAATTTCCAAACGACTTTAGTTATAGTCAGTGTCACTAGTCACTGGACCACAGAGGATGTAATACATAGTGCAAGCCCTGCTTAATTTGAGACCAGACAGCGGAGTGAATATTGTCCTAACATATTATCTCACCCAAACACTCCTCATCAGGCCCAGCTCTGAACCCAGATGGACAGATATCATTTCTCGGTGCATCAGTAACACTGGCGGGTACTTCAGCCGGTCCAGCAACAGTTTCCGTGAATGGTGTACCGAGTTTTCCGCCACATTTGTACGCGCCAATTGTATTTACACAAAGGTATTTTGGACAAGGAGGTCTAGGTAGCTGACATTCGTTAATATCTGTAAAAAGAATGGGAGATTGGGAATCAATGAATTTCTCAATGAATTTCTAGAATTAAGTGAGTTACAGCACTAACAGGTTCTGCTGATTTTTTGATTGCTTCGGTGGTGTAATCTAAGCATCCCTTCTATCTTAGTCACTATATCTTCTGACAAACCGCGACGTCTTCGTATTATGCTGTTCCTCACTGTTCTACGAGTAATTCACTATTACACAAAAAAGATTTATAAAAATCCACTCACCATCGCAAACTTTGTTAATAATGTTCCTCTTAAAGCCAGGTGGGCAGGTGAGTCCCACCTCCCTCTTTCTGATAGGCACGCACTTGAAGGTACCTTCTACATTATGACAAACCGTTCCCTCTGCAGTGCACAAGTCATCTAACGCTTCGGCACATTCATTTATATCTAGAACAATAAATTAACAATGTTCATAGAGATATAGTCAATCTGATAACAGGGCGTGCGTGTGGTCGTACAGCTATTTAACCCTAACGCAATATACTTAGTCAAATCGAGATTTAGTCTTAAAGCGATCTAGTCAAATCAATATTTAGTCTTAAAGCGATCTACACTTTCCACAAATAGGGAATAGTATGGTCTACCTAAGAATCTTGAAGATGAAGAAGTCATACCTAAGTACTTACTGTCTAGTCATATTGAGATCTGGTCCCCTAATACTTCTAACCCTCCGAAAAACCCGACGAACCTATTTTAAAAGGAAGATACTTCGTATCCCGATAATGTATACCCATGGAATTTGGAAGCGATAAAACTATACTACGTGGTCACTCGCATCTATGATAACATCCCGGGCATCAGTTGCAACAAATATGACCATACCTTTACATGTCTTCTTATCCGCTTGTAGTCGGTACCCTGACTTGCATGAGCACCGAATGACTCCATCCTGATCATCACAAACCTGCTGACAGGAATCTGCAGCACATTTCTTCGCTGCCTTAGTGGTCGGCACCAAGGGAGTGGTAGTCGGTACTGGGGTAGTAGGTTGAGTCGGTGTGGTCTGAATCCTGTCTTCTTCATCTTTCGCCCCTTTCTGAAAAACAGATCCAACGTGCTCATGTGTATGCCTGCAGATCGCCCAATTTTGATGGGGATTTTTGTGTTCAAAAGCGGATGTGCTTGAGATGCCCTTTAGTTATAGATTTTTGAAGATCTTCATCTACTAGATGATGAAGGAATCTCATTTTTTTTTCCAGGGTTCTCAAGCTCTGGGTTTTAAACCTGGTTAAGTAATTAATAATTGTTGGAATGCTATTTTTTTACCAGACAGCACTGATGAAAGGCGTTGTTGGTAAGAACTGAGGTGATAGATAGACCAGTTGCAGTTGGTCCTCCGCAGCTCTCGATACCTGAAGACTCGCCTGTCCATGTTCCGAAAGTACACTCTTCGCAACATTCCTGTCAACGAATAATGTTTTTTTAAAATTTATATCTCGAAAGCTTGATGGAAGTTGCCACCATCGAACAAATCACGTCAAACATTGACACAAAAACCAACTTCTAACTACCGGAATGGAACCAAATAATTATCAGAATGGGACCAAATGGAGCAGTAGCTTTCAATAACATTTTTTTTTCAAAATCGCTTCACCAACTCGGAAGATTTGAAGCAACAAACTTAAAAAAAATCGGCCGAATTGAGAACCAAATTTTTTTAAGTCGGTTAAAAATGTATACCAGTAACTCACTAATGTGAGGCACTTTAGAGACTCGGGATATCAAGTAATGGACGTAGGCAAAATCGGTTCACCAACTCGGAAGATTTGAGGCAACAAACTTAAAAAACTTCAGTCGAATTGAGAACCAAATTTTTTTAAGTCGGTTAAAAATGTATACCAGTGACTCACTAATGTGAGGCACTGTTGTAGAGACCCGGGATATCAAGTAATGGACGTAGGCGGATATTAAAAAAAAGACATTGTAGATTCATTTATTATGATTCCTACGCTATGCTACAGAATAATCACTCCATCCCATAGAGCAACATGGTCGTCGTATTACGGTCGTCGTGCTCCATCCACACTGCCCACATATATGACATATTGACAATATTGACATTGCACCTGTGTGAAACCGTGTATTAATTACCCTTTCTATATCTGCTTTAGCTGTTCTACATCCTTGGCCAGTAGACAAATTGATGCCGGCGGCACACCGACGCTTGAGTCTGAAATTATAACATACTTTGTTAATATTATATTTACAATAATTAGTATGTACAAGGTGCAATAGTAAAATACGACAATATTTATTAAAGATCGTGTTAAAAATCTCGATTTCCAGACGGCAGAAATTCTGCCGCAGAATTGTCAGAGCTTCAACTTCAACTTCAAATAACCAGTCTTCTGGTTCTGACAATCATCGATCAGACGTTTAGTGATGATTTATAGAGGCATCACTAAAAGGCAGCGCGCACTCCTCGGACCCCACGACCCCAGTTTCAAACCCAAACGGCTCAAATAAACAATAGCCCTTCGCGCATTTTGTGCGTTTAGATCTTTTTAACTAGGCAACAGATTTTAATATTGTTTCAGATAGAGCGATTTTAGAGAATTTTTAGTGGCGACCCGAATGTTATAATGTTAATTCACCATTACAACAAACGCCCAGGACCATCGACCTCCATGATCGGGGCTTGAGAACGGCGGGATAGCCACCCGCCGTCCTTACAGAAGCAGGCTAGACGGGTTGCGTGCTGTGGGACAAAAGCCAGATTCACCAGATTCACTCACCGACGCGGGATAAAACCCAACCCCAACGATGCGGGATTTTCATTCCGACCAAACCCTCGAAGAGGAAATACCTTCTGGTGTCACCAGAGACGCCCGCAGCAATGGACATGGGAGCGGCCGCGGTCCCACGGAATTAAAAAAAAAAACCATTACAACAACAAATTCTATTTATTTATATCGACCATTAATGTCGAATAGATGATATATTTGAATAAAATATTATGTAGGTCTATCAAGTTTTTATAAAGATATTGTTTTCATATATTTCGGATGTGGGTGGATATTACGAGTACTAATACGAGTAGACTGTAACAAAACGAATTGATAAACTCAAGATTGAATGTGGTATTCAACTTAGCCTACCTAAAATCTGGACTTACTACCTCTATGATCGGTGCCCGAGGACAGCGGGCACGTTACCCACCGACTTTATAGAAGCAGGTCATCCCTTACAGAAAGGGGGGCGAGCTGTGGAGTTTCCGTCCACACACACCCTTATTCATCGACGCGACATAAAACCCGACGTTCTGGCTCCACCACAAATGCGGGATAGTACCTACTTATGCGGCTTTTGTAAAGTCTGCGGTACCCTGGAGTTATCCTTACGAGGGCGTAGGTACTCCAGCCAGACACCTGGCAATATGGTCAAAAAAATCACCTTAGTTTAGTTTATATTATCTAGTTTAGTTTATACTTAAACTCAGTACTAAAATATGGCTATTTACCGAAACTGTTCTTCGCAACAAGTCTTGATAGCAGTGACACACGCACCTCTGTCCTCAGTCTCAATACCCTCAGGTACTGGTAAGCTCTTACACTGCGATATTGAATGCAATGTCATGAACGTGTCGGAGACCTGTGCGCAACATTTGTCCGTTATTGACTCCTCGCCGGATGAGAGAGCTGGAAGGAGTAAACATGTTAATTTTAGTATTTTCTTATTAGAAGTTTCTAGAAATATGCCAATAGATGGATAAATCTTGAAATCATCATCCACCGAGGCTTATCTCAACCGATTTGGTGTCGGCTTTTTCCAGTCTTACTGTGACGCGTCTGAGTAAACATAGATAAGGTATTTTCCGCAAAAAAAGTAGGTATCTATTAGCTATTTTTTTATTCCACGGCCGCTCTCACGTCCAAGGTATTTCCAGTGGCGCCCGGCGGACATACTGTGTAGATCTAGATCTACGAGTAGACTGTAGGTAGATCTTTGTCTGCCTGTAGGTAGGTAACCCTTCGGAGGTTAATACCTATAAAAAAGCCGTTAATATATGTTTTTAAGTGATCCATCACCATAAACTTCCCAAATATGTATTATACGAGTATATGGTATACTATATTTGGGAACTTTGGCCACCTTTGTGGCCTCTGTCTGGGGTTTGATTGGGTTTTATCACGAGTGTATTTTTCTTTTTAGTACGGAACCCTTTATGTGTGAGTCCGACTCGCACTTGGCTGGTTTTATTTCATTGCTTGATTATCATTGTTCATGAAAGTTGGCCTTGTTATACCAAATGTCAGGTGTAAAATATTTCGTATAATATCTGTGTCTGTCGGTATGTACAACTGGTAACTTAAGTCACTGCCCTCAAAAACCCTCATTTATTTATGAATCAAACCAAAACCATATTGTTATAAGTAGGTACTATTCTATTAATATTTATTACAAACTATACTTCTCATAACATTTTGTCATTATTAAGTGTTAAAACACGTCCTCGAAGAGTTAGACAGAGGCGTCTGGAGATGTTAATTTGGGCCCCATAGCACCCAATAAATAAAATAGCAATAGAAACTAAGGTTAGGGGGTCGTGGCTCAGTGGTGGCCGAGAAAGCTAACACATTGCAAAGGTAAGGCATTATTAAGTAACATACATAGGTCACACTATAAGTTTTGCGTGACTTAAAAAACAACATGTTAAAACCAAAATATTATGTTTATTGCTTTTCAAAATACTCTCCTTCACATTTTAAACATTTTTTCATGCAGTAGAACCATTTTTTAAAACAGGAGGACCACAGATCTGACGGCATGTTTTCTACGTGCTGATTGAACGCTATCATTGCCTCTTCGGAGTTGGTAAAAGTGAAACCTCTCATCAAATCTTTGATTTTGAGGAGAATACAGAAATCACAGGGTGCTAGGTCGGGGCTATGCGCAGGATGGGTGACGAGTTGTACTTTTTCGAAAGCTAAAAATGACTTTGTTTTGTTGGCCGTGTGTGAAGAAGCGTTGTCATAATGTAGGAGAACGCGGCTTTTGGGTCGTCTTTCGCGAACTGTTTTCTAACACTCTGGGTAAACAAATGGTAGAATACCACTCGGCATTAACACTCTTTTGATCTTCAAGTGGAATTGTACAGATGGGACCCGTAACTGAGAAAAAAAACGCGATCATTTTTTTACCAACGTTTCTCGCCTGCCTCATTTTGTTGGCTTGTTCTCATCTTCAAACAACCATTCACAAGAGTGTTGTTTTTTTGGGTTCAAAACAATAAATCCACGTTTCGTCTCCTGTGACAATGTCATAAACAGCATTAGAATGTCGGTGGTCGTACTTCAGTAGCATCTGTGAGCACCATTCCACGCAAACCCGCTTCTGCTCCGCTGTCAGTTCATGAGGCATCCAACGACAACAAAGTTTTCGAACAATCAATTCTTCGTGTAAAATTTTCTGGATTTGACTCATACCAATCCCCAATAGTCCTCGAATTGTCTCATAGATAATCCGCGGGTTTTCTTCAATTAACCGCTTAACAGTAGCCACACTATTTTCGTTGACGGCAGTTGACGGCCGCCCTTCACGAAATTCGTCATGTAAAGAAACTCGACCTCTCTCAAATTCAGCAAACCATCGCCTCACGGTGCTCAAACAAGGTGCTTCTCTCCCAAAAGCATTTTGAAGACGAGCGGCACAGTCTTGCGGAGAGAGAGAACTTTTAAAATCATAAAAAATCATCGCTCTAAAATCTTTTTGACTTAATTCCATTTTCGTTGCATACGTAGAACTTTGAAGTGTTATAAAAAACAATTGACAAATGATTTGCCGCCAATTGTTTTTTTTTTATTACTAAGAAGGTTGTAACGTTTAAAAATATAACATTCCAAATTCAAATAGTTCCGATTAGCTAGAAGTGCAAAACTTTTAGTGCCCCATGTATAACATAATAGCCGGTCTTAAAATGGTTGACCATTTCTTACTTTAAAGTTACTGCTGCTACTTACGATATCGTCCATAATATCGTGACGATATCGTGCAGATGCAAACGTAATATATACCTTTGAATATTTATCATGACGAACAAACGTGAATACGAATACGAATGCCCGATATCGTGCAAAGTGAAAACGCCCATTAAGGCCACTCCGTGCCTTGATGAGATCTTATGTCACTTCACTCCACGTAAAGTTTCGAAGTTCAGCAACTGGGTTAGGAAAAGGCTTGGTGGATGATAAGTACCTACCTAAGTTTAAAATGAGACCGGGTTGCCGAGATTAGGGTCGTATTACATAACGACGACGGTTATTGATTTTCTGTTAGTGTAACCATATTGTCAGTGCAAAATATTGGTGTGGAATGCACCTCTGCCAACCCCACGATATATGCTAGTTTTATCTAAGTAGGTACTGACAGGAACGAATAAAGATTATTCAATTCATGGATAAATTGTACAAAACGCAGAGGCGTCAGTTGCTATTAACTATCAAGACTTGTCATCGCTGTCTACGTCCGACAATGTACAATCAAGGAAGGTAAAGTTATTCTCGTAAATCGAGTGATTATACCATGGAATAAACATGTTACGAAGCAATGAAGTTTGCTTACATTGTTAAAATACGTTACGATGTTAATAGCTGTATTCTGTGCGGGACTATCTCCTATTAGCACAAGATCCCGCAGTGGATTTAATGCCTTAAACGCAAAAACTTGTATGTATACTAGTATACATACAATTCAATGCTTAAACGTTCCTTTTTCGCCAACACCCGCGGTGATGTCAAATTTTTAACATTGAATTACTTATCATTCCTATGTCGTGGTTACATGTCTACTAAGTATTATCATAAAACTGAACAGTTTATTTGGTTCAACGCGCTAATCTCAGGAACTATAGATTCGATCAAAAGGTTCTTATTCAGTTGAATGATCTATCTATCGAATAAGTTTGGATGTTACAATCAAGCTATGGCCAATAAAAGCGGATAGCAGCAATAAAAATGTTAAAATAGCAGCGACGCGAACGAATTCGCGGGCGTCCGCTAGTATCCAAATATTTTGAACAGAATTTTTGTTAGTCATCAAATATAAATATAAATAATTTGGAAAATAATATTTTAGTTATGATGATCCAATGTTTAGATAGCTGTTACATACAAAGCAAATTATTGAAATTAAACCAACAGTAGGTATTATACTGTTTTAAACACACACATACAAAATCACGATGTGTCCCAATTTCTTGACATTTGACAATACAAATTTTATTGTACACAACAAGGAAATATACATTTAGGAGACATCACTTAAAGACAGTACAAAAGGCGGACTTACAGACAACCTTTGAATGGATGGGGAGTTAAATAAATTAAAAGGGTAGTGTACGATTCATAAACGAGAAAAGAAAATGGGAATTTTACAAATGGATTATGTATGATGTTAGTACTAATCATGGGCGTCTCGACCTAAATATTATGATTTATTTGTTAGTTTAATAGTAACTGACGAGTCTTTAGCAAACATATAAATTCTGGGTTAGCAACAACAAGCTCACGTACGTGGAACCAACAAAGTTACTAGGGAAAAGTGGGCTTAGTATTCATACTACCTTTATTCACCTATTTATTCATAAATAGGTACCTTTTAGGGGAACTAGCGCCCTAAACATGTTTTTGCTTGTACGAAAATAAATCATTTGGATGGAAACAGGCGTTACCTGGCGAAAATCCATGACAAAGTAATGGTAAGTAAGATGTTAAAACTTTTCAAAATATAATAGCATTATTTTCGCAAAAATAATGCTATTACATCTCAAAGAGAACAGCCTGTTCTCTTTGAGACAGTCTTGATAATGTCTCGTTTAGAGGTGAAACGTTTTATTGTCTTTTATTTTTGCGAAAATAATGCTATCATATTTTGAAAAGTTTTAACATCTTACTTACCATTACTTTAATAAATCATTTGACTTACTCTAGGATGATACCAATACATATACCTTTCTTCTTCTTCTTTTTTTTAAACGTGGCTCCATCGATATTCATCGATGATTTCGCCAATGTCAAGGTAATGCTTGATTTTTCCCGCACTGAAGAACTAGTTACTCTGAACTAGTTCGCGGTGCGCGACAAGGAAACGTTGTTCCTGTATTGCAATAGAGCGTTTGGGCCTGGATTTTTGCCCAGCGCCAGAGGTAACCTAAAAGGCAACCAGCCACGCGTTCCGCAAAAAATCAAGTCTTACATATACCTAATTTCATTAATTTTTAAAAAGCGGTTTGCTACAAGAATTATTTAGCGTAAAGTCGACGTATATTCTCTGTAACCAAGCTACTGTTTATTAAATATTTCATAAGACGCCAGATACAACACAGGATTTACAAGTAAATGGGACACGCTTAAACCAGACTCTACTGCTAAAATACTCGTTATGCATGGCGAGATGAAAACTAAATTAGATTATTGACCTTTTTAATAATATTATACACTGGACTAGACTTTTGTTAAAT
Organism: Nudaria mundana; assembly: GCA_963556515.1. NCBI lineage: Eukaryota > Metazoa > Arthropoda > Insecta > Lepidoptera > Erebidae > Nudaria > Nudaria mundana. Next base: position 7,809,223 of record OY748313.1, read on the forward strand.
TTTATAATTAATATTAAATTAGCCAGAAGTCTAGAAATTCTAATTAAATTAAATTATTTATGTTGCTTAATTAATTTACGGTACCTATGGAGTGGCTTCGGCCCCTACGTGGGTAACAGTGTTGGTCCGGGGGGGTACCACCGTGCAGCTGTGCTAAAGCCCCCCAAGTAACCCAGCCCAGGCCGGGTTGCGTTAGGGGTTCAGCAGCTGCACCGCCGGGCCCGGGGCGATGTATGGTGCAGCAGGCATGGGACCAGTGGGGGCGAAGCGGAGTTTAGTGTAGGTGGTGTGGGTCGATTCGCCGGCCAGGGAGACCCTTGGCAACGGCGTTGCCGCGGCCGCCCGCAACACAGTCATGGGACCCGCCTGGGACCAACCACCCCAGGAGGCTGCCCCACATGTTGCGCATAATCCTGATGTGGGATCACCGCTCCGGGTGGTAACCGGTGTGGGGTAGCGGCGGCCTTGCATTAGGGTGGTTTGGGAGCCCTTCCGTCCGGCGAGTCGGCTCCGACCTAACCACACGGTTCCAGACGAAGCTAGCCCCTGCGCTTTGTCACTTACTGCTGCACCAAATGTCGGCCTGTCTTCACGCTTCTTCTTCAAATTTATAATGGCAGTGCAACATAAAAAAAGAAAACGTTCCACAGCGGTCCCAGGAAACCTTCACTTTTCGAGGTGGAGTTCACCAACATCCGTGGACTCCATGCGAACCTCAATGCCGTCCACCATCACCTAGAGACGGAACGGCCCGCTGTGATGTTCCTCACTGAGACACAAATACGCCGCCCTGACGACACGTCTTACCTGTGTTACCCCGGCTATGTCATCGAGGTACAATTTCGAGATAAAGCCGGGGTGTGCGTGTTCGTTAGGGCGGATGTTTGCTGCCGCCGGTTACGCTGCCTAGAGAACCCCTCCAACTCCGTCCTCTAGCTGCACGTAGACCATGGCTCTAGGAGCCAGATCTACGTGTGCGTCTACCGTTCCCACACAGGAGATTCTGAGACAACAAAGCTCTTCCAGTACCTCAGCGAGACGGCTGATGATGCGCAGGTGCGGTTCCCGAACGCTGACCTAGTGTTTCTGGGGGACTTCAATGGCCATCACTTTGAATGGCTGGGGTCCCTCAGGACTGATCATGCGGGTAGGGCCGCCCACGCGTTCGCTCTCTCCCACGGTCTGACCCAGATGGTATGCGGGATCACCCGGATACCAGACAGGTCAGATCACGCGCCCGCTCTGCTGGATCTACTGCTGACGAGTCGCCCAGCCCAGTACAGTGTTTCGGTAGGGGCCCCATTGGTTAGTTCCGACCACTGTGTGGTTCACGCTGGCATTAAGGTGTCACCTCCTGCACGTGCTGCCGGCACTACTCGTCAGTGGATTGGGACGGTCTACGCAATTATTATGCGTCCGTCCCCTGTGGCCTGAAGCCCCCCGCCATCGCCAACTGTGGCCACACTATGCCTGACATTGTATTCAGGCAATGCGATGTACGGGCAGTGCTGCGATCACTCGACACGCGCAAAGCCAGTAGCCCTGACGGCATTCCAGCGATGGTACTACGGAACTGCGCAGCTGAGTTGTCTCCTGTACTAACTCGTCTGTACCGCCTGTCTTACTCCACAGGAATCGTGCCGGAGGTCTGGAAGGAGGCGAACGTACAACCGATCCCCAAGAAAGGGGATCGGTCTGATCCAGGCAACTATCGACCCATAGCTGTCACCTCAGTCATCTGCAAGGTGTTTGAGCTCATCATCAACAAGCAGCTTATGCGATACCTCGAAGATCACTCGGTAATTAATGATCGGCAATACGGCTTCAGGCCAAAACGATCAACGGGTGATCTTCTGGCATTCGTAACGCATGTCTGGGGTGAGACTATGGAAAGGCACGGCGAGTCCTTGGCGATTAGCCTGGATATCGTCAAAGCCTTCGATAGAGTCTGGCATGCTTCGCTCCTTTCCAAGCTTCCGGCATAGGGTCTACCTCCTCAACTGTGCAGCTGGATGGCCAGCTTTCTGAACGAACGCCGAATGAGGGTCCTCTGCGATGGCCAGGCTTCTCGCTTTTTGCAAGTAAATGCCGGGGTGCCGCAGGGGTCCGTGCTGTCACCAACACTCTTCCTTCTGCATATCAATGATATGCTATCCCTCGGGAACATTCATTGTTATGCAGATGACAGCACATTGCATGGGAGCTACTGGGCTCGTCCGGTGGCGGGGCGGTCGGAGATTGAGGATAGACAACAACTCGTGGCTGATCTCGACAGCAACGTCGACTGTATCTCTCAATGAGGTACCGAGAACCTGGTCGAGTTCAATGCCCGCAAAACACAGGGGTGTGCATTTACAGCGAAGAAATCCCCTTTCCTTCCCCTACCCTCTCTTCAGAATGCATTATTACCAATGAAGGACAACCTTGACATCCTTGGCATAGACGTTCGTCGAGAGCTCAATAATAAAAACTACATCGAAAGATGTATAGGGCTAGCTTCGCGGAAACTAGGAATACTTAATAAGGTAAAGCGATTATTTACACCGCACCAGAGGTGTCTGCTGTACAAGACGCAGATTAGACCCTGGGTCGAATACTGCTCTCACCTCTGGGACGGCTCCGCGAAGTATTTGCTGGACGCTCTCGACGCTATGCAGCGACGGGCTATCCGTATTACAGATTGTCCGGAGGTAACGGGAAGCATTGAACCGCTAGCTCAGCGCCGAACAATAGCTTCCTTGGCCGCATTCTACTGTGTTTACCACGGCGAGTGTTCTGAAGAGCTCTTCAATCTGATCCCACCCTCTTCCTTCCGATCCCGAACAACGCGTGCCGGGCAGAGATGCCACTCCCACACAGTGGATAGCATGTTCGCGAGAACCGAACGTTTTAAACGTTCGTTTCTCTGCCGAACGATAGTGGCCTGGAACGCCCTGCCTGTGCACGTGTTTCCTCCCACATATAACCCTGGGTTCTTTAAGCGGAGCGTGAAGATGAAGAGGCACATCAGTAGGTCGTCAAGTTGAGGGCCACTCTCTATAGTATTGTGCGCTGTGAGAGTGACCCACAATCGCTAGACGTCGTCACGACTTACCACCAGGCGGGCTACGTCAATTTGGCGAAACCGATATTAAAAAAAAAAAAAAAATACATTTTGTGAATAAATTTTATTATCAATCACCTAGAATCCAAAATTAGTATTCTGTCAAAAAGCCAACCAACTCCTAAAACTAAACAGCTTTAATATTAAGTAGGTAGTTTTAGATAATTGAGTCATTAATTAAATAATTGCCAATCTATAAATAAAATACATATAAATCTATTCGTTAATTTTTTTTTATTAGGATCTTCAAATTGACTCCGCCTGCCTGATGGTAAGCTAAGCTAAGTAAGTGTTCATGCGAAGATGTTTTGCACAGTGTGAGAGTGGCATCTCTGCCCGGCACGCGTTGTACAAGATCGTAAGGGAGAGGGTGGGATCATGTCGAAGAACACTCACCGTGGTAATCACTCATGTATTAGATTAATTATCTATTATTAATATTTATTTACAATAAGAATTACAATATACAAAATAAACATAATTATAGACTAAAAATATTTACATTACAAAATATCGTTTAAAAAATCCTCCGCGTCATTGCCGACCGGGAAGGTTCCCTATTATCTATTTGATTAATTTCGTTTAGATTATGTAATTTTTAATTAGGTACAAAGTAAAGCTAATTATTTGACGTAATATTTTTTTTTTCGATAAATATATAATGTATATGTAAATAAAATCAATAAATTCATTAACGAGATGACTCAAAACTCAGATTCTCAGATCTGTTACTTACGCAAAAAAAAGGTTTGTCAATTGACATTTGTGATTCAAACTTGTGTCCTCTTTACATTTTTATGCCAAAAATCACTCACAGAATTCCCCACGATTACCCAGACCTCCAAATGACTGTGTACCTACGTAATCTGATGTCACCTCAAGACGACCTTCGAATAACTTGCCGTCTTGTAGCATATTGGTTGATTCATGGACTGGACTCACAAATACAAACACCATGTCAACACCTTTCTGACCTCCTGCGTTTTAAATAGCTTCATCGTGATTTCTGATGATGGATCGCCAACGTCAAGGTTGAGAATCACTTAGCAAGCGCCTGAGGGAAGAGACTGGTGATCCCGCGCGGGCAGGTTTCTCGCGCAAAGACTCTCATTGGCAGTTCAACGCGTTATGAGAACTCTGCCCTAAGACTCCCTGCTTTACATATTTATTTTAGTTTTTAGTTTAGGTTTTTTTTCTTAATTCCGCAGCCCAAGACCGCGGCCGCTCTAACATCCGTTGCCGGGCGTCTCAGGTTACACGCAGAAGGTATTTCCAGTGGCGCCCGGCGGACTTTGACCACTTCTGGTCTCTGTGAAGGTTTGGTCGGGATGAGAATCCGGCGTCGTTGGGGTAGGGTTTTATCCCGCGCCGTTGGGATAGGGTTTTATCCCGCGTAAGTGAGTGAATCTGGTTGCGTGCTATGGTGCAAAGGCCCCGCAGCACGCAACCCTTCTAGCCTGCTTCTGTAAGGACAGCGGGTGCCGATCCTGCAGGTCGATGGTCTTGGGCGTAGATGAGTCTGCGGCGCCTTCGCCGCTGACTACGGAACTCGGCGGGGAGGGTACGCTCCCTCTCGGCCGCCTGCTTCGCGAGCATGACTTGCGCGCAGAAGGACACCAAATATATAAAATTTAATTGTCATAGTGTAGGACAAAATGAGAAACAGTACAAAAAAGAATATTGTGGTACTTGTGCCAGAAGATTTAGTAACCAAGGTGGAAACATGGATGCTTAGATGGACATGTAGAGAGGGTGGCATGTAGAGAGGATGGATGACAGGAGACTGACAAAACAGATATAAGGTAAACGCTCCTATTCCCGCTAACGTCCCAGTAACCGGTAACTAGACACTTTTATATTTTCACAGTTTTCTACTAAAAATAAATTGTATTTAGTGTATAACAACATATTATTAAAGCAATGGTAAGTAAAATATTAAAAAAAAACGTTTTAAACTTACCAGTAACATATTATTAGTAAAATTTTAAATCATAATAGTGGCAACACTGGCTTACAAGTCTTAGGGGGACGGTAGAATTTGAAAGTGAAGTTAAGTATTTTTAAAATTTATAAAATTGCGAGCTTTAGATGCTGAACTACGGAGCTGCCACGCCGTAGAAGATTGCTACCCGTGCCATAACTGTTTGATTTTTGGTAAAGGAACTCATTTTTATTAAAACTTGAATAGGACAATTATCAATGTAGCCTAAAATATTCTGCAAATTTAGCCGTAAAGCACTTCATTCACATTTTTTGCTGTCACTTAACACCTTATTAGCAAAAATGGAGCGAAGAGACACCTTCGTACGAAACCCCCCATCATACCATCCACTCGCTGTATGATGTAATGCGGGCGGCACATTTAGTGCTGCAGCAGGAACAGATTTGCTGCCTTTGGCATAAACTTTATTATTTTGCTAGTTAATAAACTTTTCTTCGACCGTAAAGAGTATCTTTTTTGCATCGTGTCTCATACATAAGCATCATCGGACAACGGTCGCGGCGTAAGTTACGAAGAAAGACATAATAAATTAATTTTGAAAAAGTAGTTTATGAATCTATCACATAAACATGGTTATTAGAATACGAGTAGTCCTACGATTGTTCTAATATCCAGTTATTGGCACTTTCATACACTACTTTATCTAAACTCATGCGTTTAGGCTATTTTGAAGAATACACATGGCAGTAAACTTACATGTACACAATATTCTACTTTCATTGTTTTTATTCTTAAAACTCGGCCTTACAGCATTATCAAAGGATTTCTACACTATTCACTAGATATTATTATTATGTATTACTTACACTGATACTATGTATTACTAGTTCCACCAAGTATAAACACTGAATACCATTATTTATTTCTTTAACATGAATCAGAGTGGTCGTGGCTGCCGATGGACTAGGATGCCCCGTCACTTCCATCGGTCAGGGCGGCTGCATGTCGAGCCCACTTCTGTCTTTGACTTGCACTGCGAGCACATTCCACCTCGGTTGACTGCGAAGTGGATCTGATGAGGTTAATCCAACGGTTGGGGGTCCAACCCCGTGGTCTTGTGTCCACCACGCGCCTTTGCACGACCAACCTCTCCATTGAGCTCCCGATTCTAGTGATGTGTCCAAAAAACTTTAATACTCGCAGCCGCACAGTTGACGATAATCTATTTTTTATCCGAAGCTCATTGAGGATAGATAGACTTATTGGTGCGGAACGCAGTCCAGGGTATTCTTAGCATGCATCTCCAGTACTACATTTCTAATGCATCTATTTTAAGGCGATCTTGTTTTCTAAGTGACCAAGTGGTTTGATTAAAAAACCTCTTCAAACAAATTGTACCAAAAGGTTTATTGGAAGTAGACTTTTATTCGACTCAGTTGTAATAATTTAATAAGCTACTAAGATTCGCAGAAAATCTCATACAAAATTTATAGTACCAGTATCATAATCATATGATTTTATCAACTTCTGAAATCATAATTTGAAGTTATATTTTGAAATCATAAATGATAAAATCGCAAATTCAAAATTGAAAACACGATAAAATAGGTGCCAGTTAGTCTCAAAATTTATGAACATACGAGATATGACTGTAATTATCAGAATTCCTATTTTTGTGTGATATACCCCATGGGGCCAACACTAGGGTACTAGGTACAAAATCTTGGTCACATGCTTCAATGACATCTCATATAATATTGTTTAAGACACCTTTGGTATGGTAAAATTGTTTCAAATTCCATTTTCCATTTGAATATCCGGTGTTTTTATAACGTATGTTAACAAATGCCCCGATGTTCCGGTTACTAACACTTTAGTAACTCGAACATCATCGGGGCCAATTTTTTTCAGTGTCTTGATATCCCAGTCAAGAGCTTGACGTCACTGGCCAATTAGGGTTGTAGGCATGCCAACAACAGTGAATCCGCACCTGTCGAAGTTTAGCGCGACAATCGAACAGCAATAAATATTTATTTACAATTAGAATTATAATATACATAATTATATACTAAAAATATTTACATTACAAAATATCGTTTAAAAAATCCTCCGCGTCATTGCCGACTGGGAAGGTTCCCAGAATGCTGGCTGTGTTGCCACGTTGGATGGCGATACTTGATTACTGAAGGCTGGCTATTTTCTGGCCCAAAGAAATTTGGGCCAGAAAATAGCCAGCCTTCTGGTCCTGAGAAGCATCGATTAAGCGTTTAGCAATGTCTCTATAAAGGCGGCGAGCACTCGGACCCCATGACCCCAGTGTCTCAACCCCAAACGGCTCAAATATTTAATCACCTGCTAGGTTAGCATATTTATGCCGTTTGAGGCTTTCAGCCGATGCAGCAGCAGCGCCGGGACATCTGGATGTGCTTGGAAGGTGTGAAGGTGCTAAGGTGTCAACGCATGTAGCGTCCCACACCAAAGGCCTTCCCATCTTTCACGGTAGCAACGACATACCGTCCGGTCTCTTTCCATCGGTTCGTGCTAAATCATTTGGTTCACGTACCGCCGCAAGACCTGCGTTGGAAAGAGCCCTACGAATTATGTCATTTAGAATTGCGTGCCGAGGTATACGACCTGCGCTTCTGCTACAAGAAAGGCCATGGTGTCCCAGATTATCGACGGCTACTCCACAGGTGCAATGATGCGGAGATACACAAGGTGTACCCAGCCGAAGGCAAGTGGCAACGCGGAAGGTTGTGTCGTCCAACATTGTACCGATGTTGGGCGATGGGAGCGCCTGGATCGATAACCCTGACTCCCATTCTCCAACAGCTAGTTACGCTCTGAAATATTGACAGAAGTGTCAATTAGTGTATTAATTCTCAATTTACAGAGCGGCGAATCCCACAGTCGCTGTGAGCCACGGCATAAGGGCAGGTCAGTGTCGGGACAAGACATCCTCTATGCAGTTATGAAATTTATTTATTTATTTATCTTTTTATTTAGGTGTATGAGTTGTACCCCACAGATTAAGAAAATAAATACATATAACATTGTGTACAAAGTGCCTTATCTGAATTTGCGTAGGTACCTAAAACAGCTTTGTTACCAAAAATATTGTCTGTATCTAATATGTCAACATGATTAAAACCGGATTTTAAATAAAAAAAATGTTTTCCTTAAAAATAATACCTCTTAAATATAACATAGTTGTAAACACAGAAATGTAATTTAATATTTATGTGAACCTTATTGCCCCGAAATAAGAGTTCAAATTCGTAATTAAAAATAACGGATTTTGGGGCAACTTAACGGTTACTGGTACATTTCTAACGGTTACTGGTACATTTCTAACGGATACTGGTACAATGACCCCCTTTTCTGATTATTGCGAATTATCAAGTACTAGGTAAAGCTACGCTGCTGTAAACAGTGCTCGGCTTTGTATTGAGCGATTGCGTTTTTTTTTTTTTTGTATTTAAATTGAATATTTGAGCTTCGTCACGACCTTAATTGAAATCAGCTATTAATTTAGGTGAAAAAATTTTAATTATCGGTCAAGAGGTTGCTGAGAAACGAACATCCGAACATTTTACATTTAACCTGCTCCATGGGAGCTCCGCTCGCCTTCGGCTCGCTTCGCTCAATTAATCTGTATCTTAACCAAAAATAAAACAAATGACAAGAAACTAGAATACATTACCTATCCAGTCATATTAATCTTGTTTTTGTGAATTCATTGTAAATGATTAAAAAAGGCAACTGAAGTCAGCGAAGTTCAAAAATTAACGGTTATTGGGACGTTTACCTTATGAAGCGAGTGTGAATGGACAAGCTAGTAAGGGTCGACCAAGGCGAACATACTGCGACCAAATCGCAGATGTCCTAAATAAAGGTCAGGTTAAAAGTACCAGTAACCAGCGAGCATTTATGAAGATATTGAAAGTTGAGGAAGCGAAAGAAATACTGACACTGTCTTTCTGGGCATAACGTTAGACTCCAAATTGCAATGGGGGCCTCATATCGGGAAAATTTCGGCCAGGTTTAGTTCTGCAGCCTATGCTTTCAAAAAGATCCGACAACTTACAGACATTAAAACGGCGCGTCTTGTCTACTTCAGCTACTTCTACATATCATACATAAAAAATAAGATCGCGACATATAAACGTCAAAAGCTGTCAATATAGTTGCTCCGTATTTTTTAACATCTAAAATATAATACCGTTCCTACATAAATAAAATATACCAAAATGTTGAATTTATAGCCTAATTCAGTGATAGAAGTGTTATGAATGATATTAAAGTACTAATTACAGAATCAGAATCCATTATAATTGATATGTATGTGCAAAAGAAAGTGTTACAATATACGAAACCATAGTAACGGTTGCGTGGCAACCAGCCGCTGTTATGTGCGCACAGTGTTGTAATAAGTCTATGATATGGTTGGATGGGAGCTTTGAAAATTGAAAAATTTAAAATTCTATAAATGAATCAAGCTTTGCAAGCAAACACTACTACCCTTTGAATTTCTTCGTTTTTTTTTACTACTAGCCCTGAACAATTATTTTCCTTAGTTATATTTTTTCTAATAGTTTAAGAGTCCGTATGCAGAATCGAAACGGGCGGAATTAGGTATTTGACACATTTTGTGCGTGAGTCCGGAGTTACCGATGGTGGTCAGCCAGTAGGTACGGCGATTACATGGTTTTGATCTTTTTTTTTTCATTTTATAATAATAGTGTCTTGTGTGGGGGAGGTGAAAAGAGGGCTAGGAGGGGGGGTGTTTTTTTCTCTCCTTAAATTCAAGAAAAGACCCTCTATACTCGTATGATCCCGTAATCAAAACTCCTCTACCTTTCCTCTGTCGTTGCACTCTCAAAGGGGGGCGAGGGCTAATTTTTTTTCCTAATCAAAATCATTTGACCTCCTCTATACAAAGGGGCTCTACCAACATATTTAGGGCCCCAGCGAACTCATCTGCTAGTGGCGCACCTGCTGATCAACGGACGAGGTTTGGTAGCCCTTCCGTCCGGCGGGTCGGCTCCAACCTAACCACACGGTTCCAGACGAAGTTAGCCCCTGCGCTTTGTCACTTATTACTGCTGCACCAAATGTCGCCCTGTCTTTACGCTTCTTCTTCAAATTTATAATGGCAGTGCAACAGAAATAAGTAAACGTTCCACAGCGGCCCCAGGAAACCCCACAGCTTCACTTTTCGAGGTGGAGTTCACCAACATCCGTGGACTCCATGCGAACCTCGATGCCGTCCACCATACCTTGAGACGGCTCGGCCCGCTTTGACGTTTCTCACGGAGACACAAATAAGCCGCCCTGACAACACGCCTTACCTGTGTTGCCCCGGTTATGTATATATGTATCGAGGAACAATACCAGGGCGCCGCAGGGGTCCGTGCTGTCACCAACTCTTCCTTCTGCAAATCAATGATATGCTATCCCTCGGGAACATTCATTGTTATGCAGATGACAGCACATTGCAGGCATGTGCATTTACAGCGAAGAAATCCCCTTTCCTTCCCCTACCCTCTCTTCAGAATGCATTATTACCAATGAAGGGCAACCTTGAGATCCTTGACATAGACGTTCGTCAAGAGCTCAATAATAAAAACTACATCGAAAGATGTATAGGGCTAGCTTCGTGGAAACTAGGAATACTGAATAAGGTAAAGCGATTCTTTACACTGCATCAGAGGTGTCTGCTGTACAAGACGCAGATTGGACCCTGCGTCGAATACTGCTCTCACTTCCGGGACGGCTCCGCGAAGTATTTGCTGGACGCTCTCGACGCTATGCAGCGTCGAGCTATCCGTATTATAGATTGTCCGGAGGTAACGGGAAGCTTTGAGCCGCTAGTTCAGCGCCGAACAATAGCTTCCTTGGCCGCATTCTACCGTATTTACCACGGCGAGCATTCTGAAGAGCTCTTCAATCTGATCCCATCTTCCTTCCGATCCCGAACAACGCGTGCCGGGCAGAGATGCCACTCCCACACAGTAGGTACATGTTCGCGAGAACCGAACGTTTTAAACGTTCGTTTCTGTGCCGAACGATACTGGCCTGGAACGCCCTGCCTTTGCACGTGTTTCCTCCCACATATAATCCTGGGTTCAGTAGGTCGTCAAGTTGAGGGCCACTCTCTATAGTATAGTGTGCTGTGAGTGACCCACAATCGCTTGACGTCGTCACGACTTACTACCAGGCGGGTGGCGTCAAATTGGCGAACCCAATACAAAAAAATAAAATAAAAAACTACCTCTATAAAATTATTACTCATTTTGACTCTACTCGGGAGCCCCCCTTGGGGGACTGGAGGGCAAATCTCAAAAACTCGGAATTTTCCCTAGGTCCCCGAACCCCCTTTACATTTCTGCAAAAAAAACAAAGGTACCTTCCCCTCCACCATCAAGGAGAACAATAAAATTGTGTCAGTGAGTGAGTGAGTAATCCAGCTTTATAAAATATAACAGCTTTTTTTAACAAAAACAATGATAAATACATTCTACATAATCACTTGTTGTATTTAAAAAGAAGCCTAATCATCACAAAATAATAACTAATATTACCAAAGTATCAAAATCTCACGCCACGCTATATTCGTCTGTAGACGGCGTCGAATTTTGGCGCGCAGAGCGACACGTCCTCTCCCTGTAAGCGCTTGGCGCGGACTGTTTACTTGAGGCATGCGTCGAGTATTATAAAGCAAAATTTAGGTGTTTTTAAAAGATTATTTACAGCCTATTTTTTATTATATAGCTTTCTTTTTTTTTGGAAATGGATTGATTTTGAACCAAGGTTTATTTATGTTGTTTTAATTTTATGAACGAGAGTTTTATGTAGCCGAAATAAGAACCAATTCATTGCCCATTTTCTCTAAAATTTGACTAACTTAAATATTTGTTTACTCAATTTTTTTTTATGAAAGTGATAAAAGGTAATCCATACATTTGATAGATGACTTTTACAAGAATACACTGTATTTTTGTAATACTTTTTAGACGTCAAAACGATTAGTGAATTTGTGATATTCTAGACCTCTTCCAGCAAAAGATACGAAAAACTACCGATTGTTTTAGGTCGATTAATCAAAATTTAATGACAAAAATAAGAAAGTAGCTCACTTATTAGATCATTATTGAAATGATATTTCATGTTGTGCATTAAAACTTATAAAAATACAGTATTTTCAGTGTAAAAACACGTCTGTAAAATCAGCGAAAACGGTAAAATTTAATAGGAGGACTCTTAAGTACTTTTTAAATATTTTACTGTAAGTAAGTGTTCCTTTTCCTCGAGCCGTATGCACATCTGTGAAGTGTGTTCACGATCTTTTCATAGCACAAAAGGACTTCATGTACATCAATCACGTATTCATCACGCTCGTATCATTAATTCACCTCCATGTAGCCAAAACCTCGACCCCCTGACTTTCAACAACTCACCACTATCCCCCATACCCCTACACTCACACCTTAGCCAACTGAAACATTCAACTAGCATCGTAAAACGAATACCCCGGGGTGCCCGATCCTGCGTAGCCTCGGCTCTAGCAGATACCATTCGAAAATGTACTCGCGACAACAACCCCGCTTCTTGGCATGACCTCCTAACATTCGCTTACAGAACTCTACACGCCACCCCCGAATCTAAAACCTCACTCACTCAACAAATTAAAAATAACACTGCCCCTAACACTCAATTACCCCCAGCGGCACCTCCAAGGCCTCCGCATAGCAAACCTAAAGACTTGTTCTCTAAAGTTGAAGAGAAAGTGCAAGACGGAGACCTAAAGGGTGCCGCTCGGCTTCTTTTTTCAAATGACACCATAGCACCTGATACACCGGAGACCGCCTTAGCATTACAATCGAAACACCCCCCAGGCCCTACCTGTCCACCTTTTGTAGACCCACCATCTGAGGTTGCAACATGCCTCCACGCCAAAGAAGAAGATGTTGTTGCTGCCATTGCTTCTTTCCCTATAGGTTCGGCGTCTGGACTGGATGGCATCTCCCCCCAGCATCTCAAAGACCTCACCAGCCACGGTGTGGGCGCAGGTGGCGACCACGTCATCTCGGCCCTAACCGGACTAGTCAACATCATGTTGGAGGGGGCTGTGTGCCAGGAAGTTACGCCTATCCTATACGGAGCAAATTTAATAGCTTTAATTAAAAAAGATGGTGGTGTACGACCGATCGCTGTAGGGTCCACTCTGCGGCGATTGGCTGCCAAAATTTGTGTTCGGCTAACACGGTCAAAATTTCAGTCCCTTTTCGAACCCGTACAAGTTGGCTTCGGAACCCGTGGAGGTTGCGAAGCGACGGTACATTCCGTACGCACCTTTGCTCAAGATGATCAATGTGAAGTGATCCTTAAGTTAGACGTAAAAAATGCTTTTAATTCGGTCAACAGGGACATCCTCCTGAATGAAATTAAATTATACGTTCCGGAGATCTACAATTTTATGTTACAGTGTTATCACTGTCCTTCTAAATTATTACACAAAAATAATGAAATTATTTCGGCTGTGGGATGTCAGCAGGGTGATCCCCTCGGTCCAGCAATCTTCAGTTTGGCCATTAATTCGATAATCCACAAAGTAAATTCAAAGTTGAATATATGGTACCTAGATGACGGTACCATAGCCGGGGACACTCAGACTGTTCTAACTGACTTAGTAATGATAAAACAAAATTTTGATCTCATTGGCTTACATTTAAATTTTAATAAGTCTGAACTCTTCATTAACGACAAAATAAACACAACCTCTGCTCAATCCATAGTTAATAATTTTAATAGCGTAGCCCCAAATATCAATATAGTAACAAAGAACAGTCTAAGCCTCCTTGGTTCACCTATTTTTGATGAGGCCATTCCACCACTTCTAACAAATTCGGTTTCTAAATTTAATGAATTTTCGGACCGCCTCCTTAAAATTAGCAGCCATTCCGCTCTTTTCATCATTAAGTTTTGTCTATTTGTTCCTAAATTTACGTACCTGCTCCGCTGCTGCCCAGTGTACAATACAATAAAATTCCAAATTGAAGCTATCATAAATATCAGACTAAGCGAGCAGGCATGGACCCAAGCCTCCCTACCAATTAGGTATGGTGGCCTGGGAACCCGAAAAATCTCTACTGTAGCACTGCCAGCATTTCTGTCCTCAATCCATAGCTCGTCTGACCTCGCAGGAAAAATCCTTAAAGCCCCCGCGGCTACAAACTGTGAGATCGCGAGCTTGGTCGAGGCTGAAACTGCCTGGCTAGCTGGACCGAGTCCAAATTTCCCTCCCACTCTCAAAAATCAGAAGGCCTGGGATAACATTTCAAGCCAACATATTTTACAAACCCTCATTGATACCTCGTCATCTTTAAAAAATCGCGCCAGGCTGGAAGCAGTGTCAAGACAGGAATCCGGACACTGGCTCCATGCCTACCCATCCCCCAACACTGGTACTTTCATTGAACACAACACTCTCCGACTGGCCATCGGTCTCCGGCTGGGGGCCGAGGTTTGTGTAGAACATAGTTGTGCTTCTTGTGGAGTGAGTGTGGATCGCCTAGGTCACCATGGGCTTGCCTGCTCTTCAAGTGCTGGCCGCCTATCCCGCCATGCCGCGATCAACGATATCCTGCGACGGTGTCTCGTCAGTGTAAACGTCCCTGCGATTCTGGAGCCCCAGCACATTGCACGGGACGATGGTAAGAGACCTGACGGGATGTCAATGATACCATGGAGGATGGGTCGCCCACTAGTGTGGGACGCCACGTGTGCCGACACACTAGCTGTGTCCTATCTTCCGGCAACTGCCAAACGTGCCGGCGCGGCGGCCGAGGTACGTGAGCGCTCGAAGGTGGGCAAGTACAGTTGTCTCGGCACTCAATACGACTTTGTCGCATTTGGTGTCGAGACACTGGGCCCGTGGGGCCCGGGCGCCCACTCGCTTTTCAAGGAGCTCAGCAAACGGCTCAGGGAGGTAACGGGAGACTTACGAGCCGGCGGATTTCTCGCGCAGCGGATAAGCATCGCCATACAGCGCGGGAATGCCGCCGCCATGATGGGCACCCTACCGCGGGGCCCAAACTTTTTACATTTTTTTTTAAATAGTAATAATTAAATTTAGTATTAATTTTCATTTTCTATTGTACCTAGTATATAATAATGTATATTTTTATAAATAAATGACTTATGACATATGGTATACTACTGTGGGATAACGCTGCCGACATTGAATGCATCTTTGTGTTGCAGAAGAGGGCTGTCCGGACTATCTATGGTATGGGGTCTCGGGAGTCATTAAGAGATAAGTTTAAGCATATTAACATCCTTACAGTGTATTCACAGTATATTTATGAAATTTTATTGTATACCCACAGGAACAAAAGTAAATTTATGTAAAATAGTGATAATCATAATCTAAACTTAAGAAATAAGGATAAACTGGTTGTTCCTAAATTTAGGCTTCATAAAGTGAGTCATTTTTTTGCGGGGAACTTTATTCGAATGTACAATACATTGCCAACCGAAATAGCAAATTTATCTGTCAATAAATTTAAAAAACTAATAAAACGTAAATTGTGCCATAACGCTTATTATAGTATTAATGATTTCTTAGATGACAAGGCTGCCTGGTTGTAACACGAATTGCTCCTTTCTAAATAACTCTGTATTAGTTTTAAGATAAAATATTTTGAAAAAAGACGAACTTTTTTTTTTTTTTTTTTTAATTCCGCGGCCAAGGCCGCGGCCGCTCTAACGTCCGTTGCCGGGCGTCTCTGGTTACTAGCAGAGGGTATGTCCAGTGGCGCCCGGCGGACTTTGACCACCTCTGTGGTCTCTTCGGGTGTTGGGTCGGGACGAGAATCCCGCGTCGTTGGGGGAAGGGTTTTATCCCGCGTCAGTGAGTGAATCTGGTTGCGTGCTATGGGGCAAAGGCCCCGCAGCACGCAACCCTTCTAGCCTGCTTCTGTAAGGACGGCGGATGGCGATCCCGCCGTCCTCAGGCCCCGATCATGGAGGTCGATAGTCTTGGGCGTAGTCGCGTAGTCTGGGGCGCCCTGGCCGCCGACTACGGAACTCGGCGGGGAGGGTACGCTCCCTCTCCCTTCCGGCCGCCTCCTTCGCGAGCATGACTTGCTCGCAGAAGGACACGGCCGCGTTCCACCTACTCCGGCTGGAGACCAGGGCTTGAAGCATGGTCTCCAGCGAGAGGGTATCCACGCCCAGACCCACTACGAGGTCCCGGCGCTGGCTCGCCCACGCTGAGCACTCCACCAACGTGTGGAGTGCGGTGTCGTCGTCGGAAACCTCGCAGTGTTGACACCGGGGTGTGACCTCACGATGCATGCGAAACAGATAGCTACCGAAGCATCCATGCCCGGCAACGATCTGCGTCGCACGATACGTGAGGTCACCATGCTGCCTCTGCAGCCAATCGTCCATGATCGGTCTCACCGCCGCGATGATGGTGGTACCCCACTTGGGTTGCTCAAGTCGCACCCTCCATGACTCCATGAGATCCTGGCGGAGTTGGGACCGCTGGTCCTCGATTTCTCGAGACGCAGGCCTGTGGTCCCGCTCCAGCGCCTCCTTGCGCCATTGGAACAATGACGTAAGGGCTCTCGCTTCCAGGTCCCATGGAGGGGTCCCGGCTAGGAGACATGCAGCCTCTCCGGAGATCGTGCGGTACCCCCGTATGGTTCTGACGGCCAAGGTTCGAAGTGGTCTGTTTAACAGAGTCACGTTCCCCTTGACCGCCAACCTATCCGTCCATACGGGAGCCCCGTATAGGGCCATACTCCGCACGATCCCCAGGTACAGTCTCCTGCAGGAAGCGTTGGGTCCCTTTAGGTTGGGCATCAGTCGCGAAAGCGCGACCGATGCCTGCGTCACCTTGGGGACCAAACTTCGGAAATGTGGTCCGAAGTTCCATCGGCTATCAAGTACGATCCCTAGGTACTTCATCGAGGGCTTGATGCCGATGCTAACGCCTCCCACATTTATGCTGGAACCTTCGGGTGGACCGTTCCGAGGTCTGTGAAAACACAGAACCTCGGACTTGTGCAAGGCCACCTCCAGTCCCAGCTGCCGTATCCGACCCACGACTCGAGCAACACCCGTCGTGACCTTGAGTGCTGCCTCCTGGTACGTTGCACCCCGCGCCGTGACGAGGGTATCGTCGGCGTAGCACGTTACGCCGACGCCCCTAGGCAACGCACCCCGCAGCACCCAGTCGTAGCCGATGTTCCACAGAAGCGGCCCCAGGACCGACCCCTGTGGAACACCGCACGACACATCTCGCCGAGCTGGCCCGAGCCAGCTGGGGAAAGCTATGGCCCTCTCCGAGAGATAGGCCCCGACAATACGACGGAGGTAGAGAGGCGTTTCGTGATACACGAGCGCCTCCCTAACGCAGCTCCATGGCAAGGTGTTGAACGCGTTGGCGATGTCAAGAGACACCGCCACCACCACCTTGCCCTGCGAGACTGCTTCCTCCGTCAGGCTCTTCACGCGCATGATCGCGCTCACGGTGGAGCGTCCCCGACGGAAACCGAACTGGTTATCCGCCAGGTCTGGCCCCACACTCGTGAGATGCTCAAAAAGTCGAACTGAGTTTCTTGAGGGCTCTTCTCAGTCTCGTTGCATTTTGGAACCCTCGGTAGAGTCACACCAACTTTTAACGAATCTAAATAATTTTCTAAAAATTTCAAAGATAATAAACGTTATTTTATTTTATTTTATAATATGCCAGGATCGTAGCAAGTGGAAATCGGTGTTCATTGCCTACCCTACTGGGAAAGAGGCGGGATTTTATGTACCTATGTATGTCATAGAGTTTGTTGCCATGGTTATCAGTAACACCGTAAATTTTGTTTTTTATTTTCATTTTTGGAACGCGATAATTTCTCCTATTGATTTTACTAACGGATCTAAAACTCTTTTGATATTACTAGTGAACAGCATCCAGTTTTTTATCT
Source organism: Nudaria mundana (assembly GCA_963556515.1). Classification (NCBI taxonomy): domain Eukaryota; kingdom Metazoa; phylum Arthropoda; class Insecta; order Lepidoptera; family Erebidae; genus Nudaria; species Nudaria mundana. Next base: position 7,827,260 of record OY748313.1, read on the forward strand.
CTTAAGTAACATAGACCAACGCGGTCGTCGTATACGACGGGACAAGGCATTATGCATTTTCCCGATACATAAAAGTTAGACACGCACACATTCTCAGACGCTCAAACCCAATCGGGTGCCACTACGATACTCACACATGACAATAAGAATAACACATTAACATTTTCACAAACACATACATATACATTTTGTATCATAACACTATAATGACAAGACAAAAAGTTACCGCCCACTTTTGATGTAACAGTGTCGATATACGATATCGATAAATTTGATAAATCGACTAGGAAAATCAGGTTTCAAAAATGTCACAAACGTGGATGTCGTTTATAAAAACAAAACTTTTTACTATTCATAAACATATAAAAAAGTATTATTTTGTAAAATTACAATATTTACAAAGTTCGTGGAACAATTCATTGACGTCGTCACTGACTGAATACTTCCCAGAATGCTGGCAGCAATGACCACCCTGGAAAGTAATGTTCAAGAAGTAAGACCAAAAATATTAACATCTGTGGGTTCCTTAGGCCTACTGCAGAACTTTCTGCAACCACCAGTAAAATTCATAACCTTGGTTGTATCCAAAACTTTTGTAGGATCATTTTGGTTTGTGCAAATATTATAAGTTCTAATATCGCAAACACCGCTCGCCACTGTACCCGTTGCTATTCAGAGGGACATTTCCCTGGATATCTCTAGCTAAAAAAATTATTAAGATTGGAGTTTGGTATGGGTATTGACCAGTTTCAACATTTTGTACGATATAATATAAAAATGTGTGACTGTGATTGAAGGAGAAAAAGTGGACCAAGTGAAAGAGTTCGTGCACTTTTTGTCCAAGTTTACAAGGGGTAAAGGGTATTATGACGAGGATATTAAACGAAGAGTTATGGCAGGGAATCAAGTGATTGGGTAACTGTATAACTTTATGAACAGCCAGAAGGTCCGGTTGGCTGTGCGTAGAGGAGTGCTTGTCCCTACACTTATGTACGGTAGTGAATATTGGGTGTGGCAGAAGAAGCATGAAAGTAAAATAAATGCAGTGTGGAGTGAAACTGAGAAGTTTGAAAAGTATGGCTAAAGTGAGGAACAGCCGCGTGATACGGGAACTATGCGATGTGTAGTGATCTAGATAAAGGGATGCTTAGATGGTTCAGGCAGGTAGAAAAGATGGATGAAAGGAGGTTGATGAAACAGGTCAGTACATATGGACAGGCTGGTAAGTAGAATACCATAGTCCAATGGAAAAGACACCTAACTGTAAGTTTGAAATATAAAAATAGCGGGCTGAGTTTATGAGGCCTAGGTCCGTATTGCTAATGTGCATTAACAAAATGTTCACGCCGGCAAAGTCGCGCTAAATAAAAAAGACACAATTATTAATAGGTAATAAACTGAATGATATAAAAGTAACATTATGGGTATTTACGTTATTCTCAGATCAGAAAAAATACCTTTAACTAGCTTTGTAGGTAGGTACTAATAACCTTTCTTGAGAACCACTTCATCCATTGGTGAAAACCGCATAAAAATCAGTTGCGTAGTTTTAAAGATATATGCTTAGGCATAGGTACATACGGCAAGAAGCGACATGTTTTATACTATGTTAAGATTACAATAATGATTATATTGAACCTCTTTGCATTCGCAATTTTTTATCGATATCTAAGTTGGTACATCGTGTTGTCATGGCGACATATAACAAAGTAATTGTCAGGATTACTGTTAGCATGGCATCGGATGAGTTTGTCGATAACCAATGACATCGCAGAAAATTTCGAACGCGTGACTCAATTAACACATTTTTGAAATTTCCTGCGATATTATTGGATAACGACAAACTCTTCCGAGCGCCATGGTAAGGGAGAGTGACAACACTTATGTCAGTCGTTCGACCGATCAGCGGACTTTAGACACCATGTTGATAGAAACATCCAAATATAATACTGTTATTATTGCAAATAAATAGGTTTATAAAGAAATTAATAATATAATTTCATTAAATATTAGATAGAAATTAAAGGTAAAAACATCTTCTTGTAAACTTGTTGTAGCAGATCGCTTTTACAGCAAAAAAACTGAACATTTTAGTGTAATGTCATATCAGCCGCGTAACTAGATTTAGTCTAGTGAGTGTTCAAGACGCTAAGTTGTTTTATTCCTAACTTATGACCCAGGTCATAATCATGTGAGCGAGGGGAACGTCTGTTATGGCGGCGGTGTGCTAAGTAATGATATCAAATGTCATCGAAAGTCCACCCTTATCTATTAATTCCGAGAATCAGACGATATGCGAGAACTCTTGGTAATTAAGCTTAGTGTAATGTAATATCATTAGGAGTTACTATGGGTTCAATAGTTCCAGTGACCGGGTTGTGAACTCTGACGTCATCTTATCTATAATATAGATATATTATACAAAAATATAGATAGATAAGTAATACTTTACACATTCCAATTTTGGAGAAATGCAGTCACAATATCATCATAAGATAAATAAATTTGAAGTGTAGGTATGTGTGTAATTTCAAATTACCAGCTTTTTACTCAATGCATAGGTACGATAGGATACACGATACTGACATACAAGATGCAATTTTCAAAACTTTTGTCCGTCTGTCTATTTGTTCCTGCTAATCTCTGGAACGGATGAACCGATTTTCACTGGATGATAGCTGATGTAATAAGGTGTCATATAGGCTACTTTTTATCCCGGGAATGTGTTCCCGCAGGAATTGGGAAGCCGCTGGCGTTCGCTAGTTACATAATATAGTCATGCATATTTACACACACTTTTTGCAGTAGTAGCCTAGGCAATAAAGAAAAATCAGGTGAAATAATTCCTGTAGTATTTTTGAATTGGTACAATTATACCTTAGGGGTTGTAGATGAACATACTAAAAGTCCCCTATTATAGGGGCTGTGCTAAAAAAGATATTCAAGGTTAAATGTCATCTTTTTCTGTATTTTGGATTTTTCTCGTAAACGGTGAACTATAGCAAAAAATAGTCAAGGACTCTGAGATATTGCGGTTACAAAATTTTACACGCTATCCTACCGCACTCCTATTGGTGGTAGCGTGATGTTATAAAACCTATATTAATTACTATCTAGAATTGTAACATATTTGAGCCGTTTGGGGTTGAGATACTGGGGTGGTCCGAGTGCTCCCTGCCTTCGCCGCCACATTGCTAAACGTTTAATCGATGCTTCTCAGGACCAGAAGGCTGGCTATTTCCTGGCCCAAGGATAAGTGTCGCCAAGTATCGCCGCAACGTGGTAACACAGCCAGCATTCTGGGAACCTTCCCAGTCGGCAATGACGCGGAGGATTTTTTAAACGATATTTTGTAATGTAAATATTTTTAGTAGGTATATAATTATGTATATTGTAATTCTTATTGTAAATAAACATGACATCTATACCTCAATATTGTAACTTTATATAAGTGAAAGAATTGTTCAAATTGGTGCAGCAGTTTCTATAGGTAATATAAGTTAAAGAAAGCCTATTACCGGGCATCATACATACAACCTACAATAGAAAATCAACGTATGTAATCAAACCTAAAGTCCAACAGCAAGGACCGATATTACTATACCTACCCACAATCTCTGCTGTCCGAGCTTTAGTGACAATATAATTCGGTTCTTCTTCCATTAAGAAAGAGTTTCAGCGAAAAATGCCGAGTAGTTTCGAGTAACACGTCCGCTATGTAGGTCTATTCTGCTGAAAGGCGGGCAAATACAACCCAGCTAAAGATTTCAGCAAAAGATTTATAGGACGTCAAACGCAGTCAAATCGCCTACTAGGAAATCAAACATGAAGGTCGCCTTTGACGCTCTCGCATGATTCAGTCGTGCGTGAGGCAAGAATTATTTGACCCGCTGGCTTATTCTCAACCACTCGAAAAGTTTCCGTCTCGGATTCGACAGCTCATTCCGTTTTCCGGATTATTTTTTAAAGAACGGGCCTTGACCTTACCAATTTATAACAGAAATATTGTGTTTGATCTCATTTTTACGAGTACAGTAAAGAGTTAGGAAAAGAATAAGGTTACTTAGGTATACTCTGTACAGTAAAAAATCCTTAAAAATAATACATATCCGTGACTCTAGCTGAACTGCAGAGTTTGTATTGATGAATGATTTCAAAAAGAGAATGGCACTGGATTGGCCATCTACATTATTCCAGTTGCACTGGATTTAGTCGCACTGGATTCAAAAGTACACCACCATAAATACGAATATTATTCATTATTCATACTCGACCAAATTTATTTCTCTTTTTTTTTATTTTTTTTTTTATTTGGTTCGCCAAATTGACGCCGCCCGCCTGGTGGTAAGTCGTGACGACGTCTAGCGATTGTGGGCCACTCTCACAGCACTCATTACTATTGAGAGTGGCCCTCAACTTGACGACCTACTGATGTGCCTCTTCACGCTCCGCTTAAAGAACCCAGGATTATATGTGGGAGGAAACACGTGCACAGGCAGGGCGTTCCAGGCCACTATCGTTCGGCAGAGAAACGAACGTTTAAAACGTTCGGTTCTCGCGAACATGCTATCCACTGTGTGGGGGTGGCATCTCTGCCCGGCACGAGTCGTTCGGGATCGGAAGGAAGAGGGTGGGATCAGATTGAAGAGCTCTTCAGAACACTCGCCGTGGTAAATACGGTAGAATGCGGCCAAGGAAGCTATTGTTCGGCGCTGAACTAGCGGCTCAAGGCTTCCCGTTACCTCCGGACAATCTATAATACGGATAGCCCGTCGCTGCATAGCGTCGAGAGCGTCCAGCAGATACTTCGCGGAGCCGTCCCAGAGGTGAGAGCAGTATTCGACGCAGGGTCTAATCTGCGTCTTGTACAGCAGACACCTCTGGTCCGGTGTAAAGAATCTCTTTACCTTATTCAGTATTCCTAGTTTCCGCGAAGCTAGCCCTATACATCTTTCGATGTAGTTTTTATTTTTGAGCTCTCGACGAACGTCTATGCCAAGGATATCAAGGTTGTCCTTCATTGGTAATAATGCATTCTGAAGAGAGGGTAGGGGAAGGAAAGGGGATTTCTTCGCAGTAAATGCACACGCCTGTGTTTTGCGGGCATTGAACTCGACCAGGTTCTCGGTACCCCATTGAGAGATACTGTCGAGGTTACGGTCGAGATCAGCCACGAGTCGTCGTCTCTCCTCCTCAATCTCAGATCGCCCCGCCGTCGGACGAGTAACTCCCATGCAGTGTGCTGTCATCTGCATAGCAATGAATGTTCCCGAGGGATAGCATATCATTGATATGCAAAAGAAAGAGAGTTGGTGATAGTACGGACCCCTGCGGTACCCCGGCATTCACTTGCAAGAAGCGAGAAGCCTGGCCATCGCAGAGGACCCGCACTCGGCGCTCGTTTAAAAAGCTGGCAATCCAGCTGCACAGTTGAGGAGGTAGACCATATGCCGGAAGCTTGGAAAGGAGCGAAGCATGCCAGACCCTATCGAAGGCTTTGGCGATGTCCAGGCTAATAGCCAAGGACTCGCCGTGCCTTTCCATAGCCCCACCCCAGATATGCGTTACGAATGCCAGAAGATCACCCGTTGATCGCTTTGGCCTGAAGCCGTATTGTCGATCATTGATTAGCGAGTGATCCTCTAGGAATTGCATGAGCTGCTTATTTATAAGGAGCTCAAGCACCTTGCAAATGACTGAGGTGACAGCTATGGGTCGATAGTTGCCTGGATCGGACCGATCCCCTTTCTTGGGGATCGGTTGTACGTTCGCCTCCTTCCAGACCTCCGGCACGAGCCCTGAAGAGTATGACAGGCGGTACAGACGCGTTAATACTGGAGACAACTCAGCTGCACATTTTCGTAGCACCACCGCCGGAATGCCGTCAGGGCCACTGGCTTTCCGCGTGTCGAGTGACCGCAGCACTGCCCGTACATCACATTGCCTGATAACAATATCAGGCATTGTGTGGCCACAGTTGGCGATGGCGGGGGGCTGCAGGCCACGGTCGTCGACCCGGGAATTAGCCGCAAAGAGGTCTGCGAGCATATCCGCTTTCTCTTGGGCTTTGTGAGCCAGTGTTCCATCTGGGTAACGCAGCGGTGGCAGTGAGGGCTGACAAAAGTTAGATTGCACGGCTTTGGCCAGTTGCCAGAATCCACGGCTGCCCGTGGGATGGGAAGTGAGCTCCTGACCAAGCCGCGCGACGCGCTGGGCATCCGCTCTCTTAAAGGCCCTCTTACTCGACTTTGTGGCCCGGTTGTACGCTGCTTTGAGGTGACCCACGTTTGGGTCGCGCACAGCCCGGGCCCTGATCCAGGCGCGATATGCCGGCTGTTTTTGTCGAACAGCTTTGGCACAATCTCGCCCGAACCAGGGACGGGCTCTGCGGATACTGACGACATCAGTGAAAGGGATGTAATAATCCATCCCTAAACTGATCTCGCCAGCAATAGCAGAAGCACTATCCGACGGAGCCTTTCCTACAAAGCAGCGCTGGCACCAGGGGACGGACGCATAATAATCGCGTAGACCTTCCCAATCCGCTGACGAGTAGTGCCATAGTCGTCGTGACGTTTGTACAGGACGTGCAGGAGGTGACACCTTCATGCCAGCGTGAACAACACAGTGGTCGGAACTACCCAGTGGGGCTCCTACCGAAACACTGTACTGGGCTGGGCGACTCGTCAGCAGTAGATCCAGCAGAGCGGGCGCATGATCTGACCTGTCTGGTATCCGGGTGATCCCGCATACCATCTGGGTCAGACCGTGGGAGAGAGCGAACGCATGGGCGGCTCTACCCGCATGATCAGTCTTGAGGGACCCCAGCCATTCAATGTGATGGCCATTGAAGTCCCCCAGAAATACTAGGTCAGCGTTCGGGAACCGCACCTGCGCTTCATCAGCCGTCTCGCTGAGGTACTGGAAGAGCTTTGTTGTCTCAGAATCCCCTGTGTGGGATCGGTAGACGCATGCTGCTGTGCATTCCATAATGTAAATAGATATTTAGGTTGCAAATATCTAACGCGTCAATACCTAACCTATTAGAACTTATGGTTAACCTATACATATATACAAATAAATCAAATTGTCAGCTTCTTACTAAATACATATAAAGGTAGGTACGAGAAGGTACGTAGGTTAGGTTTTTCGGTCTGTTCATCAGTCTGTCTGTTTGTCCAACTTATCTCTGAAACGGCTATTTTAACGGGACTTTCACAGCCAGATAACGTATGATACAAGGAGTACCTTTTTATCTATTTTTTAATATAACATATACACTAAACCAAAAAAACAAATCTTTTTGCGAGTCGGATTTCGTACCACGACAACAAAATCACTTTGTTGTATGGGAGCCCCTTTAAATATTGATTATATTCTGTTTTTTAGTATTTGTTGTTATAGAGGCAACAGAAATACATTATCTGTGAAAATTTCAACTTTCTAACTATCACGGATCATGAGATACAGCCTGGAGACAGACGGACGGACAGCGAAGTCTCAGTAATAGGGTTCCCGTTTTACCCCTTTGGTACGGAACCCTAAAAAAGTATTGTACATGATTCAACATTGACACGAGTGGAGCCGCGAGCCCCAGCTAGTCAACAAATAATGCTATAAGCTAGATGCTTCTGCTAACCTTATTTTCATACTTTTCTTATCAAAAGTTCAACTATTGCCTAACATACAAGACCTCTTTATATCAAAATAACCGATAATATGTTGTGATATTAATAAACACATATATCATCACGACATTTGTCTTCAAAGGGTAGACAGTGTTAATAAAAATTAATAAATCAATATCATAAAGTTTTGTATAGTCCGAGATGACCAGGGCTTTAAATGGCCACAGCGGCTGGCACGTAAGATGTTGTTGCCTTTAATCAACATTTCATCGCAAAGCAACGGTTTTCAATTTTTTTTCAAAATTAGAAATATCAAATTCATTCGGGCACTTTGGACACACATTATATCCCTGTGACGGCAATAGGCTTGCCCCTATTACGTGGGAAAATACTGGCAAATTGTGGGTGTGTAATGCACCTCTGCCTACCCAGGGCCGTCTTTTAACTATTTGTGGCCCTGGGCACAGTAGGATAATGGGGCCCCTATGATCTTGACAGACCACTATTTACCCGATTGCGTCAGCAAGGGTTTTACACGTATCTATCTATGTATGTATGTTACTTTGTTCCCCTCTACAGCCCTATAATGACTGGATAGATTTCGATGAATGAGTTCCCATATGAAGTGAATAAAAAGTGTATTTGGGCTTTTGGGCGTCAAATATTTTTATTTATTTAATGACTTTCAATAGAGCGAGAGCTGGTAGACCTAAGGAAGAAGTTTGAGGCAATCTGAAAGTTTGACAGATTGCTCTCCCATAATAGGCTCATGAAACCCCACAGCACGCAATCCTTATGGCTTGCTTCTGTACACAGTGGGATGCTAGCCCGATTTCCTCAGACCCCGATCATGAAGGTCGGTTGTCCTGCGCGTAGATGAGTCTGTGGCACACTCGCTCGCTTACACTTCTCACCGCCTCCTTCCGCCACGTTGCACTTGCTCCCGCTGGAGGCCATGACTCATATCATGGTCTCCAGTGAGAGATATCATGGTATCCACGCCCAGACCCATGACGAGGCCCCGGCACTCACTAGACCACGCTGTGCACTCCACCAACGTCGGAGTCGGGACCGCTGAACCTCGATTCCTCGAGACGCAGGCCCGTGGTCCTGCTCCAGCGCCTCCTAGTGCCATTGAAACAATGACGCAATGGCTCTCGCTTCCAGGTCTCATGGAGGGGTCCTGGTTAAAATACATGCAGTCTCTAGGTCTAGGTCTTATAAGGTTTGTTTAAAACTCACTCCTGTGGAGATCACAGCAGCCATGGCCCTCTCTGATAAATAAGCAAATTTAGCAAACAACGAAGTTAGAAAGCACCCCGTCTGTCAAGAGAAACCGCCGCCACCACCACCTCGTCCTCCGAGACTGCTTCTACCGTGAGGTTCCTCAGGTGCATAGCTTTCACGGGGAAGCGTCCCCGACGGAAACCGTACCTACTAGTTGTTCGCCAGGTTTGGCCCTACGTTCGTGAGATGCTCGACGAGGCGTTCCGCAATTATCCGCTCAAAGAGCTTACAAACCTCGTCGAGCAACTCGATCGGCATGTGACCAGACGGTTGGTCCACCGGTCGCTACGTTTTCCGGATCAGAACAGGAGCAGCTTGCCCATCCTCCACATCTAGGGCATGTTTCGACCGAGAGAAGGGTAGCTTCACGCATGTAAAAACCAATAGGTATTGGAGTCACGTTTTTCCTTTATAAACATCGGTTGGCATATGATGACCTCGCAGGAAGTAGGGGGCCCCTATCGATCGCGGGGCCCTGGGCACGTATGCCCATAGTGCTCAATGGGAAAGAGGGGCCTGTGCCTACCCCTTCGGGGATATAGGCGTGATATGTGTGTGTGCGTATATTTTTTGTATTTCAAAGTGATGAGTTTGCTTAAACTAGTCTTAAAATATTAAGATAGAAATTATAAAGAGATCACACAAACTGATGTCACCGGCAACCGGCAAGCCGGCAGGACTCGAACTAATTTCGAAATCACTATCGTCTTTCACAAAGTAAAAAACTAGTGTTATATTATAAAACAAAGTCGATTTTTTCGTATGTATGCGTGTTCGTATGTATATAATGTATGTACGTATGTATGTATCTTTAAATCTACGCAACGGATTTTGATGCGGTTGTCGCCAATGAATTGGTTCTCGAGAAAGGTTTTTGTGTATATACCCGAAGTGCGGCTGCACCTAGTTTTAGCCGGTTAGAACTAGGTGTAGCCACTTACTCTTGGTTAAACCTAGCCAGAAACTTGCATTAATAAAAAAAAGAGATTTCTCCCAGGTGAAAGTGACAACTGGACCTAGTTGTAGCCGGCATGATGAAGGCTAGACCTAGTTTTACCCGAAAACAATCAACCCGAAAACAAACAGACTGAAATCTACGTAATAAAAATAAACTACTCTTAGCAAGGTTAGTCATTCTTTCAAGGGGGAAGGTATACGCTTTTATATAAATTGCCTGAATCGGTCCTTTGTATGCCCGACAATAAATTTAAAAACTTTATAAAGACCACTTTATGTCAAAAAGCATATTAAAAGACAGTTGATTACCTTAATGATAAAAGTGTCTTGCTTGAGCATGGTGCAGGCGCCTCCTAAAATGCCGTAATTGTAGCATATTTTGTACTTAGGCGACTATAATAATTTTTTTGTTGTATTATACACTCTTTTTGATATTGACACGAGACCAATGTACATTCGTCCACATTTAGTCTTAAGAAAATGTGTAAATGAGTCAATTATTTGAAAAGAGTGACCGAGAGTTTTATTGCCAGGTTCTTTCTCTCGGTTCCACTTATTGCTTTGCGAATCTGGCAGTACATGTAAATATAGAAGCAATGACATTTTTTATTTTAAGTACTTACTGACGTTTGTAAGAGCCATTTAGTGACCTATACAAATAAATAAATCATTTCATTTCATTTCAATCGGCTCGTACCAGGTTTAACCAAGAGTAAGTGGCTACACCTAGTTCTAACCGGCTAAAACTAGGTGCAGCCGCACTTCGGGTATTAGCCGTAACATATATAATTAGTCAAGTGGGCGAAGTCACGGGTGTCCGCTAGTAACATAGTATAAAACAAAGTCGCTTCCTCTGTCTGTCCGTATCGATGTATGCTTAGATTTTTATAACTACGCAACGGGTTTTGATGCGGCGTCTGCTGGTAGGTAACTGATGATAAATTTTACAGACTTCTAAATACATAAAACAGAACAAGACATGATTCGATCTTTAATTATAGTTATTAAGTAGTAGGTGTAGGCAGTGTTACCTACATACCTACACCACTGGGCACCACCAAAGATTAATGTATAATAACTGACAAGAAGAATATATGACTCAATCCTTTGCTCGAGCGTAAAAAGGGAATTAAAAAGTTCACACATAAAATCACGTTCCTGAAAGTTGGGTTTGAAATTAACAACTTTTCACTAATCGCATAGGTATGAGGGTGTACCTATACCTATTAACATAGAAAAAAGTATGTCAGTTTGTTTCGCTAATCTCTGAAACGTCGATGAAACGATTTTAACCACTTGCAGTCGTTACAGTTGATGTTGGTTAAGAAACTACTTCGAGCCTTAATGATGATCACACACGTGAAACCAATTTAATTACTTTCGAAATAAGAGTTTCTAACATGTCTCTGCCTAACCTGTTGGACATAAGTATTAAATATAACGAACAATATTTAAACAATTGTTTAGTAAAATCCTTACCTTTTACAAAGTTTATTACACACAACACAAACACAATATAAATCTTCATGTTTGAATTAAATAAATACACACAAATACACACACAAACTAAAAATTTATGGTTTTCACTGATAGTTTATGAATTTAGTTTATTGTTTTCATCATTTTGATAGTAATAATGTGCGTGGGAGAGGAGTGGACCATTCTAGTGTACAACTGTCTTTGTAATGATACGTGAGCCAGGTCATACTTGATAACATCTTCTGCGCATGCCGGACATGAAATGTCGAGAAAAATTTCTATATGTATTATTAATTTGTAAAAATAAATATAATCTGGGCATTATAAAGATAAGAAATTAAGAATAAAGTAATTTTGAACATGACACGATTGTTTAATTGTTATGGTTGAGTAGGTAATCTATTTTGTATTTTGTTTTATACTTAAAATTGTGTGTATTTTGTTAATTTACAACTTTGTACCTAGCTGACATTTTGAAAGACAGTGGCCATTAGATTTTTTGCCATATTCTTACTAACGTGCATTACAGGCTCTACTTGTTGCTTTGCTAATCTGGCAGTAAATTTACTTTGTAGAATCACTTTTAATGACTTGAATAAGAGTCCTCTGTGACCTATATGATTAATATATTTGATTATTTGTTTGATTGATTGATTGATTGACTCTGGACCTGGACCACTGAATAGGTCCAGGTATTGATGTGAGTCCCGCTTCTGCCTACCTACATATTCGGTTAAGTCAATTTGACGTACATGATATAAAAAAAATAAGTGCACGAGATCTTTTTTTAACTAAAGGACCCGTCTGCACTTTTTATCAAAGACTAATACCTACCCATTTAACATTAGTAAGTATAAACTGGCTGGACTCACAAAATAATTTAATTAAGTATCTTATTCTTATCATTCATTATCTTCTTTTATTATAGTACGAGCATATAGCTAAAAACACACTGGTCCTTCACATACGAGTGACGTATGCCACGCGACGTGGGAAACAGCGACACACTGCTACGACGTCTTACAACGTCTGACGTTTACGTTATTACGCGCTATGACACTTTAAAACGTGTGTGACAGCGTCGTACGCGTGGGATAGCATGGGAACACGCAAATCTGGCGCGGTGACGCGCAGTGTGTTTGTTATCATACAAATTGTATAGGCCAGATCCGGTTCAGATGTCAGAATACGTGGTATGTGTCGCATGTGAAGGACGAGTGTGCCCGTGCCTTAAAACTTAAGTCTCTTCCCGCTGTCTGTCTGTCCCTATGTAGATATGCTTAGATTTTTAATACGCAACTAATTTTGATGCGGTTTTTACCAATGGATAGAGAAGTTCTCGAGGAAGGTTTTAGTACACCTAAAATACCTATGAAATTGTCAATGCAGACGAAGCCGTCGGCGTCTGTTAGTCACTTTGAAACTACGCCGCGGATTTTGATGCGGTTTTCCCCAATGGATAGAGGGGTTTGAGGAAGGTTTTTGTGTAGGTATAATTTGTGATGCGAATGAAGCCGCAGGCGTCCACAGTGATAAATAATTTTAAGTAGGAAACTATTTATGTTTATTTTGTATCTGTTTAGATTAAAGTCAGCATTCCCCGTAGAAACACATTATCTGTGCAAAAGTAGCCTAAGTGTACTCACGACTAACGCAGTTACAATAAGTAATAAAATTATCTGAATCGGTTCAGTAGTTTCTAATATTATATCCATACGACAGACGTGGGAAGACACACACACAAGAAGATACAATAATACGATGTTCTATAGGTAGTTGATTGATACAGTCTCTCGTGTCCAGATATTGACTAACCCAGCCAATTTTACTTTCTGTATTACCTACCCTACTTGAGACAGTAGCATTTACCCAAAGTGCTTGACATTATGTAAAGTAGTAAGTAGGTATTACAGAATAGGGGATTAGTACTTTACGGTTACGCAGGTCTATCATTAAAGGTTAACATGAAATAAATGTCAAGAAACACATCTATAGAGATACAAATAAAATGAAATATTAAAATGTCTGTTTAAATGCTTCACAAAATAAAGCGATTTTACTTGACAGTCATTTTTGCAGCGTTACTCCATTTATGGAAGTGTTGCATGCAAGTTTGTTGTCCTGTCCGATCCGGGCACGGATCACGCACTGACACTATCCAGTCTTTACAATTCCGTTCCGGATACACCCCGGCCCGTTGTAATATATTATGCAATACATACCTTAGAGGACTACGAAATTAGGTTAACTTTTTCATGTCCTACTTTTGAAATAAAGCGGCCTACACACACACACCTGCTGCAGGGGCAATCTGGAGTGCATGGCAGTAGTTGCGATATCGGGCTAAATTTGTAGATGCGATAAGCTTCGACAATGGGCGCGTTGCATCTATCCATGAGATCATCTTTCCTGTATTACTATAGTACGAGTATCAATATATATCATTACAATAAATCTAACTAGGTACCAATCAACCTACACATTTTTTTATTTAACTTCCAAAAACGCTGTGTGTTTTAATCATAAATCTTAACCTACAGTTGTTTAGTTGTTATTAAATAGTTGATCGGTTCTCTGGCCTACATATTTTCCTAAAAATCCGCTATTTGTCGCATAATTACTACATTTGGTGCTTGCCAAAAAAACTGGCCGGCCTTGAAGACACAAGGTCAAATCGCTATCAATGATATAAATAAAACACAACACAAAATGTGTATCACTTATAATTTATTGTAAAATATGGTAAACTATTACAAATTTCCCTAACCTATTAATTGATATGAGTTGTATTACAAGGAAGTATGAACTTTTTTTCTCTATAATATCGAAGCTGTGATTTAAGAGCATTTCAAGTACGAGTACAACCTACAGTATATGATTTGGAAGTTATCCCCACAGAGCAACAATGGAGGGAGTCGTCATATTATGCGTTCCTCTCTATGTATGTATTTGTGAAAATTTTAATGAGTTATAATAGTCATGTGCAATTTTTGTAGCGGCATCCGATTGGACTTTTGTTTTCTTTTTTAAGTCACGGCTTGATGTCACGGCCGACCCTACTGCCATTGCCGGGTGCCCCAGGTTCCCTGTGGCGCTGAGCAGACTTTGGCTACCTATGTTTGATCCGATTGGGCCCGGACGTATAAGCATGTGTGTGTCGAATATTTCGTCCAGCAATAATTTACAGATTTTTATGTAGACGGTAGGTACCGGGAAATGCATAATGACTTCTAGCCCATCCCGCGGGGACTCTATGCTTGTCCCAATCATATCAGGGTATTTACAATGATGACATTCTATTCTAAAAGCAAGTGGTGATTAGCTTGTCTGTGGTCCGTGCGCTTTAAATTCTATTTTTTTAAGAAATTACAGACTTAGGTACCTACTTTATAAGTTTAACAAAAATACTACACATTATAAAGATTCTTTCGTCTTTAAGACTAATGCAACACGTGAATAAAATCTATTAAAGTGTAACTCAAGTTTAAAAATGGTAATACATATCGTGATTTTTTTTTATTTTAAATGTTAGATGAGCCAGAGACTGTCTCCTACACTACTAGGAAATTACCTCTGCTTGCCTACACACATCACATTAGTTAAGGTGGCCATTAAGGACCATCCCCGTTTTTAAACCCCAGATTGCCCCTGCGGCATGTGTATGTGTAGGCTGTTTTAATAACTGATAGGTACATTTTTATAATATAAATTGTGCTGTGGGTCCAATCGCTGTTTTAATTTATGAATTCTAATAAGTATATGAGATTTGTATATTAATACATTTTGTTGGCTCGAATATCAATTAATGTATGTGAGATACACTTCCTTTACTAATATTATAAATGTGAAAGGAACTACTACCTATATACTTATTAGTACACAATGTATGTTTGTTTGTTACTCACGACTGCGGAACGGATTGTAACGAAATATCTGATAAGGTTAGAGTACCTAGATACCTACCATTATCTTATGGTCGTGATAACCAACCGGATGTAGCATTCACTTATACTATTATTATTTCTTATATTATTTCCATGGTGCTTCTCCGAAACGTGAACCTTAGGTTTTGAGCCCAAGAAAATTTACATAATACGATGATTATATAGAATTATCTATAGACTCTCATCATTCATCAAGCCTTTTCCCAACTTAGTTAGGGTCGGCTTTCCAGTCTAACTGCGATTAGGCTGTACTTCGATATTTTCCGTGAAGCGACTGCCATCTGACCTCCACAACTCATGGGCGATATCGAAGTTCTGTAGTTAGACCGCGAGGGTTTTTGATTAAGGGCTCCAACTACACCTAACGACCGCCATAGATGTTTGTATGACAATCGGGACCGTCGGCTTAAACTGCTCTCCGAGGCACGGAGGGGTCTCAGTATCTTAAGAAATGGTCACCCATCCTAAGACTGGCCTGACTAGATGTTGCTTAACCTTTGCAATGTGTTAATATTGTCGGTTACCACTAGACCACGAGCCCCTCAATTATCTATATACTCTATTATATAGAATAAAAATATTCTATAGAATCATAACGTATTGTCACCATAGGTAGCTAAGGAGCTACCTATGGATTAGTATACATTGAATAGTTTCACATCATGTAGAAGCACCCTGTAAGCCTAATGGTGTGTCCAAATACTTACAAAATAAAAGTCAAAAAATTAACTCACAAGGCCATCTAGTCTCAAACTTAGCAAAGTTACGAAAAGTACATAACTAATCCAATATATTTTTGTAAATATATACTTAATATACATAAAAAAAACAATCAAAATCCGAAAATAAAACTTCCCGGGCATTCTCTCCGCTGCGCCAGCGCCGACGGTCGACCATTCACTTTCTTCCTTATCTATTTTCTAACGGCTCTATTAACTTTCCCATAGATCTCAGGGAAGGCTTCACTACAGTACTGAAGGCTGTTCCTCACTCTGTCATAGAGAGTATGGTCAAACATCTGCCGGAACTCCTCTTCGGTCGTGTACGTGTCCGCGTACAGCATTTGGAAACCGTCGTGCTCGGTGACGAACTTCTCAATACGACGGGTTGAAGGCATCTGTATTACAATTTTGACATATAGAACAAATAATATATTTTTTATAAGCAGTGGAGTATGCCAACTTTTTCTTTTATAATTTTACAATATGAATACTGGACTCGAACCAGCCACTGATCTCTTTTCAGGAGGACCAACTGACCAAAACACCACTAGCCCGAGACCTCTAATTTTGAGATCATATTGTGTTAATATCGCGACTTACAGCGTCGCCAGAGCGCCATCTACCGGTAGTTGAGGAACTCCTATGGTAGGCTGTGCGTAATGTTGCAATTATGTTTGGACACAGCTAGAGTTTTTGTGATTACATATTGTAAAATTATATATAGAACAATGTACCAATGTATTTATTCATACTAGCAGACGCTAGCTTTCGTGTAGGACATCCTACCAAATATCATCTGAAAGTCTGAGTCAGACTACTCACTATGGTATTCTTCTAGTGCTTACCGGAGGCGCTGGGCAATGGACGGAGAAAAAAAAAGTCTTATTCGAGTTACAGTCTCCTACATAATCACTTGGCCAAGGTCCACGCATTTATTGCTCTTCGTGGAAGACCAGGAGGAACCTACTGTGATCTGAAGCTATGACCTCGATACCACACAAGTCACACCTAGATTTTAAGTCACAAGCATGTCTTATTGCCACATAAGGACCTAAAAACTTAAGACTGCCATTGACGATCCCACTATTTCAATACCAATTGGGCTGAACACATGGATCTCAATACGTTTGGATAGTCCTTTTTTTTTATATTTGGTTCGCCAAATTGACGCCGCCCGCCTGGTGGTAAGTCGTGACGACGTCTAGCGATTATGGGCCACTCTCACAGCACACAATACTATAGAGAGTGGCCCTCAACTTGACGACCTACTGATGTGCTGTGATGTGATGTGATGTGATGACCTTATTGAACCACGTCCACGCAAACTGAAAATCTCGATAATTTTGGAAGACATTTGGATTGTTGGACGTATCGTCTGTCATGACCTTTACGTTGTAACTTTCTACATTCGCAAAATTGTAACATTTAGAGGTCGTCCTTTCATATTCAGTTTTACAACTTGTAAAGAAAAATATACTCACAGTTTCAAACCCTTTAGCTTTGGGCACTCCGTATGTACCGATGTCGACAAACATTTGTGATTCAGCGTCAGTCTTGATTCTCAGTTGACCAGGGTTATTGAACACACGGAACGGACACAACCAGACCGGGTAAACCTAGGGTAAAAGCACATGAGACACGACGGAACAGAGCTGCTTACGGCACTTCTATTTTCTTAATGTCCTTCGTATCGTATGCATAATATGCTTCGGCTTTTTTTACCGCCTCTTTTATTATTAACTAGCTGTTGCCTGCAGCTCCGCCTGCGTGTTATAGTTTTCTTGATCACCAGTTACTGATTTATTATGTATTATAGCTGTTGCCCGCAGCTCCGCCTGCGTGGTACTTTAGATCGACATAACTTTTTTATTTATGAACTGATTGAAATAAAACACATCTTAAATGTTAAGTTGAATAAACCACAACGCATTACTAAAAACCGCATTCAAATCGGTTAAGCCGTTTCTGAGATTAGCGTGTTCAAACATTCAGACAAACAGACAAAAATTCTAAAAACCATTGTTTTGGGTACTATTGCGTTCATAAAACCCGCTACAACAGTTTCTCTATTATATCTTCGATGTACAGACATCGACCACTGACAATTTTATTATATGTATTGATTTACATTTAAATGGGGGGAATGCCCTTTAAGTCGCAGGCACGACAGATAATTATAATTTCACCGACACTGCCCGAGAGACATTAAGAAAATAGAAACGTATAAACGCGAAATCGGTTGAAGTTGTACCACTACAATGCCATCTAGCGCCAGAGTAAGCAGAACTTATACTATGACAACTAAACTGATGCAAATACTCGTATATAGGAAAACTAAGGTATAGTCTCACGCTGGTTTGGTGGTCGGTGTTCAACTGACTACGCCACGGAGGCAGTCTTTTTATTGTTGGTCCAACGTCCAAATAGGGGGCGAGCCTATTGGATCCGGGCAATTGCATCGACTGTTTGTCAGCAGGTGAACAACTTGGGCCATGGAGATATTGTGAAGGGCCTTAGCATCATATAGTACAAAATTAAAAAAAAAACTTCCCTTCCAACTCGAACACTCTTGTCAGAGTGGTCGTACCTGGGATGGGCTAGGCCGTCACTTCGTTCGGTTGAGGCTATCACATGCCTTCTCCAACTCTGATATGCATTGCGAGTGCAATTCAACAGAGGTTCACTCTGTTGTGGAACTGAAGAGCCCATTAAAATTTGTACAAACCTCAAATTCTCTATGAAAGACATCAATAGCCTCCTCAAGATTGTCAATAGGCACCAACATGTCCTGTATGACGTGTGCCCGCTCGTACAGTTTGCCGACAGCCTCTGGTTGCGTCAGCTTCAGGAGCGAAACTTCGGGAGGCATTAACCACCCGAAGAGTAACCGGAATAAAATGTTATTCCCGAAAGGAATGATGTCCTGAAAAATTGTATTTATGATTAGTTTGATGACCGCAGCTCCACTTGCATCGAATTATTCGTTTTCGCAGTTTCCCAAGGAGAAAAACGGGTAAGAAACGTATTATTGGGATAGTAAGTATCCTCTGTGGTTCTGTTTCTCTTTATTTTTGCGAAGACTTGCTTATAACATTAAATTTAGTTTTTTTGCCTACATTTTCCACCAACCAAAAAAGCTCACGATGATAAAAATGTTTTTGAAGAACACGTGTGCCAAGTTTCATGGGAATCTGATAAAAAATGTGGCCGCTAGCCCGTAACACACACAGACAGACGAAAGCAAAATTGTCCAGTCTCGAAATATAATCGCTTCGCTCACTCGGTCAATATTTTACCTGTAGTTCCCAGAAGAAACTTCTGGTGTGTCTATGATAGTAGTCACGTAGCGGGATGAACTCCACAGCAGTTTCGTTCTTTTTAAGATGCTTTTCCACTTGTGTGAAGAACCACTCCGCGTACCATTTACCGATAGGGTTCAACTGCAATGAAAGGTTTAAAAAACTTATGGATGTTCAGGATATGCAGAGGTGAGGGGAAACCCATATTTTGCCATTTTTTCCTCCCTCTCGGCCGGCTCCTTCGCGAGCATAAGTTGCTCGCAGAAGAATACAACCACGTTCCACTTCCTACTTACTTCTGAAGACCATGGCTCGTATCAGGGTCTCCAGCGTGAGAGTACCTACCCATGCCTAGGCGCAAAAAAATGGGAATAACTTGTTTCCGGCATTATGAAAAAATGTAAGGCCCCTTTTACTTGGTATCAAAAAAAAATCTGACAAAAAGCACGTACCACAAGTTATAGCTTAGTTTGGGCTAATTGACGTTGTGTGAGAATGTTCAAATTTTATGTGAGAATATAAAAAATGGGGGTCTTTAAATGCTTCTGCCTTGTTCTACGGCAAAACAGACCTCATTGTGTGTACCTACATTTTGTACTCGTAATTGTCATTTTAGGCTCGTCCCTCGTTGAATGTCGTATTCATAATTCACCTTTCGAAGGTCACCTTTCAATTCTCTTCAAAGAAATATTAAAAAGAAGAAATATTCGACTTCATACATTTGAACAAACAATTTATTGTAATTATTATGTAGGTATTAAACCTCGGAGTAAATAATATAGAGGTGTCTGTTTGAATTCCAAATTCACAGTTTTTATTAAGATAAGATAAGATAAGATGAGATAAACTTTATTTGCTTTTTTTTATTAAACGCATACGAAAATACTTACGTAGCTACTGAAACGGCTGGACCAATTTTAACGGGACTTTTACTGGCAGATAGCTGATGTTACAAGTTAACTTAGGCTACTTTTTATCTCGGCATTTTATACTAGTACCTATTGTATTTTTATATCTGTGATCTCGGTAATGTGGTACCGTGGGAATTTACACATAACAAAAAATCTGATAGTCTATAAAAGTTAATATTGTGGATAGTATTTGTTCCAAATGACGTACCTGATATACACATAACCAGTTGCACCAAGTGCCAATAAAAGTCAACAGCACGTATTAGCATGTTGTGTGTAGCAGTGATGAGTGATGTATCAACATCTCACAGAGCAACGAATTCCGGTCCTGCAGGGCGAGCATGGCGGTAGTAAGAGTTTGTCGATAACCAATGATATCGTAGAAAATGTCAATGACGTGACCCATCAACACCTTTTTTTGAGATTTCCTCCCATATAATTGGTTATCGACAAAACCTTCCTACCGCCATGCTCGCCCTGCAGGGGTACCGGTTCGACACGAGTAGCTCTAAGCTCTTTGACCATTAAAAAAAAAAGACAATAAACTCTCTCTCTTTAAGACTCTCAAAACTCTATACAAGAGAATGAGACATTCACTGAGCCTTTTCCCAAACGAATTGGGGACGGAACGGGCGGTTTCCAGTCTCATTGCGTAGTTTGATATTTTACGTGAAGCAACTATCTGACCTATATGACGTATTGGCGATATCAAAGCTCTGTCAGATATAAGTAAAGGCTTACCCTCTATTACGTGGGACCACAAAAATTACTGCCCACCCCTTCGGGGATATTGTCGTGATGATTTGTATGTAAAGAAATAGATGAATAAACTACTGTATCATACCTTACAATCATCACCGACTTCGTCAACCATATCCCCAGTCATCAATACTCCAGTTTCTCTAGTAAACATGAGCACTTCGATGAACTGGTGAGGAATCTCCTTCCCACATTCCTCTCTGAAATGTTTTGCCAGGTCTGCGAGGTTGGTGTGCGGATGATACTGGAGGCGAACATATCTGGGGGTAAACAGAAATAATCTATAAGAAATAGGTACGAAAATAGATGTCTTCCATCATCATCAGCCCATATCAGTCCACTGCAGGATATATTATAGGTTCTCCCATGACGCGCCATTATTTTCAACCAAATACTATATAGCAACACATTATTGTCGCTATTTAGTTTTGAACACCTATTGTACAGTCAGCTTCATAGAAAAGGAACCCCCCTTGATAATGACATGAAAGCATTAAAGTTTTTTGAATCATTGTGTATATGGCATGTTGGTCTAGTGGTTATGACCGCTGCTTTGTGGACACGGCAACCGAGGTTCAAATCCTCGGACACAAGTTCTTTTTTTATTCATATAATTATTTTTTTATTTTCTTAAGCACTTTTTGTTAATTAATATTTAAGGAATCAAAATTTTGTAGTAGGAATGAGGTTTGTAAGAAAAGATAGGCTTATTGCATAAACAATATTAATTTATTTCTTGAATTACATTTCTAGGTTTTTTTCTTTCCTCTTTCCATTCCTGGTTGAGTTTTTCTATCTGAGTTAAATTGGGGTTACTTATTTTTAAATTTTACCTGACCTAAATTTATTGACAATATACAATACCCTAAGTGAAGTATAAAATGTTTACTTAATATACTGAATATCGCCGCGTCACATGACTCACGAATGACGTCACGTGATGCGATCGTTCGAGCGAGCAGCTTCATCTGCCTTTTTTTTGCATGTTCATATTAATTTGTAATTTTCTGATATTTTTCGTCTTTCGGCTCAATTGTATACCAAGATACAATTTACTCACAAAAAATACCACATTAATTTATGTGCTGTTTGAGGATACGAACTCGCATCTCCAGCGCCAGCCGATCACCTAGGCCGTGCCTTATACCTCTAGGCTATCGGTTCACTTGATAATAATGGCGAAAATATGAATAGCATTACTCCTTTTATCAAACAAAGTTGATTACTTACGGTGTAATTTTCTAGACCTTAAGGTTTAAATTTCAACTTCCACCATATGTGATAATAATAACTGCTCAATAGACTAAAAGATAAGGTTGAAATTAGTATAGATTTCTCGTTTAGTTCAATAGATTACGCTTGATACAGCTTGTTGCACTACCGTCATGTTTTACTTCAAAAACTTATCTGCTGTATGAGCTGCGGCTATAGTATTATAATATCTGTGACAGCGCGATAAGGTTGCAATTAGAATACTTCTTTGCCTTATTTACTAAACTGTGATTGAAGGTAACTTTATAATTCGTGGTAATTTGCATTGGTGTTAATCCTCCTCGTAATATTATTCAATTTATTAAGTTTTTGATCAGTTTTTTGAGTAAATTGAAAGTATGGTTCGATTAACAACATTTTTATAAAATTATTGTTCTCTGGGAGCAAGAACAAAGCATAAAGAAAATAGCACGAGATATGGGCATAACGGTAAGAGTTACGATAAAAATATATTATATACCTATTTATTGCTTAATCATGTTACATATTCATTAACAAGTTAGTTTTTTGGAATTTCTTTTATTTATTATCCTTTTCATTACAGAGAAATACAGTGCGTAGATGGATTCGAAGGTATCAAGCGACGGGTGATGTAAAATGGGAACGCCAGCCAGAAAGATTCAACTTACTGACGATCATCGCACCAACCGAGTAAATTTTGCTACTCGTTATTTAAATTTCGACTGGGAAAACGAAATTGTTATATTTACCGACGAAAAATGCTTCAAGTCAGATAGGGATGGCTGAAAATTTTTATGGAGAAGAAGTGGCCAACGGTTCAACCCAAGAAACGTATTAGACTTGAGAACAAGCGGGCGGTTAACATTAGGTAAGTAAATGATTATATTCTTTAACATAAAATAAATTAATAATAACATAAAACTAATACATACATATATATATATATATATATATATATATATATACATATATATATATATATATATATATATAAATAATATACATATATAATATACATATATATATATATATATATATATATATATACATATATATATATATATATATATATATATATATACATATATATATATATATATATATATATATATATATATATATATATATATATATATATATATATATATATATATATATATATATATGTATATATATATATATATATATATATGTATATATATATATATATATATATATATATATATATGTATATTATATATTTCTAATTATTATTGCTGCTGACATTGATTTACATATTGCAACAGATTTGAAAAGGTTTATTATTTTAGGTTACTGGGTATGGATGTCTTCAATGGGCCCAGGCGAGCTAGTGGAAATAGGTGGCCGCATGAACAGTGAGCGATACCTTGAAGTGTTGAATGACGTAATGCTGCCTTCAGTGCGGGTCGCATATCCAGAAGGACAAATTTACCTGGTTCAGGATAACTCTTCAGTGCATCGGTCCCGAATTGTGCAAGACTGGCTAAATGCACAAGAAGATATAACGGGGTTAGATCCGGGCTTTTAGCCTGCCACTTGAACACTGAAAACTTATGGGGTCAGATGGTTTTAAACTGGGACTCAAGTGAAATAAAGTCAAAAAAAAATTGCATAAAGAGGTAAACAGAACTTGGGAACTAATGCGAATTAGTGCCGCATGTTTTAATATGGTGTCGGGGATGAAAAGTCGTCTTCAAGAAGTGATAAACAGTGAGGGCCATCCTCTCCGTTATTAATGCAGTTTATCGATTCTTACCCAGGACAAATCTTTGTGTGCTGAACACGATTATTTGTTATGTGTCTGGGTGTAATTAATCTAAAAAATATATTTAAAATAAGTATTATATCCGTTGTCTAGTATCCATATCACATTAAGGTGCTTATTTTAGGCTAGATGACGCTGTGTATAAAGTGTCCTAACATTAATAATAGTAATATTATATTATTAATACCTAATCCCATTACAAGTTTTTGTTTACAAGTTTAATAATCTTCTAATGTGTTAACGATGCACCATCTGACCTCACATATTTTTCTAATGTTGTGTTAAAAGGGTTACCTACTTATCAGAAAATGTGATCAAAGAGGAAGATGTATATTGCTATACTGTTATAGTTTAGCATGTTGGTTCTTTCTTTGTGATTCACAGGAACAAATAACATTTCATTTTTCAACCATTCTTTTATATTCAAAGATTATACAGAGTGTAAAAAATTAATGTTTGCAACTTTAAATAAATAAGTAAATAAATATTGTAGTTATGTTTCTAGAATTATCTAATATTAAGTAAACATTTTATACTTCACTAAGGGTATTGTATTTTGTCAATAAATTTAGGTCAGGTAAAATTTAAAAATAAGTAACCCCAATTTAACTCAGATAGAAAAACTGTATACTCAACCAGGAATGGAAAGAGGAAAGAAAAAAACCTAGAAATGTAATTCGAGAAATAAATTAATATTGTTTATGCAATAAGCCTATCTTTTCTTACAAACCTCATACCTACTATAAAATTTGATTCCTTAAATATTAATTAACAAAAAGTGCTTAAGAAAATAAAATAATAATTATATGAATAAAAAAAGAACTTGTGTCCGAGGATTTGAACCTCGGTTGCCGTGTCCACAAAGCAGCGGTCATAACCACTAGACCAACATGCCATCTACACAATGATTCAAAAAACTTTAATGCTTTCATGTCATTATCAAGGGGGGTTCCTTTTCTCTGAAGCTTACTGTGCCTTTTTTTAGTAGTAGGTAGGTATCTCATTCTTGTGAAGGGTCTAATTAATTTATCTGACTAAAAGGACGCGTCGTATATTTATTTTAAGTGACAAGATCAATGAGGCGATATGCCATACACCAAAAGATTTTTTTTAAAGACATGTTTCTTTTTGAGAGCTGCATAATTTTCTCTGGATTTTGATGAGGCATTTGGATAGCTTTTTTTAAACATTATTTTTTACAATTTAAATCACTTATCGGAAGATCATGCGGACGGGCTCCAGTCGTCATTCGTTTTTTGAATGTGTTTATTTTATGCACAAATTATAATAGTTGTCCTTCTTTGGTAAAAAATCTAGTTAATTCATGAGTAAATCTACTCATGAATTAATGGATCTGACTTCGACTTCATAAACGAAATAACTTCTGTCGGCTGCTAAAACGACAGAGAAAGGTCTGTCTGAGGTAAGTTTCAGAATGAAACTGCATTATGTACATTCAAACAATAAGAAATAAAACATTTTTTTTATTTTTTATATTCGTTAGAATATATTTATTTCCAACATTTCCACATACAAACAAAGAACAGGAAGGTTATTTTAGAAAGTTACCAGTGATAGGCAGTTTGTACTCTTTGTAAATTTACCTACCTCCTAGATTACTAATAAGTTCCTTTTAGTAAGTTCACGCCATTATTGTAGGTAGGCATTGTACCTACTTAGTTACTGAGGATTGAACTCAGTAACTAAGTAGGTACAAGGTCGTTTATTAATAGCTGCACCAAGGGCTTTATACCAACGCCAAAAGGCAAAAATAGAGCACCTTCGCTGTTGGTTCTCACCAGAGACCTTTAAACCCTTAAAAAAAATAATTGAATTATAACATACTTTTTAGCAGGAACAACTTTGATCACCACAGATGTTAGGAACCCCAAGGTGCCGTAAGACCAGGGAATAGCATAATACAGATCTGCATTCTCGTCCTGGAAACATTTATAACATAAACATTAGATAAGAAATTAGAATGTTTGGTAAATTTAAAAAAAATTGCTTCACAGAATTAAATTCGACTATGATTTGATTCTTAAATTATGTGTCGGATTCTTGTGGGTAAGTATTTAATTTGTTCCTCATTTGATTCTCAATCCACTTTCAAATGCCTTATAATTTAGTAAGTATTATATCTACTTCTCGTGTCACAGTATTTGTTGCCAAACCCTTCCACGACTTGACCGATTCTTATGAAATTTTGTAGGTCTCAGAATCGATCTTAAACAATTTTTTAGCCCTTTACCACCCACCAAATGGCAAAACAACCTTTGCAGGGTCATGCAGCTATCAGAAATCTCAAAAACTAAAGAGGCGGGATCTAGCATGAGACTCGTTTTGGCCATTAAGTTACATACAGCGTAAATTTAACAGGTGTAGACAACAAATACTAACTTTGCTACATGTAACAACAGATCCATCAGCTAACACCAGTTCATACTGCAAGCAGATGTGCTGGAAGAGGCCGTACACGTGTGATGAAGTCTCGACACCCGTTCCCATCACTAGACCCCCGACTGTCAACTGGTCTAGTTCTGGAACCACAGCCAATGAGAGACCGAGGGCTTCTAATGTTCTTGACAGCTGCCCCATTGTGACTAGAGGCTCACAACGAACTGTCTGAAAGAAAAAAAAATTGGTGGTTTATATAGTTTTTTCGTTCTCTGGGGAATATTATTACTAACTAGGATTAAAAATATGTCATATGTTATGTAGTATCTCATACGTACACACACACACACACAAACAAACATACACGCACATCCACGAACACACAAATAAACATATAAGAAAAACGCACAGATGCATGTGGCCATGTTGCTCACAAAAATGCTCCCATTTTATACTGTTCTCCAAAATACAGGCTTTTGCCTAGTTTGGAGGCAGTTTAATGTGCAACTAGACATGACTTGCTCAAATTATTGTAATTATGCTTTGTGTAAGTGCTTTTGTAATTTCAATTTTATTTATTTTATTATTTATTGTTATTCTACAAAATGGTCAATTAAAGTTCGAATTACCAGTCGAATCTGTGCACCGATTTACTCGTGATAAAGACAAATATTTGTTATAGCTTTATATAAGTAGGATAATTATTCAGAAAATCATCACCGCTGTTATAGAATTGGTGATGTCACAGCTCTAATACTTATAACTTCAGACGCTCGTGACTTGTGATAACTAAATATATCTAACGTGCTCTCCGAGGCATGGAAGGAGTCTCAATGTCTTAAGAAATGGTCACCCATAAGACCGACCGGCTATTTGTTGCTTAACATTTGTAATGTGTTAAACTTTAGCAACGAAGCCCCTACGAGATTATGCTTAAAATTTCAATATTTCTAGACATTCTTACTATTTTTCACACAACGTCATCTATTCCAAATTAAGCTAATAAGCAGCTTGTGCTAGGGGGATCTAAACGACTGTTACACATAATACACATACTATTTTGTAATAATACACTCATAGGTAAGTATTATAGGCAGGTACCTGCCCACATAGAAAACTCCCAAACTACGAAACAAACATTTGTGGATGTTTCTCTTTTTTAATATTCGTTCTAAGGTACTTAAGTATTGTTGACGTATATTATGGAATCTCGAGATGTTATTTTTCTCCCCATTTCATAAATTATAAAATATTATCCTGACTTTCGAAGCCAAAATTGTATATTCGGGTGTACCGTTTTATACATAATTTATATAACGGAACATTTCGACTAACGGGACCTTAGAAACCGATCTGATGAATAATATACGGTATTTTAATCTCCCCTTCAGACTTAATTCGACTTTATATAGCTATAAAAAAAGGTATCAGACATGTAAATCAGTTTCAAATAGTCAGAATACAACTTTATTCCTACATCAGTATTCCTCGTTGGAAAAATCGATATCTGTAGCGTTTTTATAAACTCGAACGTCTTGAATAATTTCTAAGTAAGTATTGTTGACAGGGCTACAGCTTCATACATTTTTAATAGATTACCGGACGTCACCAATACTCAAATTGATCGCGTGTTTAAACCTCTCTTCTCGAATCTTTCAAAACGGAATAAAATTTATTCACCTTTGCAATAGTTATCGTTGCTACTCCGTTAAGTCACTATCTATGAAAATATGTTCAGTAAACTTTGAGTTAATTGCAAACATGCAGACGAGGTGTACCTTTATCTTTGTTTAGTTGTCTTACAGCGGATATGATCTCCTCCATTAAAGTGTAGTTGTGCTCATCTCGTCCTCACTTACATGCTACTGACATACAGAAGATGCTCTGTCACATATACCAAAGTGCCAGGAAATGACAGCAGACTCGCTCTGTATAAGCCGCGCACAATGACAGTGGGATGGAACCTTGTCACGATAACCGTTTCCTGACGTCATCAATCACTAAAAAGTACTGATTACGTTTTTTCATCAGTACTTGTAGCGGTAATTGTGAGAAGGTCTCATCCCACTGTCATCGTGCGCGGCTTATTATACGCATGAGGCCAATAATGTCTTCGCGATGAACGTCTCTATCTAACATTTCCAGGATAAAGACGTCATTTTGTTTGTGCTTCCCTACTCACCATATTTTTGGTATCGACTTCCAGCACATCAACAAGATTGATGTCAATATTCGTGAAGGTTTTCTTGTATTTGCTCTGACGGAAAGACATGCTCTGCCACGCCGGTCTGGCAGTACATAACCTCGTACTACGATCACCGTTTAACCAGGTTTTGATCTAAAACGATAAATTACGACAGTTTAAAATTTAATAATTTGGATGTAAAGATGACTTGGCTGATGAAGCGCAGGCTAAACTTACCTGCTGTTGAACGTACCACACTTTCTTGTCATGCATCTTAGGTGCACTATTCATTTTGAAGACGACGTAGTTCCTGATAGTAGACCAGATCTTCCACAGCAGCGAGAGAGGCAGCAGCGCCACTATCACCACCACCCATCGGTACTCCACGAGGATATACTCTGTCAGGTTCTCGGTTTCTACTATCATCTTGGATTGAAGTTGCAAACTGTAGAAATAAATACCTTTTAAATATTATAAATTGAATACCTCTTATTGTCTTTTTCGCTATGAATCTCAATCATTTGCTCTTTTATTCCACTGTTTTATTGATTCTAAACCTGACCGGTTTTGTTTCATGGCTTCATAATGAATGAATGAATAATTAATTTAAAAGCAACATAGGCACATATATGTTAGTAAAATCTTATGTCTAGGTTAGTATTAATTAAATATTAAAATTAAAATAAATTATAAACATTCCCATTGACGCACATTTCCCCCCGCTATGGCACCACAATGGTTAACATGTAGGCTATCAAGCCTCTGTGCGAGCATGTTCAGGATGCTTTTGGCGCTGCCCCGCACCCTGCGCACCAGAAACGCGCACCTCTTACGCATCGTTGTATAGAAACAATCCACCCGAGCTTCTGCGAACGTCCCTGATGCGCTACAGAAGCGTGGCAGCCCCAGCAGCACCCTGAATGCGTTATTATATTGCACACGGAGTGCGTTGTATCTAGCCCACAGGCTGCACGTGTAAAACGAGGTAGGTACAAAAAGCTCTAATCCACCTATGCCTCCACCTATTTATGTGTCCACCTTGCTTCACTTTGCATCTAGGTCTGCACGCTATAGTTTCAAAATAATTTCCCACGATATCAGTTCAGTAGGTTTCGGTTTACAAATAGTAAAATAGGTTTATTATTTAGACTAGACTATGATTAGGTACGCTACCTAGTACCTACCGTACCCACTCTTAACTATTGTGTGCCATTACTACCGTAATAATAATTTATAATAATGATGTTGATGTAAAACAATTACTTAAACATTATAATTCAACTGATATCATTCATTAGTAACAGACGTCGTAGATTAAGTAACTCGCATGTTTAACGGTGGGTTTCAGAATTGAGAGTTTCTTCTTCTTCTTACTTTAGAAACGTGGCTTCATCGATATTTATCGATGATTTCGCCAATGTCAAGGTAATGCTTGATTAGTTGATAGTCCCGCACAGAAGAACTAATTATTTCTGACTAGCTCCAGTTTCAGGACAAGAAACGTTGTTCGGTATGAGAGAGTCTGGAAACCCGATTTTTGCGGAGGTAACCTAAGTGTAGGCGCACACTAGGCGACATGCGACAGCGACAGCTCGGCGACTACACGCGACGACAGGCTGCAGCCAACAATTTCATATAATGTTGTTCAAAGCTTCGCACACTTGGCGTCAGTGTCGTGTCGCGGAGTCGCGACGACAAGCTAGGGGAGTCGCGCGCCCTCGCTACTTGTCGCCGCGTCTAGTGGCGCTGTGCACGCGCACACAAGACGACAGTCGCGCGACAGCTCTGCGTCAGTCACGCTGTGAGCGCTGAGGAAGGTGCACGTCTACGCCTTCGCATTCGCAAGATAAGCACCAAGGCAAGTGCAACTAGAGGCTCCATATTCACTCACAAGATGAACAACACAACCGTCTCTCTCAAATACTCCACTACTAATGATCGCTTCCTGCACGACGTGTCTTACGACTAGTCGCCGACGCTAGCGACAGCTCCGCGTCTAGTCGCGGCGACATGACGCCAAATGCAAACGACAACGCCGCAACAAGACGCTGCGAGTAGACGCGGCGACCTGTCGCCTAGTTTGCGATGGCTCTAAAAAGCCACCTGTCACGCGCTCAGCAAAAATCGAACTCCTTGAGAGTTTGAAGTTGAGCATCCACTGAGTACGCCAAATGTCAAAATTTGTTCCTGAATTTGACTTGAACATTTGACGTGCTCAACGGATACTTAACTTCAAATTCTCAATTCAGAAACCGGCCGTTAGTTTCCTCGTTCCTGATCCTTGGGTATGGGAACATATTATCTGGATAAAATTTTAGTTTAATAGCTGATAAGACTTGACAAGAGTCATCTACGTCTGTACCAAATTACATCACTATCATATATTTTTGTATTTCAAAGCAATGAGTTTGCTTAAACTATTCTTAAAATATTAAGAAAGAAATTATAAATAGATCACAAAAACTGATGTCATCGGCGGGATTCGAACCCACGGCCTTTCCCTAAACTGACGGTACCAGTGTATCGTGTTACAACGAAATTTAGACACTGAATTTTTAGATGAATCCTTACCAAATCCATATATTTTTGTATTTCAAAGCAATGAGTTTGCTTAAACTATTCTTAAAATATTAAGAAAGAAATTATAAATAGATCACAAAAACTGATGTCATCGGCGGGATTCGAACCCACGGCCTTTCCCTAACAGGGGGACTGCTCTGCCAACTGAGCTACGATGACCACTACCGACAACATCGAATTTTTGCTTCATATCATATTCATAATTTCTACATCGCGCTATTGGCGATGTTGTCGGTAGTGGTCATCGTAGCTCAGTTGACAGAGCAGTCCCCCTGTTAGGGAAAGGCCGTGGGTTCGAATCCCGCCGATGACATCAGTTTTTGTGATCTATTTATAATTTCTTTCTTAATATTTTAAGAATAGTTTAAGCAAACTCATTGCTTTGAAATACAAAAATATATGGATTTGGTAAGGATTCATCTAAAAATTCAGTGTCTAAATATCGTTGTAACACGATACACTGGTACCGTCAGTTCGGTAGAACTGCGGTAGGTAGATCCAACGCTAACCTTAATAGCGCGATGTAGAAATTATGAATATGATATGAAGCAAAAATTCGATGTTGTCGGTAGTGGTCATCGTAGCTCAGTTGGCAGAGCAGTCCCCCTGTTAGGGAAAGGCCGTGGGTTCGAATCCCGCCGATGACATCAGTTTTTGTGATCTATTTATAATTTCTTTCTTAATATTTTAAGAATAGTTTAAGCAAACTCATTGCTTTGAAATACAAAAATATATGGATTTGGTAAGGATTCATCTAAAAATTCAGTGTCTAAATATCGTTGTAACACGATACACTGGTACCGTCAGTTCGGTAGAACTGCGGTAGGTAGATCCAACACTAACCTTAATAGCGCGATGTAGAAATTATGAATATGATATGAAGCAAAAATTCGATGTTGTCGGTAGTGGTCATCGTAGCTCAGTTGGCAGAGCAGTCCCCCTGTTAGGGAAAGGCCGTGGGTTCGAATCCCGCCGATGACATCAGTTTATATGATCTATTTATAATTTCTTTCTTAATATTTTAAGAATAGTTTAAGCAAACTCATTGCTTTGAAATACAAAAATATATGGATTTGGTAAGGATTCATCTAAACATTCAGTGTCTAAATATCGTTGTAACACGATACACTGGTACCGTCAGTTCGGTAGAACTGCGGTAGGTAGATCCAACGCTAACCTTAATAGCGCGATGTAGAAATTATGAATATGATATGAAGCAAAAATTCGATGTTGTCGGTAGTGGTCATCGTAGCCCAGTTGGCAGAGCAGTCCCCCTGTTAGGGAAAGGCCGTGGGTTCGAATCCCGCCGATGACATCAGTTTTTGTGATCTATTTATAATTTCTTTCTTAATATTTTACATCACTATCAGTCCATTTGCTTTTAGGTGATGCCCGAAACAACCCCAAGTTTCGTAAAGATTGGAAAAAATGTGGCCGGAACACAGAGATCACAGACGAAAGCAAAATTGTCCAGTCTTGAATCAAAGTGTAGACGTTTCGTTTGCGCAGTCAATGAATGAATGACAAGGTTGCTTCCATTAAAGATAATTGTGTAGTAAGTATTATAGGGCACACACAGACAAAATCTCACAATTTATTTATAGAGTAGAAGACAGACACGCGAAGTTTTGGCAAATATACCAAACAATTACCGGGAATTGCAAGTCTCTAATGACAGTGAGGGATGACGTGCGACCAAAAAAATATTATACCTAGCATGTCATACACTACATTGGTAGAAAATGATAGGTATTTTTACACAGACATCTAATCTTTGTCTTTTAATGGGTTAAACAGAAGTGTTCATTAAAGGATTTCTTACATTGGATGCTGTCTGCGGTCAGGTCAAAGTAATCAATTCGTGATGCGGGCAGAGTTCACTTTGACCCGACTGCAGACCGCATACAGTGTGAATCGTTAATCACACATTTGGTTAGTTACTTGTTGGTCGCACGTAATTAATAGGGGGCGAATCTATTGCAGTTTGAGCACTATGGGTTTATTTCCTCGAGAGTCATCCGTCTGTCAACCGGTGCCACGCAAGAAGGTAATAATAATAAAAAAACCCTGGAGATGTTGAAATAACCTCTTAGAACCTTTTACTTTTTGACGTATAGTGATTTTCATAGATTCACCCATGGATGCCTACCTCACTGATAGGTCGCAGACAAACCCACCTCCACGTCATAGCATGGAACTACCTAATAGTGCTCATGGCTTGTTCCAAACTCAGTAGGTTATACAAGATGAATCACGAAAGATGGAGACCACTACTGGCCAGTGGCTCTTTCAGGGAATGCACATTTCTTTTTACAAATTATTTCTCTATTTGTCCTTGGTTATGGTCAAATTCACCTCCTTCTGGCATAAAAGGCAGGTGGCAGACAGACTAAACCGTATCCTGTCTCTTGCGTCTGCCTTATTTTCGAACACCCGGCCAGTCCCTTCGTCATCCACTGAGCCTTTTCGTGAAGCAACTGTCATCTGAACCCCACAACCGGCTGTATTAAATCTCTGTTGTTAGACCAGTCGGATTTTTTGGGCTAAGTACCCGTAACGACGCAACTGGGACCAATGACTTACTCTGATAGGCACGTGTGTAATGTGTTAACCAAATTGATTACCACACGGCATTCTCTTAAAGGTCTTAAAACCCCCGGTATCCTATCATGATTAATTGGATATTATACAGAAATTTGTACCACGATTAACGTAATATTGAGTCTTAATTCTTATCATTACGACTGATAAAACAGTAACCACCTGCATACTGATATGTTACTGACGCGCGATGGGCATCATTCGGCAACAATGTATCTATATTAAGTACTTACGTCTACATACTATTAATATCTTTTTATACAGTCATAATTGGTCATAATGATATACTCGTAATAATTGTTATCTTAACTTTCACACGTGGTTTTTTTATAATAAAAAAACGTAAATTGTCACAGCAAACTGTCGCGTGTGTAATTCTTATTTATGACAGCGAACTTAAACTACACACACACACATATCACGCCGATATCCCCGAAGTGGTAGGCAGAGGCGACAGCAAGCATATTGCCGTCACCATACATATAATGGTTTATGTCCAACATAGACAAGCGGCAATCCCCCTGAAAAACTAAAATGACTGACCAATCAGTGAAAATGTTATTTCCCCAATACAAATTTGTACTTTTTGTAAACCTTGGACCAAAAGGCGTCGATTGGTAAGAAAACAAAATTTGTGCGGTTGGGCTATTAATTGTTATAAACAAATTAATTTGTTAACTGATAAAAAATAGTCAATTGAAGCTTAAGATCTGATAAGTATTCTGCCGCAGGATTTTTTTGAATTCGATCAAATCTCGCCGAGATAAAAAATGTTGAATGTGACTATTTTTGCTTCTTTAAAATGGTTGTAACTTCTTTAAAACGCATTTTTTCGAAAAAATCACAAAGTAAAAAGTGTTCTATTTTGCCCGTTTTACCCTTAGAAATCATTTTCCAATATAAAAACCAACTTTTTATCAGTTAACAAATTAATTTGTTTATAACAATTAATAGCCCAACCGCACAAATTTTGTTTTCCTACCAATCGACGCCTTTTGGTCCAAGGTTTACAAAAAGTACAAATTTGTTCTTTACTATTTGTTTTTATTTTTATAATTATTCAAAATACGTTTTTATGAGGTTTGAAAATAACCTATGCCGCTTGTATAACTCTTGTCCCTAACGTAAATATTATAAAATTATAGTTGGTACATATCGGTTCGTTTAAATGACACTGAAATTCAGTGGTACTGAGCGGCTTGGATTATCTGGTTTAACGTTATTCTTGTAATTTCGAATGCCCGGTTCGAATCCGGCCTGGACATAAGATTGTTTTCAAACACACTCAATACACAGTTGGAGTTGAGACAATGGGGTCATAGGTTCCGAGTGCTCGCCGCCTTAGACATTGCTAAACGTTTAATCGATGCTTCTCAGGACCAGAAGGCAGGCTATTTTATGGCCCAAAGAATAAGCATCGCCATCCAACGTGGCAAGACAGCCAGCATTCTGGGAACCTTCTCAGTCAGCAAGGACGCAGAGGATTATTTAAACGATATTTTGTAGTGTAAATATTTTTTGTACATAATTAGGTATACACTTCATCGACCGGTTTCTCTTTTTAGCATCATCAAAGGTGTTTACTTCACTCAAATAAAGTTGTGGAATAGTGTGCAAGTGTGTTTGTTCATCATGTATTACTGAAGGTTCCACTAAGTGCCAACAATCGAAAGTATAAATTATACTAGGCAAGCCGTATCTAGTTAGATTCAGCTTCACTTAAAAATTACTAGGCAGTGATTTACATTAAGTATAATATCGGTACTGTTTGAAGTAGGTATTGCTACGGAGATAGATCGAGAGCATGAACAGCTTAATGCTTGAGTACTTTTTTTTTTTAAATAAAATGATTACCATAGAGCTCTGGGACTACATAGGTGGTGGGTGTCCGCTTTAACTTGAGCTGACGCCTAATTAAGTATCAAAAATATTACATGTAGATAGGGATGTACTTACTCGTATATTTGTGCGCAAGCAGTTGAAATACCTAATGTTAATTAACAATGACCTTGGTTTTATTCGGTTAAAACATAATTACTGAAGTGTTTGATTAAATTTTTTTGGTTGATGACCACCAAACAATAGTCGGACTGTAATTAATATGTATTATGATAAGTTAATAAAATAAATAAATATTTTTGGACATTCCCACACAAAGTCATCTTTTTTTTTTTTTTTTTTTTTTAGTTCCGCGACCAAGGCCGCGGCCGCTCTAACGTCCGTTGCCGGGCGTCTCTGGTTACAAGCAGAACGTATTTCCAGTGGCGCCCGGCGGACACAAAGTCATCTAGCCTAAACTAAGCTAATATATACATTAAAATATTCGTGGAGGTTCAGGGAAGGTTTTCCCTGAACCTCCACGAATATTTTAAGACCCAAATTAGCCAAATCGGTCCAGCCGTTCACACGTGATGTCGTGACCAAGGGAAATAGGGATTCATTTTTATGACCTATCCAATGATAACCCACACAATGTGTTCACTCGAGAAAAAAATATCATCCCCACTTTACGTATAGGGGGGGTACCACTTATAAGATAGCACTTTGTCGTCGTAGTATATACATGAACATGTAGTTCATGTAAATTTTCATGTTTCGACGAACATGACGAAACTACTTGTATAAGGGTTCTGAGACTTTCACTACGGAACCCTAAAAATGAGTTAACAACCTCTCAATATTTTCAAAGACCTATGCAATTATACCTCACACTACGGGGTAGACACGGGAAAAAATATCAACCTCAATTTACTGGTTTTTTTTTTTTTTTTTTTTTTTTTTTTTTTTATATTTGGTTCGCCAAATTGACGCCGCCCGCCTGGTGGTAAGTCGTGACGACGTCTATCGATTGTGGGCCACTCTCACAGCACACATTTCTATTGAGAGTGGCCCTCAACTTGACGACCTACTGATGTGCCTCTTCACGCTCCGCTTAAAGAACCCAGGATTATATGTAGGAGGAAACACGTGCACAGGCAGGGCGTTCCAGGCCACTATCGTTCGGCAGAGAAACGAACGTTTAAAACGTTCGGTTCTCGCGAACATGCTATCCACTGTGTGGGGGTGGCATCTCTGCCCGGCACGAGTCGTTCGGGATCGGAAGGAAGAGGGTGGGATCAGATTGAAGAGCTCTTCAGAACACTCGCCGTGGTAAATACGGTAGAATGCGGCCAAGGAAGCTATTGTTCGGCGCTGAGCTAGCGGCTCAAGGCTTCCCGTTACCTCCGGACAACCTATAATACGGATAGCCCGTCGCTGCATAGCGTCGAGAGCGTCCAGCAGATACTTCGCGGAGCCGTCCCAGAGGTGAGAGCAGTATTCGACGCAGGGTCTAATCTGCGTCTTGTACAGCAGACACCTCTGGTCCGGTGTAAAGAACCTCTTTACCTTATTCAGTATTCCTAGTTTCCGCGAAGCTAGCCCTATACATCTTTCGATGTAGTTTTTATTATTGAGCTCTCGACGAACGTCTATGCCAAGGATATCAAGGTTGTCCTTCATTGGTAATAATGCATTCTGAAGAGAGGGTAGGGGAAGGAAAGGGGATTTCTTCGCAGTAAATGCACACGCCTGTGTTTTGCGGGCATTGAACTCGACCAGGTTCTCGGTACCCCATTGAGAGATACTGTCGAGGTTACGGTCGAGATCAGCCACGAGTCGTCGTCTCTCCTCCTCAATCTCAGATCGCCCCGCCGTCGGACGAACCGAGTAACTCCCGTGCAGTGTGCTGTCATCTGCATAGCAATGAATGTTCCCGAGGGATAGCATATCATTGATATGCAGAAGAAAGAGAGTTGGTGATAGTACGGACCCCTGCGGTACCCCGGCATTCACTTGCAAGAAGCGAGAAGCCTGGCCATCGCAGAGGACCCGCACTCGGCGCTCGTTTAAAAAGCTGGCAATCCAGCTGCACAGTTGAGGAGGTAGACCATATGCCGGAAGCTTGGAAAGGAGCGAAGCATGCCAGACCCTATCGAAGGCTTTGGCGATGTCCAGGCTAATAGCCAAGGACTCGCCGTGCCTTTCCATAGCCCCACCCCAGACATGCGTTACGAATGCCAGAAGATCACCCGTTGATCGCTTTGGCCTGAAGCCGTATTGTCGATCATTGATTAGCGAGTGATCCTCTAGGAATTGCATGAGCTGCTTATTTATAAGGAGCTCAAGCACCTTGCAAATGACTGAGGTGACAGCTATGGGTCGATAGTTGCCTGGATCGGACCGATCCCCTTTCTTGGGGATCGGTTGTACGTTCGCCTCCTTCCAGACCTCCGGCACGAGCCCTGAAGAGTATGACAGGCGGTACAGACGCGTTAATACTGGAGACAACTCAGCTGCACATTTTCGTAGCACCACCGCCGGAATGCCGTCAGGGCCACTGGCTTTCCGCGTGTCGAGTGACCGCAGCACTGCCCGTACATCACATTGCCTGATAACAATATCAGGCATTGTGTGGCCACAGTTGGCGATGGCGGGGGGCTGCAGGCCATGGTCGTCGACCCGGGAATTAGCCGCAAAGAGGTCTGCGAGCATATCCGCTTTCTCTTGGGCTTTGTGAGCCAGTGTTCCATCTGGGTAACGCAGCGGTGGCAGCGAGGGCTGACAAAAGTTAGATTGCACGGCTTTGGCCAGTTGCCAGAATCCACGGCTGCCCGTGGGATGGGAAGTGAGCTCCTGACCAAGCCGCGCGACGCGCTGGGCATCCGCTCTCTTAAAGGCCCTCTTACTCGACTTTGTGGCCCGGTTGTACGCTGCTTTGAGGTGGCCCACGTTTGGATCGCGCACAGCCCGGGCCCTGATCCAGGCGCGATATGCCGACTGTTTTTGTCGAACAGCTTTGGCACAATCTCGCCCGAACCAGGGACGGGCTCTGCGGATACTGGCGACATCAGTGAAAGGGATGTAATAATCCATCCCTAAACTGATCTCGCCAGCAATAGCAGAAGCACTATCCGAAGGAGCCTTTCCTACAAAGCAGCGCTGGCTCCAGGGGACGGACGCATAATAATCGCGTAGACCGTCCCAATCCGCTGACGAGTAGTGCCATAGTCGTCGTGACGTTTGTACAGGACGTGCAGGAGGTGACACCTTCATGACAGCGTGAACAACACAGTGGTCGGAACTACCCAGTGGGGCTCCTACCGAAACACTGTACTGGGCTGGGCGACTCGTCAGCAGTAGATCCAGCAGAGCGGGCGCGTGATCT
This sequence comes from Nudaria mundana, assembly GCA_963556515.1. Lineage (NCBI taxonomy): Eukaryota > Metazoa > Arthropoda > Insecta > Lepidoptera > Erebidae > Nudaria > Nudaria mundana. The sequence continues at coordinate 7,866,234 of OY748313.1, forward strand.
GACCTGTCTGGTATCCGGGTGATCCCGCATACCATCTGGGTCAGACCGTGGGAGAGAGCGAACGCATGGGCGGCTCTACCCGCATGATCAGTCTTGAGGGACCCCAGCCATTCAATGTGATGGCCATTGAAGTCCCCCAGAAATACTAGGTCAGCGTTCGGGAACCGCACCTGCGCTTCATCAGCCGTCTCGCTGAGGTACTGGAAGAGCTTTGTTGTCTCAGAATCCCCTGTGTGGGATCGGTAGACGCACACGTAGATCTGGCTCATAGAGCCATGGTCTACGTGCAGCCAAAGGACGGAATTGGAGGGGTTCTCTAGGCAGCGCAACCGGCGGCAGCAAACATCCGCCCTAACGAACACGCACACCCCGGCTTTGTCTCGAAATTGTTCCTCGATGACATAGCCGGGGTAACACAGGTAAGACGTGTCGTCAGGGCGGCGTATTTGTGTCTCCGTGAGGAACATCACAGCGGGCCGTGCCGTCTCAAGGTGGTGGTGGACGGTATCGAGGTTCGCATGGAGTCCACGGACGTTAGTGAACTCCACCTCGAAATGTGAAGTTGTGGGGTTTCCTAGGGCCGCTGTGTAACGTTTATTTCTTTTTTGTTGCACTGCCATTGTAGATTTTGAAGAAGAAGCGTGAAGACAGGGCGACATTTGGTGCAGCAGTAAGTGACAAAGCGCAGGGGCTAGCTTTGTCTAGAACCGTGTGGTTAGGTCGGAGCCGACTCGCCGGACGGAAGGGCTCCCAAACCCCCCTGATGCAAGGCCGCCGCTACCCCACACCGGTTACCACCCGGAGCGGCGATCCCACATCAGGATTATGCGCAACATGTGGGGCAGCCTCCTGGGGTGGTTGGCCCCAGGCGGGCCCCATGACTGTGTTGCGGGCGGCCGCGGCAACGCCGTTGCTAAGGGTCTCCCTGGCCGGCGAATCGACCCACACCACCCACACTAGACTCCGTTTTGCCCCCACTGGTCCCATGCCTGCTGCACCATACATCGCCCCGGGCCCGGCGGTGCAGCTGCTGAACCCCTAACGCAACCCAGCCTGGGCTGGGTTACTTGGGGGGCTTTAGCACAGCTGCACGGTGGTACCCCCCCGGACCAACACTGTTGTACCACCTGGTACCCACGTAGGGGCCGAAGCCACTCCATAGGTACCGTAAATTAACGAGCCTCGTCCGTTTATCAGCAGGTGCGCCACTAGCAGGTGAGGTCGCTGGGGCCCTATAGATGTTGGTAGAGCCCCTTTGCACCCAAAAAACTTACCCCAACGTTTTTTTTTTGTTTTTTATTTCAGCATTTTGTCCACGTAGTAAAAATACTCATATCCGTTCACAGTTTCATCTTTCTAGCACAGACAGATTTTCGTTTAAATTCTTGGAAAAAAAAAAGTATCAGAATGTATCTTAATCCGCCGGTCTCTTTCCAGAAGTACGTGATCTAAATGGGCTGGCACGTGGCTATGGTAAGAGACCTGAATGTTGAATGTCGTTGCCGCCATGGAAGATGGAAAGGCCACTAGCGTGGCTAGTACAGCGGGGTCTGCCAGAGCTGCTGCTACATCAGCGGAAAGCCTCAAACGGCGCAAATACTTACTCCAATTTAGCAGGAGACTACAATATTTGGGTCGTTTGGGGTAGAGACGCTATAAACCCTAAGGTTCGAGTGCTCGCGGCCCACTCACAAATATATCTAAACTCTTGATCGACTCTTCTCAAGAAGGCTGCTTATATTTGGCACTTGGATCTATTTTTGGCACAAAGAATAAGAAATGAAATGAAATCGTTTATTTGCTAGAAACATGGTTGACATAGGTTTTCTAATCAGTCTAAGGTTCTTCATGTTTCACCGGATGGTTCAAGGTATGCAAATTTTTTAAGTTTGAACACATGTTCACTAATTAATTTAATATAATTTAATGTCTTCTTAAAACTAAATCAGTATAAAAATGTCAAACTAAATCAATAAAATAATGTCAAATAATACTTATAAAACAATGTACACAATATAATATTATTCCCTATACCCTTTATTATCTTAAATTTAATAAAGTACCAACGTCCTAATGTTTCTTTAATTTTTATATTCCCTGAAATCTTTTATTGAATAAAAGCATTTTTGTATAAGTTTTGTATTAACGAGTGGCGTTAATGCGTCTTCTGAACAAATTCCCTTTTTTTTTTTTTTTTTTTAAATCCGCGGCACGATGTCGCGGCCGCACCTACGTCCATTGCCGAGCGCCTCCGGTAGAGACTGAGAGAATTCCCGGTGGCGCCCGGCGAACAAATTCCCTGGCAATTCCATCAATACTTTGTGTAACTTATTAATACTCTGATTGCCATGCTACTGCAATTATTCTGGTGAAGGGTGCTATTGGACTTTGGTGCAACAACCTTTGATAATGCTATAAAGCGAAACCGGTCAGGTTAAATCCTGTCAATTAAATACAAGTGAAACGGTGTACCTACAAGTGTTTGGTAAGCATGTTATTTAGTTAGTTTGAATTGTAATCCTAATCATTAAATAAAATAAATAAAAATAAATACCGGAAATATTTATTGTTTTCTTGAGAAATATGCAGAATAATTATATAATTTGTGACATAAAGGTTGTTATGGTTGTATCTTAGATTTTTTTATAAATCTGTTCATTATATGGCAAATAATTATAATGATTACAAAATCATACCAGTGTTTTAAACCCTTATTTTTTCTTGGTTTTTAATAAAGTAAGTCTGCGGCCCAATGCTGAACAAAATCAACCCCGATGATTCTAACAGGCACACCAGGAGCAATAATAATAATAATAACTAGCCAGGATCATCCACCAGCAACTTGCTCTTCAATATGGCCTTATTGATTTGAAGTACCGTACTATAAGTACACACCAGTGCCAGTTCTTGAGAATGGTCGTGCATTGCTCTACTGGGACCGATCAATCATCACGGACAGACTATGTTTGCCAATAGGCCCGATATCGTGTTGGTTGATCGGACCCAGCGTCGGGCAGTACTCGTCGATATCGCCGTCCCGCATGACGAAAATCTCGTGAAGGCAGAGAAGGACAAACTTAGTAAGTACCTTGATCTGTCCTTCGAGATAACCGCCATGTGGGACGTAGACTCGACGATTATTGTCCCGGTGGTCGTTTCGGCAAACGGATTAATAGCGAAGAGTCTCGATCAACATCTCAAGAGACTCTCGTTAGATTGTTGGATCAAGAGTCAGATTCAGAAGACTATTACCCTCGACACGTGCCGTATTGTTAGGAGGTTTCTCAGTCTGTAGCCTCCATCGCCGGTAGTTTGGGTCCTACTCCGCTACTGGTGGGTCACTATTTTTTATAATTTAAATACATTTGTATTTTTATAGGTATATTTAAAAATGTTTAAAATAAGTATTTAATTGAAATAAACGACATAATAATAATAAGATGAAACAGAAACCTCAACACCATACACAACACCTACATCTTAAAACACACTAGACGCTGCATTTACTTGGCTGATGCTCGTAAATGCAGTTATCACCAGCATAAAAGCTGAGAATAAAAATGTATCCGAAATAATATTAATAAATTGTATATTTGCAATCCACAAACTAAAACTAAAACATTTGACAGCAATGAACTAACTTCACACAAATCTAACCCTTATCTAAGGTATTAGGATCGGTTTAGGGCTTCTAAACCGATCCTAATACCATAAATAAAATGTCCTGAAGAAAATTAAGTTTTGCCCTATAAAGGGTTTAAAAAAATATCAATGCTAATTAAGAGTAAGTAGGTACTTACCTACAACTAGGAAATATCCAGATAAGGTCAAGAAGTACGTAATAGCCGTATTATTCAAGCAATTTTTTCATTATATGGAATAAAAAAATATGCAAATATTCTCAATAAAAAACTTTCTCTGTGTCAAATACTTATCATGTTCATTCGTTCGCGTTATATCCTTAACAAGTCTTCAAACATTGACACAAAAACCGACTTCTAATTGCCTCAATGGGACCAAATTGAAATGGCGCGGAATGCAGAAGCATTCAATAAAAAAAATCTACATTGGTTCACTTGGTCGAAAGATTAGTCCATTGAAATGTTACATGAACTTTGCATTTTTTAGAGGACGCAATTTTATTTTTGGGACATGTGTGGGGGTCAATAGAAACTTAACCTCGCGTTTTTGGGGTCGCCACCCTTGTCCCCCGGCCGTCATCTTGGAAAAAGGGGTAAAAACACTTTTTTCGCGCTATCTTGGAATTTATGCGTCTTACAAAAAATTTGTACCTTACCTATTAAAGGTTGTTAAATTGCTAAGAGGTAAATGTACATACATTGTGGCAACAGATAAAGAATACAATAGCAATTGTGCATTGAAAAGAGAATCTGTCTTATAAACTAACGAGTTCACGGAAAAGGGGTTCTCTACCACTAACAAATTAAATGATTACGAGTAGGCGTATACTCCTGTTTATACCCACGGAATCCTTAGTGTGAAAAACGTAGTATCTATAAAACAAAGACGCTTCCGTTCCGTTTAGGATGCTTAGGTCTTTAAAACTACGAAACGGATTTTGATGCAGTTTTTAACAATGGATAAAGTGATTCTCGAGGAAGGTTTTTGTGTATATAATTTATCAAGCGGGCGAAGTCGCGGGCGTCTGCTATTCTATATCTATACTACTATTATAAAGAGGAAAGATTTGTATTTTTGTGTGTATGTTTGTAATGAATAAACTCAAAAACTACTGTGCCGATTTCAAAAATTCAGAAAGCTACAATCACCCTGAGTAACATAGGCTACTTTTTATCCCGGTAATGTGTTCCCACGAGAACCGGGAACGAGTAAACTAAATCACGCGGGCGGAGCTGCGGCGATCAGCTACTGTATGGCTGAAGAGTTTGCTTATTTGAACGCGCTAAGCTCAGATCTATTGGGTTAAATTGAAAATTGTAATTTTGTGTTGTATACCTGGTCCATTTGTCGAAGTAACATTATACGCTACTACCAAAATGCGCGAAGTAACGATGAAAAATGTTACGGGAACGTGCGTTTTGGCGGCAAACGGATTTAAAAAAAAGTACGTCGGTAAAATTAACGTGTCTGCCAAACAATTATACAGTGTATGTTCACACCGTGTGTTAAAAGATGGCTAAACTCGTCAAAAGAGGTTACAAGTTTTAAATGATAAGGAAGGGATATTTAGAAAGCCCTAACTGATTTAAAATATATTATGTGCCAGAAGGTTATAATTACGAACTTCTGAAAAATTCGTCAATGCTTTTCAAGGCCCTAATGCAGGTCTGTCCCGTCACGTCGTACATGTTCATACTTTGATACTTATTTTTCAATATATCATGATATTTAAACGATTCTAAATTACCCTATAACATGCTAAGTTATTACGATCTAAGTTACCCTTCTCAGGTAACAAAATTATTGATGTGTATCCCTCGTTGGAAACATACACTATGGTTTCACAACTCTACATTTTCAAAAGATTGCAACTGGTACCTAAATTACATGATAAAATAAAGAAATTAAAAGATAATTTAATATTTCACTAGCTAAATGTTTTTAATGTAGAGATTTTTTCATAAAAAATTATTAACCAAACTTGACTCACCTATGGTAATCAATATTTTGGTTTGACGCAGCGAAGAGTCTGCATAGCACCAGAGCTACCGGCAAACTGAATACAAGGGCAAGGCAAGCATCTATTAGAGTTTCAACAGCAAACATATCGAAAATACACCTTATGAAGGAAAAAATAACGATTATAATGATATGATAGTTGCTACGTCTGCGAGAGTCAATTTTTTTGACGTTATGCTAAATTGATAATGAAATCATTGTATTTATGAATAGTTTGATAATACCCGATGACACTAATTTTAATTGATAGATTACATTCCACGATACAACAATATTATCTTGTCTGATCTGAAACAAGACAAATAATCCCGCCAAGTAGACTAAGGGGGATTCACGGAACATTTCCGGCTAAAACCGGGAAGTTGGCTGCTATTTGATTATTGCAGGAGCTCGGCGAATGTTTACACCGACCTCAACTATGGTGTAGTGAGTGCCTTTCTGGGCGGACACTGTTTTTTTAATTGGCAATTTGGCCCCTATCGTGGAGGTCGATTGTCTTGAGCGTAAATGGTCTGTAGCGCCCTGGCCGCCTACTTCGGAACTCAGCGGGGACGGTACGCTCCCTCTTCCTCTCGGCCGCCTCCTTCGTGGGCCTAAACTGCTCGCAAAAGCCACGGCCACATTCCACCTAGTCCCGCTGGTGACCATGGCTTCCAGCATGGTCTCTAGCGACAGAGTATCCACGCCCAGCCTCACGACGAGGTCCCGGCGCTGACTCCCCCATACTGAGCATTCCACCAACGGCAACGTGTGGATTGACGTGTCTTCGTCGTAGGCCTCGCAGCAGAGATGGCCCGTAGAGTTGAAAGGTCAAAGGAAATCATAATATCTCTATCTCTATGGTCTTAATCATGATTATTTTAAGTAACCGCTATTAGGATAACGAGTATCTGCTATTATAACCTCTGGGTTATAATAGCAGATACTCACTACTACTACTACTTAGCCACGAGACCCTCTGGGGTCTCGTGGCTAAGTAGGTTACTGGTTACATTGCAAAAGTCAGGATGAGTGACCATTTCTTAAGACAATTTTATTTGAGACCCCTATGGCTCAGTGTCTCGTTGATCGTAGCACGTTAAGCCGTTGGTCCCGGTAGTCATACAAACAGCTACGGCAGTCGAAAGCCGACCCCAATTGGGTTGGGAAAAGGTAGGAGATAATTGATGTGAATCCAAATCTTAAAAGATCAATATATCTTCTGGTTTATCTACTTAATCACATCCCAGATAGGGCTACAATCTTTAACACACAAATCAACACATTCGTGCTCCTTCATCTTAGTCAAGTAATTAATACATACATCCACAATTATTAGACGTTATTTATTTACAGACAATTAATAATTTTGTAAACACAATAATAAGTAAAGTTATAAATATCACTAGTATTCCCTGACTTTCAAAAACTTCAAATTGTTATTTTAATACGGAAAATAACAATTCACGTTACAGTTCTTTGCATAAAATTATCACAGTTTGCTTCTCGACCTTGACCCTTCATGCTTGACTGGAATCACGATATCCTTCTTGGCAACAAGTCTTCGAGGCACAGAAATCACTAGCAGGCCATCAGAAGTTAATTTAGAAGTAATTTTGTCCTCGAAACAATCTTCTGGAATTGGACATCTGCGCATAAATTGCCTTGCAATATATCCGTAATCATCCTTTTTCTCTTCGTGTTTCCCTTCAATTACAATATATCCATCAGCAACTTTCACCGATAATTCTTCTGGAGAATAATCTCTGACTTGTAAACATATCTCATATTTATCACGCTCAGATCTGACAGTGTTTTCTTGACTCCATGGAAAACTCTCGATCCAATCCAACGATGTACGTAAACTATCGCCTTCAAATACCCGAGGCTTGTATAACACAGGTAATTGAAGCATTGTTAGCTCTAAAATCCCAGGATAATCATGAATCAACAATAAAATGTTTACGTTTCACTACAACTTATTATAAGAATACGCTATGTACATACTCGTTCCACTTTCTATAAATGACTATAGATCTAAAACTAGAAAAAGCAAACCTGTTTGTTGTCAAATAGTTTTGTTAAATTTAAATATAGATGTCGCTGTTAACAAAACGTCAATATTTTTTAACTACAACCGGTGGCACCTGTGATAATCAAATAGGACTCTTCAAGGTCTTGAAACCAAGCCATAAACCCCCAAAAAAAACGAATAGACTCCAATTAAATTATCGACCTCTTATTTGACTCTTAGAAACAGGAAAACTAGTATTTAAAGTAGTCCACTCTGCAGTCCCGGGCTTTCTTGGCTATTATAGTGTGACGTCAGCCCCCCACTGGCGCGGAAAGTGGCGGAAATACTAATGGATAGGTACTTACAATGACCTATTTATTTGTTGTATTACCTACCTATAAGTAACTACATTAGTACATGAATGAAACCAACAACGCTTTCTCCTTTTCATTATAGGTACTACCTGTTTGGTATGGTAGCTAAATACCAAATAGGTAAGTAGGGTCTTACGTAAGAGTGCAAAAATCGCATCTTACGTAGATATACGTATTTCGTAACATCATACGTAGGTAGTCAGTATATCTCTGTATTTGATTGAACAGACTTAAAAAGTTCATAGATAAAGTTAGTAAATACAGTAGATTCCTCATTTAAAGGTTATCTTTCAGATCAGTGTCGCTGTGTTCAGCGTAACTGTCGCACAGTATTCTTTTACGGGTTTTTAAATTATGAATAAAACTAAAATTGCAGTAGTAACAGGTGCCAATAAAGGCCTAGGATATGCAATTGTGAGATTACTATGTGAGAAATATAAAGGGCGTGTTTATTTAACTTCAAGAGACGCTAAAAGAGGCCTCGCAGCGTGTGAGAACCTCAAAAACCAACAAATACAACCTGTTTATCATCAACTTGACATCACAGATAACGAAAGTGTTAAAAACTTTGTTGAAAACATAAAAAGTAATAATGAAGAAGTTGAAATATTAATAAACAATGCGGGAGTATTGTTTCGAAATTCATCGGAACCGAAGGTCTTTCAAGCAGAGGAAACGATTCAAGTAAACTTTACTGCATTGGTTAACTTTACGGAGGCAATCTTGCCATTTTTAAGTAATGATGCCAAAATAGTTAATATTACAAGTTCATCAGGACACTTATCTCGAATTCCTTCTAAGGAACTAAGAAAGCAGTTAAGTACGTCGGATTTAACGTTAACAGAATTGGAGAATTTAATTAAGAGTTATTTAGAAGATGTTAAAAAAGATGAAGAAATTCAAAAAGGATGGGGCACATCGCCGTATGTCGTTTCCAAAGTTGCAGTAAACGCGTATACTTTTATGTTACATGGAAGATTATCATGTAAAGGTACACACACATAAACATTTTCTTGGTCCCACATAAACGGTGGAGACGGCGTTGCTGTTTTACTTTTATTGCAGACAAACAGAGAGGGGTTACACGCTCTCTGTCTGCCCCTTCCAGGGTGAAAGATGCACAACGGCAATCGCCCTCACCACCGTTTATGTGAAGCCAAGAGAAGGTGTGGAGCTCATTGTAGGGCACGCTGGCTATTCGAGACGAGTGCTGCAACTACTGAACGACTAAGTTCAGTAGTTGCAGCACGCCATTCACCTAAGGCCCAAATCATCACGTGATGACTTGAATCCCTCTCCCTGAATGATTTAGCTTAAAGTGGTGAGAGACTGCAGCAGTCAGTGAAATAGGTACTACTGCGAGTCTTAGCTACTGAGAACTTGCCCGCCTCGTCCGTTGATCGGTATGTGAACCACTAGGAAGCCTAAGTTATTATACATGGGACACACTAAAAGTTTTGCACTTCTAGCTAATCGGAACTATTTGAATTTCGAATGTTATATTTTTTTAAAAGTTGCAACCTTCTTAGTAATAAAAAAAAACAATTGGCGGGAAATCATTTGTCAATTGTTTTTTATCACACATCAAAGTTCTACGTACGTATGCAACGAAAATGGAATTAAGTCGAAAAGATTTTAGAGCGATGATTTTTTATGATTTTAAAAGTTCTCTCTCTCCGCAAGACTGTGCCGCTCGTCTTCAAAATGCTTTTGGGAGATAAGCACCTTGTTTGAGCACCGTGAGGCGATGGTTTGCTGAATTTGAGAGAGGTCGAGTTTCTTTACATGATGAATTTCGTGAAGGGCGGCCTTCAACTGCCGTCAATGAAAATAATGTGGCTACTGTGAAGCGGTTAATTGAAGAAAACCCGCGGATTACCTATGAGACAATTCGAGGACTATTGGGGATTGGTATGAGTCAAATCCAGAAAATTTTACCCGAAGAATTGAAAGTTCGGAAACTTTGTTGTCGTTGGATCCCTCATGAACTGACAGCGGAGCAGAAGCGGGCTCGCGTGGAATGGTGCTCACAGATGCTATTGAAGTACGACCACGGACATTCTAATGCTCGTGTCTAGTTCTAGTCACAGGAGACGAAACGTGCATTTATTGTTTTTAACCCGAAAAAAAAACAGCAATCTTGTGAATGGGTGTTTGAAAATGAGACCAAGCCAACAAACGTGAGGCAGGCGAGAAACGTTGGTAAAAAAATGATCGCGTTTTTTTTCTCAGCTACGGGTCCCATCTGTACAATTCCACTTGAAGATCAAAAGAGTGTTAATGCCGAGTAGTATTCTACCATTTGTTTACGGAGCTACGTACAAGTCTAATTCTTTTTGCTAATCGCTGATACGATTTCGAAGAAAATGTAGATTATAAAAATAAAGCTTTGTTTGGACTTCACGACCTACAGCACTCCAAAGTTATGGCCGCGCGGTTCGCTTTGTGCGGACTGCGCAGACACGGATTTTCTTAAATGGACATTAAACGGAGCTTAGTAGAAGTCCCATTCTTTTTGCTAATTACAGATACCATTTCGAAGAATATGTAGACAGTATGAATAAAGCCGAAATTAAGAACTACACGACCTACAGAACTTAAAACCTATAATCGAAGGAAAAAATAGGGTGACCAAGATTTATAGTGTGTGAATCCAGGCTTTTTCCATTTTAATATCATAGTGTAATATATATATATATAATTTTATTATTAATAATAATAATTAATAATAAATAATTAAAATAATAATAATAATATCGGAAGGAAATATGGAAGAGCAAGGAACTGCATGGTCGATTTTATCGGGCTCTAAATGGGCCCGATGTTGACTCAACAGCATCGGTATCCTGGTTACGATTTGGTGATCTCTTCGGAGAAACTGAGGGTTTCATCTGTGCAATTACTGACGAAGTCGTGATGACGAACAACTATCGGAGATATATTGTAAAAGATGGTACGATTGACATCTGTCGGGCATGTCATCGTCCCGGAGAATCTTTAAGGCATATTATCTCTGGTTGTTCTCGTCTTGCGAATGGTGAGTATTTGCACAGACACAACCAAGTAGCCAGGATTATCAACCAGCAACTTGCTCTAAAGTATAACCTTGTCGACGTGGAGGTAGCTTATTACAAGTATGTGCCCGACCCAGTTCTTGAAAATCGGTCATGTCACATTGTATTGGGATCGATCTATTATCACTGATAGGACGGTTATAGCTAACAGACCTGATATAGTGATAATGGATCGATTAAAGCGCCTTGCAGTAATTGTCGATATCACTGTGCCACATGACGAGAATCTCGTGAAAGCAGAAAAAGATAAACAAATTAAATATTTGGACCTTGCTCACGAGATTGTCGACATGTGGGATGTGGATTCGGCGATTATTGTTCCGATAGTCGTATCTGCACATGGCCTAATAGCCAAGAGTCTCGACCTCCATCTACAGAGGCTTGCGTTAGGCAGCTGGGTCAAGGGCTTAATGCAGAAGGCGGTTCTGTTGAACACGGCCCGTATTGTGCGGAAATTCCTATCTCTGGAGCCCTAACCACCGGTAGCTTGGTCCCTGTACTCGATACCGGTGGGTTACTGTTTTTTATATTTTTAAATGTATTTTTTTATAAATCTATTTAAAAATGTAATGAATATGTGGAATGTTTTAATAAAGAGAATAATAATAATAAACACCCCCGGACTCATCACTTAGCTCCGCCTCGCAAGCGTCGGACCGCACACCTGCGACACAAGTGCTTGCTGAGGCGTCGAGCCCATCGTCAAGTGATGAGTATTTTTCCCCGCCGACGTACGCCGACGAAGGAGAGGCCGACCGCCGACCAGTTTGGGGCCCCGAAGCCTACCGGTTTCGAGTAGGGTCCCCACTACCGGTGGTATTGTGCACCGCATGCGATGGACTTCATCCATCAATCAAAATGTCATGCAAGCATATTATGAGGCTACAGATGGGGAAACCAACCTGACTGTGTACCGCTCAAGGATGCTCCCTTTGTTTCAGGGTCTTGAACCAACAATAACCATTGCCGTACAACGACTATCGGATCAAGTGCGGGCTATCCAACGATGCAAGTTGTTGGATCAACCTGTGCTTGATCGACTTCGTCTGGAAGTGTTATCGACTCGACCAGCTCCAGCGTCAACGAGTGCACCGTCATCTGCTACACACACGGTTGCAACTAGTGCCACTTTAGTTGACACCGTGCTCGACGCGGGAGATGACACGAGTGATATATCCATCCAGGTAAGCGAGCAATTAAGGAGTACTTTGGAAGATGTGATCTCTCAGTATAGGTTTGCACCTAACTCTAGGCCACGGCTACCACGCTTACCCATGCATAGACGAAATCTGGAGTTGATGGGAGCCCTGAATGCGTTGCTAGATCCGTACTTACGGACTAGCAATGATTTGCTAGATACCCACTCGATTCTTTACTGTGGAGCTATTACCGATTGTCGTGTTGCACGCGTTAAATTCCCTGAATTTGATCGTGCACCACGATCGGATGGTGTGCCCGTATGGCAGGCAAGAATCGAGCGACGTATCGGCACATTTAGGACTCTCATTGCGAAGCTTATCTGTTTTAGCCGGGGAAATAATCGTCCCCGGGTCATGCGTTTCGTGACTCAGGCATTCGCTGGGACCGGTATTAGCTCCCAGCAATACTTAGCTAATGTCACGGAACGTATTGACTTTCTAAAGCAGAAAGTATATGCATGGGCGAGTCGTATTCGTCGCTATAGAGAGCGTGTAGACAGATACTGGCAGAATCGTATCTTCCAAAGTGACCAAAGGAAGGTGTACCGACAGTGGGAGGGAACTGGACAACGTTTGAACGACGGACAACTGCCAGATGCTCGCGCCATGAATCAATTTTGGCGTGACATATGGTCGGTGCCCGTCGAACATTCAGAGGGTGACTGGATCCGTGTCGTCGAGCGTGAATGCAATACCATCGAACCCATGGAGTCTATTACCATAGACTCCGAAGACGTTAGTTGTGCAATTCGTACGGCCCCGAACTGGAAAAGTCCTGGGCCGGATGGATTGCACAACTTTTGGATAAAGTGGGTTCAGAGCTCGCATTAACGCTTGGCAACACAGTATCAAGAAGCCCTCGAGTCTGGTTCCTTACCCGCTTTTATGACCACTGGCATTACCTTCCTGCTCCATAAATCAGGTAGTACCACGGAACCTAAAAATTATAGACCTATTACTTGCTTACCTACCATCTACAAGCTCCTTACGTAGTAGGTACGGAGTAGGGGCGCCCTCTCTACTGCCTGGATTGACTACAAGAAGGCGTATGATTCGGTGCCTCATTCATGACTGGGGAGGATTTTAGAGTTATATAAAATTAATCCGACTCTTAAATCCTTCTTAGTCTCGTGTATGGGGCAGTGGACCACAGTACTTCGTCAACCAGGTAATGGTGGGTTCGCCTCTGATCCGCAAGGCTTGATAAGGATAGAGGGAGGTATATTCCAGGGCGACAGTTTGAGTCCATTGTGGTTTTGTCTAGCACTGAATCCACTTAGCACATTGCTGAAGGATTCAGGGCTAGGCTATCGGTTTCGTAGAGGGGGTGAGGTTATTTCTCACCTGATGTATATGGATGACCTCAAACTATTCACACCAAAGCACCAACATTTAGTGACATTATTAAAAACTACGGAAGTTTTTAGTAATGCCATTAAGATGGAGTTCGGTGTTGATAAGTGTGCGGTTATGCATGTACAGCGGGGGAAGGTTGTAAATTCACCGAATCTACAACTTTCTGAGATAATAACTCTCAGATCTCTCACCGAGACCGAAACATACAAATACCTAGGTATGTCAGAGTCATTGGGTATAGCGGTAGAGGATATTAAGAAATCGGTGAAAGAACGTTTTTTTGGCCGCCTGACAAAAGTTCTTAACAGTTCTTTGTCCGGTGGTAACAAAATGCGGGCTTTCAACGGTTGGGTGATACCTTTATTATTATACTCCTTTGGCATACTTAGGTGGACTCAAACGGAACTAGACGCCCTGGATAGGCGAGTCCGTCAACAACTGACATCGCATCGAATGTTACACCCACGATCTTCTGTCATGAGACTGTACATTCCGCGGAAGTGGGGGGTCGAGGCTTTTTGAATGCCAAGAACCTCCACAACCGTGAAGTGTGCAGTCTCAGGGATTACTTCCTGCAGAATGGGTGTGACATTCATTGCGATGTTGTGACGGTTGACAAGGGCCTGACACCTCTTTCCTTAGCTAACGAGAACTGGCGTAAACCAAAGATGTTAAGTACTGAAGACCGTAAGGACGTATGGAAGAGCAAGGAGCTACATGGGCGGTTCTACCGAGTCTTAACAGGACTCGATGTAGACCTGCTCGCATCGGTGAACTGGCTGCGTTTTGGGGACCTCTTTGGGGAAACTGAAGGTTTTGCCTGTGCAATTGCAGATGAGTTTATCAAGACGAACAACTATAGGAAATACATCATGAAGGACGGTACGGTCGACATTTGTCGAGCATGCCACCGTCCTGGTGAATCACTTCGCCATATTATTTCCGGTTGTTTGTATCTTGCTAACACCGAGTACTTGCATAGGCACAATCAAGTAGCCAGGATCATCCACCAGCACCTTGCTCTTCAATATGGCCTTATTGAGTTTGAAGTACCGTACTATAAGTACACACCAGTGGCAGTTCTTGAGAATGGTCGTGCATTGCTCTACTGGGACCGATCAATCATCACGGACAGGACTATTGTTGCCAATAGGCCCGATATCGTGTTGGTTGATCGGACCCAGCGTCGGGCAGTGCTCGTCGATATCGCCGTCCCGCATGACGAAAATCTCGTGAAGGCAGAGAAGGACAAACTTACCAAGTACGTTGATCTGTCCTTCGAGATAACCGCCATGTGGGACGTAGACTCGACGATCATTGTCCCGGTGGTCGTTTCGGCAAACGGATTAATAGCGAAGAGTCTCGATCAACATCTCAAGAGACTCTCGTTAGATTGTTGGATCAAGAGTCAGATTCAGAAGGCTGTTATCCTTGACACGTGCCGTATTGTTAGGAGGTTTCTCAGTCTGTAGCCTCCACCGCCGGTAGTTTGGGTCCTACTCCGCTACTGGTGGGTCACTATTTTTTATATTTTTAAATGTATTTGTGTGTTTTTTATAAATGTATTTAAAAATGTATAAAATAAGAATAGAAATGAATAAACGATATAATAATAATAATCTTTATTGCCAGAATGTAGTAATAATACAGCGTAGATGTTAATGATACAGCTTAGATGGTAATAGGTTGTAGTAATAGTTCCATACATTCTACCATAACTATGGTGTGCAAAATTGAGTCAAGTGCAATTAATTTTGTGTTATAGATATCACATCAATTATCATATATAATAATAATCAATAATAATAAAAAAATAGTCAATCTATAATATAAAAAAAAAAGTAGTCAATCAATCAATAGAATATAAAAATAGCAATATAATGTCAACTTAGGGCAAACAAAGGGAATGTCACAATAGTTGAATATATATAATCAGTACAATGTCAATTTCAATAATATTCTATTAAATTTTTTTTTTTTTTGATTCTATTAAAACATTTCATTCATTTTGATTCGTCATTTTATTAATTCCAAATATGTAAGTATTATATCAATTGTTCTTTATAAGTCATATATTCATTTAGATTATAAAAATGTTCTAATAACCATTTTGATAATTTTGACTTAAATAATCTGCTCGGTAGATCTTTAAATTTATTTGGTAATTTGTTGTAAACCTTTATTGAGTTTATAAACGAATTTCTCTTAAATAGTTCTAATTTACATGACGGTTGATATAGCTTATGCCTATTTTTAGATCTCACATTTCGTTTAATTACCTCTGATTGAAGGTCAAAGTACTCAGGATGGTCTTTTACAAATACACAAACCTCCTTTATGTACATACAAGCTAGTGGAAGAATACGAAACCGTTTAAATATGGGTTTACAGCTATCCATAAACCATGCCCCACATATTGCTCTCACACACCTCTTTTGGGCCTTGAATGCCGTTTCGAATTCAACTGAATTACCCCAAAGCAAGAGACCATATGACAGCACAGAGGATACATAGCCATGGTACGCGCTAAGTGCTGCTCCAGTCGACACCGTAGTTCGCAGTCTTTTTATAGCGTACACAAATTTGTGAAGCTTATCACATACATTTTCCACGTGAGCCTTCCAATTACAATGCCTATCCAGAATTATTCCTAAAAATCTAGTAGTGCTAATCCAGTTTAACACTATTATGGTACACATTCAAATCGATTTCCTGACGTCTATGAGTTTGAAATTGAATGAGTTTTGTCTTATCTACGTTAATTTGGAGATTATTAGTATTGAGCCAATTAATAATTTTATTCAGAGCAGAGTTGATATCATCCTCGTAGGTAAGCTTATTTTTGCATTTCACGACGAGTGTCGTGTCATCCGCAAACAGTACAGTTTTGTGGTCAGTAACGTTAGGAAGGTTATTAATATATAGCAAGAATAGGAATGGGCCCAGCACACTACCTTGGGAACCCCGAACATATTTTTCTGATAATTAGATCGGTAATTCACCTTCAGTTTTTTATTTTTCTCGATTTTTGTTATTTCTACACATTGACTTCTATCAGATAAGTAGCTTTTAATCCAGTCATTAGCTTTACCACGAATTCCATACTTGCTCAATTTGTGTAGTAAAATTTCGTGATGAACAAAATCAAAAGCCTTGCTCATATCAAGGAAAATGGCGGTCACTGGCATGTTTGCATCAATTGCTTCAGTAACTTCCTTGATAAGTTCAAAACAAGCCAATGATGTAGTACTGTTTTGCCGAAAACAGAATTGCTCCTTTTTTAGAATACCCCTGTCAGAGACATAAGTATAAAGTCTCTTAAGCATGACTTTCTCAAATATTTTTGACAAAACTGGAATTAAAGTTATTGGACGATAATTACCCAATTCCTTTTCGTCCCCTTTTTTGTATAATGGTTTTACAATTGACTGTTTTAAAGCAGCTGGGAACATGCCCTCTTCAAGAGAAAGGTTGATGATTGCACTCAAGGGTGTGCTGATGTGTTTTGCACACGCTTTTAGTATTTTTGTACTAATACCATCGACACCCACCGATGCTGTGTTATTCAAGCTATTAATAATTTTAAATATTTCCATAGCATCTGTTGGCTTTAGAAAAATTGTATTGGAGCTGTTAAAGTTAATGTGTTTATCTATTTCATGGGTTGTAAAATTAAATCTCTTAGAGTGCGTCAAATTTAAATAATAATTGCTAAATAATTCACTTATATTTTTTGGATCATCAATTATATAACATTTTCACTTATGATTGTATTTATTTCTGTTGTATTATAATTCTGTCCTATGTTTTCATTTATGATATCCCACACGGCCTTACCTTTATTTTTTTGTTATCTATGTACCTCTTATTCTGTATTTGTTGTGACTTGTGAATACATGATTTTAATATTGTACTATAGCTTCTATATTTGCTTTTATTTTGTTTTTTATTAGACTGAGAGTGTTTATACTTTAAATAAAGGTACCTCTTTTTTATACTGGATTTCTTAATTCCTTTCGAAATCCACGATGCTGATTTTTGTTTGTCACATTTTTTTATTGTAATGTGATTTTTAATGATGACGTCTAAGTAGTTTAGTGCATTACGTTTCATATCCAAGGTGTAAGCTGTTTTAAATAACTTCCCAAAAAGGTCACTGTGCGCTTGCGTTGGTATGTTTTCATTCGAGAGTATAGGTAAGTACCTAGTTGCATCTGTAAAGACTCTCAAAATTGGTACAAAAGACAAGCGGGGCGGGAGCTTGAGTCCGCGTACCGAGCACGCCCGTGTTTATCAGTGCAGTGTTAGATAGTCAAGCGGTAAGTACTTATTCAAAACATAAAAAAATTTAATGTATTGGAACATGCATGTAATTTAAGTGGTATTTCGATACAATTTACGTAAAACTAACATAAAAAACATAGCATCACGCCTTTTTCCCGAAGGGGTAGGCAGAGGTGTGCAAACACACCCACATCTCGCCAGCTATGTTAGGTCCCATGTAATAGGGGGCGAGCCTATTGCCATTTATCGGGCACAAGTTCCAGACTCTGGGATAATTATCTGGGTAAAATTCTAAAGAGAGTTATACATTATCCACCAGACCCGGGAATCGAACCCGAGACCTCGAGCGTGGCAGTCCGTTCATGGTACGTAAAACTAAACCATTTGAAATTGAATCAGCAATTAAAAATGGTCGAAAACATCGAAGTATCATAATTAGACGTTATACACGAACATCGCGGCTTTCAAAAACAGCAAAATGTTTATAAATTTGAAAAAGAATTCTATAAATTATCTGTGGTAGCATGCATGAAGTCAATATCAGAGGAATGTGGGGAAAAAAGGAAACTTGAATTTCACTTACTGAGACATATGATTACTTGATGTATATACGGGTAAAGTAGGTAATAATTAAATTTATAAAATGTTAATGCAGTTTATTTTATTGCCTGTATTTTAACACTGCCCGGTTGACGATAATAGAGGTTCACGGCCATTCACGCCGTAGCGTAACTGACTGCGCGCGTGGTCAAACTCGTATAGAAGTGCGCGCATCTACTCTGGCTCGCCATAGCGTTCCTTACTATTGTCACGCGCAGCAGTCAGTATACACAGTAAAACGAACTCATATGGTTTATTGCGTCGCGTACGAATATCTGAAATCAGAATATTGCATTTAGGATAACTTGAATGTAAAGAATGAAACTCGTTTTTTTGTTAATTAAACCATGGAAAACATCTTATTATAAATTGTAGTTAGATACGTTTCACATAACACGATACATTCGTTTTGGAGTTTATTGGAGTTTACTCCTTAAGAATCGATTTTCATATATAAGGCGCCCGGTATGAGAAAAATCCGAGGGGTAAAACCTACTAACAAGTAACGAAAACGTGTCACGTTTTTGGTGCACACCTTTAGTGCGCAACTTTCTAATTTGGATGTGAGTGTATTAAGATTATTATTATTGTTATTATTATTATATCGTTTATTCATTTATATTCTTATTTTATACATTTTTAAATACATTTATAAAAAACACAAATACATTTAAAAATATAAAAAATAGTGACCCACCAGTAGCGGAGTAGGACCCAAACTACCGGTGGTGGAGGCTACAGACTAAGAAACCTCCTAACAATACGGCACGTGTCGAGGATAACAAACTTCTGAATCTGACTCTTGATCCAACAATCTAACGAGAGTCTCTTGAGATGTTGATCGAGACTCTTCGCTATTAATCCGTTTGCCGAAACGACCACCGGGACAATGATCGTCGAGTCTACGTCCCACATGGCGGTTATCTGGAAGGACAGATCGAGGTACTTACTAAGTTTGTCCTTCTCTGCCTTCACGATATTCTCGTCATGCGGGACGGCGATATCGACGAGCACTGCCCGACGCTGGGTCCGATCAACCAACACGATATCGGGCCTATTGGCAACAATAGTCCTGTCCGTGATGATTGATCGGTCCCAGTAGAGCAATGCACGACCATTCTCAAGAACTGGCACTGGTGTGTACTTATAGTACGGTACTTCAGACTCAATAAGGTCATATTGAAGAGCAAGTTGCTGGTGGATGATCCTGGCTACTTGATTGTGCCTATGCAAGTACTCGGTGTTAGCAAGATACGAACAACCGGAAATAATATGGCGAAGTGATTCACCAGGACGGTGGCATGCTCGACAAATGTCGACCGTACCGTCCTTCATGATGTATTTCCGATAGTTGTTCGTCTTGATAACCTCATCTGCAATTGCACAGGCAAAACCTTCAGTTTCCCCAAAGAGGTCCCCAAAACGCAGCCAGGTCACCGATGCGAGCAGATCTACATCGAGTCCTGTTAAGACTCGGTAGAACCGCCCGTGTAGCTCCTTGCTCTTCCATACGTCCTTACGGTCTTCAGTACTTAACACCTTTGGTTTACGCCAGTTCTCGTTAGCCAAGGAAAGAGGTGTAAGGCCCTTGTCAACTTTCACAACATCGCAATGAATGTCACATCCATTCTGTAGGAAGTAATCCCTGAGACTGCACACTTCACGGTTGTGGAGGTTCTTGGCATTCAAAAAGCCTCGACCCCCCCACTTCCGTGGAATGTACAGTCTCATGACAGACGATCGTGGGTGTAACATTCGATGCAATGTCAGTTGTTGACGGACTCGCCTATCCAGGGCGTCTAGTTCCGTTTGAGTCCACCTAAGTATGCCAAAGGAGTACAACAATAAAGGTATCACCCAACCGTTGAAAGCCCGCATTTTGTTACCACCGGACAAAGAACTGTTAAGAACATTTGTCAGGCGGCCAAAAAAACGTTCTTTCACCGATTTCTTAATATCCTCTACCGCTATACCCAATGACTCTGACATACCTAGGTATTTGTATGTTTCGGTCTCGGTGAGAGATCTGAGAGTTATTATCTCAGAAAGTTGTAGATTCGGTGAATTTACAACCTTCCCCCGCTGTACATGCATAACCGCATTACATGCATTATTATTATTATTATTATTGGAGTTTACTCCTTAAGAATCGATTTTCATATATAAGGCGCCCGGTATGAGAAAAATCCGAGGGGTAAAACCTACTAACAAGTAACGAAAATCGTGTCACGTTTTTGGTGCGCACCTCTAGTGCGCAACTTTCTAATTTGTTATGGTTAGATACTCGTACTTAAGGAGTAAACTCCAGTCGTGCGTCGGAGCTGACACACACACTTTTTTATTATTATTATTATTTATTATTGGAGTTTACTCCTTAAGAATCGATTTTCATATATAAGGCGCCCGGTATGAGAAAAATCCGAGGGGTAAAACCTACTAACAAGTAACGAAAATCGTGTCACGTTTTTGGTGCGCACCTCTAGTGCGCAACTTTCTAATTTGTTATGGTTAGATACTCGTACTTAAGGAGTAAACTCCAGTCGTGCGTCGGAGCTGACACACACACTTTTTTTCCAGAACGATGGGTAGAAAACGACGACTTCAACTCTTGATACCTTTACCTTACCCATTATATATATAATTAGTCTGAAATACTAAACAATATGTATATTGTGATGATCACCATTCACTGAAATATAAATCAATCGATGAATGTTTTTTTTTTCTTTATATCCTATAAATAAACTTCTCTATTCAATTTCAAACCAAAGGACTAAAAATATTTGCTAGTTACGATAAAAAGTATAGCAATATACGTGACATTAAAACGTCTTTTATGGGAATATCTCGTCGACGCAACGTAAATCATGGTCACCCTTCTTTTAACTCGAGTTACAGGGTTTAAGTTCTGTAACTCGTGATTTTCAAACATTAGAACTACATTCATGATGTCTACATATTCTTCGAAATCGTATCAGTGATTAGCAAAAAGAATGAGACCTCTACCAAACTCCGTTTAAGCTCCACTTTAAGAAACACGTGGTCGCGCGGTTCGCCATTAGGTGATAGCTGTGGAACGAGAAGTCCAAACTTTAGGGCTATATTTTTTAAATCTACTTTTTCTTCGAAATCGTATCAGTGATTAGCAAAAAGAATTAGACTTGTACGTAGCTCCGTTTAAGAGAACTGGTGGCCGCGCAGTTGAATTCGTGCGGACTGCGCGGCCACGGTTAAACCCTTATAACTTTCTAAATATTGACTCTTCGGATTTGCGGTTTTCACTGTTCGTCTTTTACAAATTCCTTCGAAATGCTGACATAAGTTTTTTTTTCTACGACATAGTGGCCGAGCAGTCGAAACGGACACCGTAGAACCATGCATATTCCTTTACCAGGTTACTATAATACCTTTTATTCTCAGGTATAACAGTGAATAGCGTACATCCTGGCTACGTAATATCTGACATGACATCCGGAGCGGGAAACATAAGTCCCGAAGACGCTGCAGTTATACCGGTATCACTGAGTTTGGAAGGCGATATTGGTGGTCGATATGTATGGCATAACGGTCAGGATGTTCCTTGGGATGGAGACGACCCGAGAAGGTATATCGACGGTAAAGAAGTTTGAATTGTAGGTGTTGCAATGGTTAAATTTTTGGTGAAAATATATTTTTATTAACTGTCAACACTGAATATTATTTTTATTACCTACCCTACTTAGAACTTAGTAGATGGACAGACAGACTGGTAAGGATCGACCTAAGTGGACGCAATTCGTTCAAATCGGAGAAAGGTCAGGCTAAGAGTACCTTTAACCGGAGAGCATGCATGAAGATACTAATGAAAATGCAAGAAGTGAAGGAAGTATGCCAGGATTGCGTGGATATGTATAGCTAGTGGAATTCCATAGTATCTACTTACTCCAACGGAAAGAGGCGTGGCTGTTTAAATTCGCGATCTTTATTTCAATCAACATTACAATGAGTTTTTGTAACTTGGATTCGGTTGCGGTAATCAGTAAGTCTGTATTTTTTATTATATTTCGATTGTTATGTAACTAGGTATTTTGTAGTTATACTAATGATTGATAGATTAGATGTGAATGCAGAAATGTTGGATGTCAGCAGATTTTCAACCGACTTCCAAAAAGGGAGAAGGTTCGCAATTCGACTGTTTTTTTTTTAGAACCGATTTTGAATTTTTTTTTAATTGAAAGCTACTACTTCTCAAGTGGTTCCATTTCAATTTGGTCCCGACAATTATTTGGTCCCATTTCGGTGGTAAGAAGTCGATTGCTGTGTCAATTTTTGACGTGTATTTTTTTATTATGAACTGCGAGATATAAGCGCTGTGCACAATTATCGGATGTCCGCGCATAGACAGTAGACTTGCGAACCGTTATTGGCCGATTTCTGAATCCACCAATAAGAATTTTGAGACTGAGCCGACTTTCCTTGGCTGATTGGAGAATCCGCCAATGAGAGTTCGCAAGTCTATTGTCAATAATGCATCGGCTTTCGACCCGGAGTCTCGGGTTCGAATCCCGGGTCGAATCAAATATTTGTGTGACGGAGTTTGGGTGTTTTCTACATATAATATGTATGTATTTATAAATATACAAGTATGTTATCAGTTGTCTATATCGCATTTTTTTTTTTAGATCCGCGGCCTAGGGCCGCGGCCGCTCTAACGTCCGTTGCCGGGCGTCTCTGGTTACAAGCAGAAGGTATTTCCAGTGGCGCCCGGCTTTCCAGTGGCGCCCGGCCCTATATCCCATAGCACAAGCTATTAGCTTATTTTGGGCTAGATGACGTTGTGTGAGAATGTCCAAAAATATTTATTTATACGCAGACATCCACGTAGTGTGGTGTGACCAGCGCTTTACAGATGTGCTTCGAATTAACCCTTTTTTCGACTAACGATTACCAAGTTACTGGCAAAACTTGAGAGTTTCTTGCAAAAAAATATATTTTAATAACTGCACGATTCAATGTGCGCGTAAGTGGCGATGAATGAATGAGGTGTCATTAAAAGAGTGAATGTTTATTGCTTTCTTTAATTTTATGATCTTTTTCATGTTATAATGTCTCAATAACGTACAAATAGAACAGCGAGTTATTGGCATCTCATTTTTTAATAGAAAATATACTCAAAGAAAAGTCCGAGTTGTCCCATGATTTGATATAATGGGACAACTCGGACAAAACAACATTAAACAGTCCCATAGGACAAGTGGGACAACGTAAATAGGATCAGTGGGACGCACCCAATCTGTCGTAGATATGATTATGATTAGTGAAATATATACCACAAAACGAATATACACACATCTGGCGCGAAACGAAGTAAAATAACGTAACAAAAATATGATAATACCAACATATAACGAGGGGATGGGGACAGACAATAATTATAACCAAAAAAATAAAATAAATAAATCAACTTTTAAATAAAACAAATATGTTAATTTATTTTACAAATTCCTTTGTTATCATATTTCTCTCGTTAAAATATGCTCTCTCTCAATACAAAGATTTATCGATCACTCCACAGACGGGAAAGTAAACAATCGTATTATTGAATAGAAAATATAATATCTGAAACTGCGGTCGAATTGCACGGGGGCCGGTGACGTCACTAGTGGGCGACGACGTCACTACTTGGCGTCGATACACTCGGCGGGGTGTTGCGGCGGCTTGGCGGGAGCGAACCCGGGGGGCAGGGGGATGCCCGCGTAGCTACCGCCCGCCCAGTTGCGCCCCTTACCGCCCCAGTTGCCGCCCTGGGGCTGCCCCACGCCCAGCTGGTTGAAGCGAGCGAATAACTCCTGTTGCTGCTGACTGAGTGCCCCGGCCACGTTGTTGCTCACGTTATTGCTTACGTTGTTGCTCAAGTTATTGCTCATGTTATTGCTCATGTTATTGCTCATGTTGTTGCTCAAGTTATTGCTCATGTTATTGCTCATGTTGTTGCTGACGCCTAAATTCTTGCCGAAGTTTACCGACGTGGACATGATCGCAGGGTCCATTTGGGTCCAATCTGAGAATGCGTTGCTTGTGTTATAACCTGGAAGTGTAATTGGAAACGTGAACCAAATTTCGATATTTTAAGGGATCTAAATACTAACAAATTGCGATCTTAGCCTCAATGGCGCTGTGCTGAATAAGAGACCGACTACGTAATCAAATAAAGAGCTATCGATATTACCAAAATATAGAAAACTATGCTGTTGCAATAATTGAGCTGAGTTTGTCGATCCGGGTCGAACTCCTAAACGACTGGACCGATCTTTATGAATTCAGATATATGCACTCACGGTGATGGTCACTATGACCGTGCCAAATTTCAAAAAGATCGACCCAGTCGTTTAGGAGGAGTTCGATCACGAACGAAATACACGAGTCGCCTAAGAAAGAGCTTCGTAAACTCCGCTCAATAAATTCTACTCGAAATTTACAGCACCTCGATAGTCAAGCAAGGTGCAATAAAAACCACTCCTGCGCATGTATCCAATGAAATTTCCACTTGCAATGATCTACAAATACTTATATTATTTTTATATATTTTATTTTAATTCAGCCTTAAACCGACTTCGAAAAAGAAGGCGTGTATGTATGTGTGTTTGTTCGCACCTTGGTGTGGTTGATGGTGTGTCTGTGGATGTTGGCGAGGGGCAAGTCCGAACGTGTTCATGTGTGCGAAGCCGGGCGGGGCGAGCCGAGATCTGCGTACACGGTCCATATTGTCACTGAAACAATAATAATAGTATAAATAACTTTTGTACACAACTAGATAAATCACAAAAACTGAAATGTCGTCGGCACGCTAACCTTAAAGGTACGGACAAACTCGTCTTTCACAAGCGACGTACACCACGCATTATGACATCTGAACAGGATCTGACCTATACAATTAGTATGGTTACGAACACACTGGTCATTCACCACGCTTTCTTTCGTGTCACCGCGCCAGACTCGCATGTTGCTCTCCCACGCGTACGACGCTGTCACACACGTTTAGTGTCACAGCGCGTAGATAACGTAAACGTCAGACATCGTAAGACGTAGTACCAGTATGTCGCTGTTTCCCACGTCGTATGTGAAGGACCAGTGTGTTTCAAACTTAATAGCGAGATCTAAAAATTATAATGTGAAGCAAAGAATGGATGATGCCGGTATTGGTCACCACGGTTCAGTGGTCAGAGGATTCCCTTTGTTAGGAAAAGGCCGAGGGTTCGAGTCTAGCCGACGATTAAATTTTTGCGATTTAGAATGAGTAGGTTGAAGTTATTATACGGTATTTGTGTCGTTAACGTAAGCAAGGTCAAATACGAAGGGCATGTTCGAGGAGCATTTTTTTAAAGCGAGTGACGTCATGTCAGAAGATTTAAACGCTTCGATGACGTCATACTTTAAGCTTAACCTGACATAGGGCAAACGTCACCGGTAGATAGGTCCATCCCTATATAGTAGGGGAGACGTTGAACATCGACCTTCAACCATCTGGTACAGCAACGTCACGTGGTTGGCAGCAACGTCAACAAGTTTCATGCATTTTGAGAAGTTTATGAGCAAACCTTCTGTTATTTCGTAAAATAACAACACTCGTAATATAATTATATTGCTAAGTATATTAGAAAATTACAAGAAAACACTATGATTGTCAATAATAACACATAACAATTATATAAAATACGTTATATAATTATATTTCTATTCACAATTATGGTATTAGAGCTATAATCACAGAAGATTATCTCCTAATTTGATGACAAGTGTATTTCTCAAGGTGATTTGCATGATCATAATAAAATTATCAGTGAGGTACAACATACATTTACAATACAAGCCGTTCTGAGTCCCGGCGAACTTCGTACCGTCTGAAATTTTACTTTTAAACTTCCACGAATATTTCAAGACCGATATCAGCCAAATCGGGTTAGCCATTCTCAAGAGTTTTAGCGAGACAAAAACACGACGATAAATTTTTAGTAACTTTTAAGGCTGCGACCCCCAGGACTTTAATTGGGTGTGCCACAGCGGCTGGCACGTAAGATTTTGTTGCCTTTCATCAACATTTAATTGCAAGGTAACAGGTTTAAATTTTTTTTCTTTTTTATTTCAATTTAAAATATAGCTGCTACTTTTTATTAAATTCATTCGGCCATTTTGGACATAACCCATTATGTGTGCCAACTATAAATACTGGCAAATTGTAGGTGTGTAATGCACCTCTGCCTACCCCTTCGGGGGCATAGGCGTGATATGTGGGTGTATATAGATAGAAGAATGAAGATAGATAATGACTTCAACAGGCTCTAAGTGGGTGTTTAACTTGACCTAATGACTTTAGAAAAGCCGGAACTGATGTTTTTTTTTTCTATTACTCACCCACTAGGAACTGTGTTCTGCATCATTTCTGTTTCCATAAGTTCTGCGAACGCCTTCTGTGTTTCTTTGAACGGATCAAAATCTAAATCGTCGTCTCCGTCTCCTGCTGCCCGACCGCCATTGCTTTCGTTTACGCGTATATTGTTCAACCTGTAACATTGGTTAAAAGATTCGTCTCTCATACTCTGAAAGTGGGTCATTGTATATCTGACATGCGGGTTGAAAG
The DNA here is from genome assembly GCA_963556515.1 of Nudaria mundana. Lineage (NCBI taxonomy): Eukaryota > Metazoa > Arthropoda > Insecta > Lepidoptera > Erebidae > Nudaria > Nudaria mundana. The sequence continues at coordinate 7,893,392 of OY748313.1, forward strand.
TGATACTTTTCGAGCCGAAAAGTATTAAAAACATTCCTCTATATCATAATAGCCTCTTCAACCTTCACTGATTTACCGGATGCTTAAATTTTGTAAACAGTATCGAATATTAATATACCAGGGATTGTGAGGAAGGACTTCACACAATAACAAACTGTTCAAATTTTACAATAAATTTCATTAATTACATATTCTTTTATTTTTTTATTTAACTTTTTAACCCATTTCTGCCTCGAACTATTGGCGCTCTCACCGTCAGAAATGGTGGGCTTTCATCCCTTGGCTTACAAACTACTATTACAATGTGAATCGTAAAAACGATAGCCTTCGGCTGGAATTTAACCAGCGACTGTTCTCTTTCCAGGAGGAGCGTTCTACCAACCGAGCAAGACTCCTCTCTAGCCCAAGACCTCAAAACTTGGGATAATTTTGGTGTCTCATGGAGCCTTGGTCAGTTGGCAGCACATTACTCCTGGAAAGGAGACTGTGCGTCGACGAAACGATACCCGGTGGGAGCACTAAATGGTACGGTTAGTATAGTCTAAGATCCGTAGAAGAACAACCTTCGCCCATTTGTTTTAATGTATGAAATTTTATATAATTCTCGAAAACGGCAATAGGCTCTGGCATAGACGTTCGTCGAGAGCTCAATAATAAAAGCTACATCGAAAGATGTATAGGGCTAGCTTCGCGGAAACTAGGAATACTGAATAAGGTAAAGAGATTCTTTACACCGGACCAGAGGTGTCTGCTGTACATGACGCAGATTAGACCCTGCGTCGAATACTGCTCTCACCTCTGGGACGGCTCCGCGAAGTATCTGCTGGAAGCTCTCGACGCTATGCAGCGACGGGCTATCCGTATTATAGATTGTCCGGAGGTAACGGGAAGCCTTGAGCCGCTAGCTCAGCGCCGAACAATAGCTTCCTTGGCCGCATTCTACCGTATTTACCACGGCGAGTGTTCTGAAGAGCTCTTCAATCTGATCCCACCCTCTTCCTTCCGATCCCGAACGACTCGTGCCCGGCAGAGATGCCACCCCCACACAGTGGATAGCATGTTCGCGAGAACCGAGCGTTTTAAATGTTCGTTTTTCTGCCGAATGATAGTGGCCTGGAACGCCCTGCCTGTGCACGTGTTTCCTCCCACATATAATCCTGGGTTCTTTAAGCGGAGCGTGAAGAGGCACATCAGTAGATCGTCAGTTGGGGGCCACTCTCTATAGTATTGTGTGCTGTGAGAGTGGCCCACAATCGCTAGACGTCGTCACGACTTACCACCAGGCGGGCGGCGTCAATTTGGCGAAGCAATTATAAAAAAAAAAAAGCTCACCACCTATTACGAAAGAACGTGATCTCGAGTGGGCTAAAAAAATCCAGGCCAGTCTATGATTAATTAAAAATTGAAACACGAGTTTCCATTAAAAATTCTACTCACGTGTTAACCAAATAAATTTTATACCAACCGAAAGTATGAGACCAATAGAATATACATACGCTGGGTTGCCTATTATTTTCTGGAATAATTACTGGGTTGGCAGGTTTAAACAGCCATGCCAAGAAAATATAGACAACCCAATTTTAGTATATTCTCTAGACCTATCTCACTACATTATTTTACATGTACATGAATTATTTTAATCAACTCGGATTTTTGGTCTATACTTTGATATAAAATACTTTTCAGCCATTGAACAGACAGGTGAAGGTACTACGGATCCTTAACTAGTAGACAGACACTTCGAAGTGGTTGCAACAACGCAACTGCAATGAGCTGCAGCGACATTATTCACACGTTGCAATTTTCATCGCTGAGATGTCGTGTAGTTGTCATGCCGTTGTCGTACGACTGCTTGGACCCTTAGTAGTAAGACGTACCTACAGCAGCAGCTGCGCCTGCCTGAAGTACGTACCTGTTTGTGTTCCATCTCCAGCCGCTCGGCACTGAGCATGTTGTGTGGGTAGTGGTCCATGTGTCTTGGAGGTGCGGACACCCCGCCCACCCCGCCGTCCTCGCACAGCAGCAGCTGACGCATCTGCTGCGCCTGCCTGAAGTACGTACCTCTGTTTGTGTTTCATCTCCAGCCGCTCGGCACTGAGCATGTTGTGTGGGTAGTGGTCCATGTGTCTTGCAGGTGCGGACACCCCGCCCACCCCGTCGCCCTCGCGCAGCAGCAGCTGACGCATCTGCTGCGCCTGCCTGAAGTACGTACCTCTGTTTGTGTTCCATCTCCAGCCGCTCGGCACTGAGCATGTTGTGTGGGTAGTGGTCCATGTGTCTTGCAGGTGCGGACACCCCGCCCACCCCGCCGCCCTCGCACAGCAGCAGCTGACGCATCTGCTGCGCCTGCCTGAAGTACGTACCTGTTTGTGTTCCATCTCCAGCCGCTCGGCACTGAGCATGTTGTGTGGGTAGTGGTCCATGTGTCTTGGAGGTGCGGACACCCCGCCCACCCCGCCGCCCTCGCACAGCAGCAGCTGACGCATCTGCTGCGCCTGCCTGAAGTACGTACCTCTGTTTGTGTTCCATCTCCAGCCGCTCGGCACTGAGCATGTTGTGTGGGTAGTGGTCCATGTGTCTTGCAGGTGCGGACACCCCGCCCACCCCGCCGCCCTCGCACAGCAGCAGCTGACGCATCTGCTGCGCCTGCCTGAAGTACGTACCTCTGTTTGTGTTCCATCTCCAGCCGCTCGGCACTGAGCATGTTGTGTGGGTAGTGGTCCATGTGTCTTGCAGGTGCGGACACCCCGCCCACCCCGCCGCCCTCGCGCAGCAGCAGCTGACGCATCTGCTGCGCCTGCCTGAAGTACGTACCTCTGTTTGTGTTCCATCTCCAGCCGCTCGGCACTGAGCATGTTGTGTGGGTAGTGGTCCATGTGTCTTGCAGGTGCGGACACCCCGCCCACCCCGCCGCCCTCGCACAGCAGCAGCTGACGCATCTGCTGCGCCTGTCTGAAGTACGTACCTGTTTGTGTTCCATCTCCAGCCGCCGGCACTGAGCATGTTGTGTGGGTAGTGGTCCATGTGTCTTGGAGGTGCGGACACCCCGCCCACCCCGCCGCCCTCGCACAGCAGCAGCTGACGCATCTGCTGCGCCTGCCTGAAGTACGTACCTCTGTTTGTGTTCCATCTCCAGCCGCTCGGCACTGAGCATGTTGTGTGGGTAGTGGTCCATGTGTCTTGGAGGTGCGGACACCCCGACCACCCCGCCGCCCTCGCACAGCAGCAGCTGACGCATCTGCTGCGCCTGCCTGAAGTACGTACCTCTGTTTGTGTTCCATCTCCAGCCGCTCGGCACTGAGCATGTTGTGTGGGTAGTGGTCCATGTGTCTTGCAGGTGCGGACACCCCGCCCACCCCGCCACACTCGCACAGCAGCAGCTGACGCATCTGCTGCGCCTGCCTGAAGTACGTACCTGTTTGTGTTCCATCTCCAGCCGCTCGGCACTGAGCATGTTGTGTGGGTAGTGGTCCATGTGTCTTGGAGGTGCGGACACCCCGCCCACCCCGCCGCCCTCGCACAGCAGCAGCTGACGCATCTGCTGCGCCTGCCTGAAGTACGTACCTCTGTTTGTGTTCCATCTCCAGCCGCTCGGCACTGAGCATGTTGTGTGGGTAGTGGTCCATGTGTCTTGCAGGTGCGGACACCCCGCCGCCCTCGCGCAGCAGCAGCTGACGCATCTGCTGCGCCTGCCTGAAGTACGTACCTCTGTTTGTGTTCCATCTCCAGCCGCTCGGCACTGAGCATGTTGTGTGGGTAGTGGTCCATGTGTCTTGCAGGTGCGGACACCCCGCCCACCCCGCCGCCCTCGCACAGCAGCAGCTGACGCATCTGCTGCGCCTGCCTGAAGTACGTACCTGTTTGTGTTCCATCTCCAGCCGCTCGGCACTGAGCATATTGTGTGTGTAGTGGTCCATGTGTCTTGGAGGTGCGGACACCCCGCCCACCCCGCTGCCCTCGCACAGCAGCAGCTGACGCATCTGCTGCGCCTGCCTGAAGTACGTACCTGTTTGTGTTCCATCTCCAGCCGCCCGGCACTGAGCATGTTGTGTGGGTAGTGGTCCATGTGTCTTGGAGGTGCGGACACCCCGCCCACCCCGCCGCCCTCGCACAGCAGCAGCTGACGCATCTGCTGCGCCTGCCTGAAGTACGTACCTCTGTTTGTGTTCCATCTCCAGCCGCTCGGCACTGAGCATGTTGTGTGGGTAGTGGTCCATGTGTCTTGCAGGTGCGGACACCCCGCCCACCCCGCCGCCCTCGCACAGCAGCAGCTGACGCATCTGCTGCGCCTGCCTGAAGTACGTACCTGTTTGTGTTCCATCTCCAGCCGCTCGGCACTGAGCATGTTGTGTGGGTAGTGGTCCATGTGTCTTGGAGGTGCGGACACCCCGCCCACCCCGCCGCCCTCGCACAGCAGCAGCTGACGCATCTGCTGCGCCTGCCTGAAGTACGTACCTCTGTTTGTGTTCCATCTCCAGCCGCTCGGCACTGAGCATGTTGTGTGGGTAGTGGTCCATGTGTCTTGCAGGTGCGGACACCCCGCCCACCCCGCCGCCCTCGCGCAGCAGCAGCTGACGCATCTGCTGCGCCTGCCTGAAGTACGTACCTCTGTTTGTGTTCCATCTCCAGCCGCTCGGCACTGAGCATGTTGTGTGGGTAGTGGTCCATGTGTCTTGCAGGTGCGGACACCCCGCCCACCCCGCCGCCCTCGCACAGCAGCAGCTGACGCATCTGCTGCGCCTGTCTGAAGTACGTACCTGTTTGTGTTCCATCTCCAGCCGCCGGCACTGAGCATGTTGTGTGGGTAGTGGTCCATGTGTCTTGGAGGTGCGGACACCCCGCCCCCCCCGCCGCCCTCGCACAGCAGCAGCTGACGCATCTGCTGCGCCTGCCTGAAGTACGTACCTCTGTTTGTGTTCCATCTCCAGCCGCTCGGCACTGAGCATGTTGTGTGGGTAGTGGTCCATGTGTCTTGCAGGTGCGGACACCCCGCCCACCCCGCCGCCCTCGCACAGCAGCAGCTGACGCATCTGCTGCGTCTGCCTGAAGTACGTACCTCTGTTTGTGTTCCATCTCCAGCCGCTCGGCACTGAGCATGTTGTGTGGGTAGTGGTCCATGTGTCTTGCAGGTGCGGACACCCCGCCCACCCCGCCGCCCTCGCACAGCAGCAGCTGACGCATCTGCTGCGCTTGCCTGAAGTCCGTGAAGAACTTATCCATGTTTTCGGCTAAGTAGCGACCGGAATTCTGTACAATACACAACATATTGTAAGGTTTGGACTCTTGGTATCATCAAACAGCAATGACTTGGAAGTTTATTATGATGCTAAAAAAATTAAAACATACTTATTTCACATAATCAATCAAGTAAAACTAGAACAAACATGTAACAGCTCACATTTGCCTGCGTTGTGTCGTACCCGTTGACAAGTCCCTGCTGCGCCATCTGTTGTGAACTCTGCTGCAACAGCCCAGAGTTGTGTAGAAGGAAGCCCACGCCACTTGACGCCATGCCGTTGTCCACTCTCATACCGAACGGTGGAAGCATATTTGGATTTTGATGGTAATTAGCACCTGTGCAAACATCTCATGTTATTATTACGCTGTTTTTTATATGGGTGTAAACTGCCAAATAGCTCGTGTGAGAAGAGAGGAAAGTAGTGTGGTTAGATATGCAAAGGATGAATGTAGTGGACTTTATGCAGAAGTAGGCTGAATGCGTAAAAGAGGATATGACAAGAGAAAAACATGATGCGCCGACCCCAAATAATTAGGATGATGATGAAACTGCCAAATGGCATACACGATAATTGACTGTTCCTTTAATAATCCCGATGGACTCCCAGTGATCTAACCAAACTTTAATAGAACTGGCTCTTGGGCTTCAAACAATAGACAAGGACGGATAAAGTCTCAGAAAAAGGGGTAGATGACTGTCAAATCAAATCAACTTCTTTTTATTAAATGTCAAAACGATATGCCTCATAGAAAATCGTATGAACAACTCAACAATGGGAGTTCAATTTTTGCTGAGCGCATGGCTGGTGGCTTTTTAGGTTACCTCTGGCGCTCCGCAAAAATAGGGCTCCCAGATACTCACATGCCGAACAACGTTTCTTGTCCTGCACCTGGAGCTAGTTAGGAATAACTAGTTCTTCTGTGCGGGACTATCAACTTATCAAGCATTACCTTGACATTGGTGAATCATCGATCATTATCGATGGAGCCACGTTTTTAAAAGAAGAAGAACTCAACAATGACGTCACTATTATGTAGCGTCAAATCTGTAAATTTGAGAAAGGGGGTAGGCATTTTAGAGTATGGCTGATGTCTTACCTAATAATTCACTAGTAGATTCTAATCCTATACTAGACGAGGGCATATAGTGTTTCTGCTCGACCATAACATTGTGTTGCCTCGCTAACAATTCATTCTGTCTCATCAACATTTCACTCTGACTGCGTTCTCTGAGCAGCAATTCTTTCCGGTCCATCAGACCTTGACTAATTTGGCTATGTCTGTCACTGGGTAGATAACTCATGTCTCTGTCTAGGAGGCCGTAACCGTTTAATATGGGAGACTTCATGTGTGGCATTAAATGATTGTTATCTACTAGTCCGGCCAACATTTCACTGTGCCTCTGCATCATCATAACTTCACTGCTTGCATCACTTAATAAGTTGTGTGTATTATCATCTTCAAGTAAACTGTGATCACTATTATCTAACAAATCATGATTTTCTAACAAACTGTGTCTATCTGATTCGAGTTCATCTATATCGTTAGACAAATAACTAGGATTATCATTATCAAATAGTGATGTGTGATTTGTCTGCGTACTATTGTATTGCTTTGTATCTAATATATCTGATTCATTATTACTATTATTGCTAGATTTCTGTTTGGATTTGTCAGTTTTACTTTTCTTGGTAGTTTGGCCGTTTGTGCTTGGTTCCTTGTTTCTGCTCGTTTTGCTGTCTATGTGTGTGTCCTTACTCTGTTTTATTTGAGCCTGTTGTTGTATTTGTTGTGTGGGACTGGAAGATTCTGATGTGCCGTTTTCTTGTGACTTAACTGTAACAAAAGACAGAAATTCATGAACGCTGATACTAGAGCACATTCATGCAAGCGCGAAATTTGTTTTACCTCAATATGTGATAAAAAGTCATCGGATTCCATTTGCATGTTTGCATATAATCTTATTTTTATAGCGTTATTGCTTAAATCAAAAATACATAGATTACCGATCAGTGCTCGGTCCACTATGGAAAATTGCACACCTGGACGCTTTAGCCGCTTCCGTACTAAGTTCCTATTCCGCTTGCAGACTTTCGAGGGATGCGATAACGGTGCTGTACATTGATGCTAATTATTACGAATTATTTCTATGTCAACCATCAATGTACAATCTTGTTTATGTTATAGATGGTATTTGTAATAATTACCTATATAGTATTCGAGTGCCAAGATTCCGCGTTGTATTTGTACTGAATCCAATATCTATAGTATTTTAGATCTAAGCGTTATTGCATATTTTTCCACTTTTTCATTAATAATGCATATTTCAGTAGTTATACGTGGTAGGCGTGGACAACACGTTATGCCGTATTATTAAACATCATAAAAGAAGTTAGTTGGAAAAATTGTCAGATCCGACGCCATTACAGTAATTTGAAGCCTTGGCATTTGAGGATCCTTCAATGTTTTTTTTTCAATTGAGTAACTTAAAACTTAAATTTATCTTTCTCTGTCTATTTTTGTGTTATTTAGTTTCTTTTCTAATATTGTAATGTCTGTCTTTGGTTTTAGATTGTGCATAATATGGTGCAAATATGACGCTTTTTCGTGTATATTTTGGTATTTTGATAGTGCATATAATCCGATGTCTAGTAATAAGTTATTGCAAGTGATACGTACCCGTAGAGTGATGTGGTTTGGGACTGGGTTGTTTTCTAGCGGGACTATCGGAGGGTGGTGACGAACCCAAACTGGGCCACGCCTCTTTGCCATTACCATTGCTACTACCGCTACTTGATCCGCTAGAACCGTTCACCGACTCTTTTTTATTAGATCTGCAATCAAAATATCTACATATATAAATGGTGAATGTAATTTTTGTCCCCCCTTAGCTCTCGAGAACTGCTTATGCTCCAATGATGGTTGACCCCTCAATGGATAGCCCTTGATCTGGAGGCAAGCCAAAAAATTTGACCTAGCCCTAAGGGGTCAAAAGTTATAGGCCAATACCTATGGCGTGATGCGGCGCGAAGCACCGCGCAGGACACCGTACTAGTATACATATAAACAACAAAATAAATAAACTTTTTGTACGGTAGACAGCTGCTAAGAATAGTAGCTAGCTTTAGGTAGAGGATTAGTAGTACTGACTTACAGCACCGATACAGTAAATGCCTGATACACCAGTGAACGGCAAAAACAGAAGCCTTTCTACCGCTCGAAAATGACCCAGATGCCGTCCTTAGGCTGATCTTGCCCTGAAGGTATAATGATAGGTTCGACGAAATCCTAAGTGCAATATGTTCTTGTTGTTTGCAGCTTTAAATTATTGTACCAACTTACTGTGACTATTTGTTCGTTATGTGTGTATGCCAATGTTAACTAAATTTTGCATGTCTTTTCTAGGCTATAAAGCAGCGCACTGTAAAACTGTTTTGGTCCTGTACTACACCTGTTTTATGCGAATAAATGCTAAAATAATGATAGGTTCTATTGTCAATGTACGACTCTGATTAGCTAGCAATGCATAGCAACTATCAAATGATTAGCGAGTGATATGACAGGCCGGCTGCAAGAACCGAACTATACCCTATCTAAAAAGTCGTGACGCGAAGCTGGAACTTGTAAGCGTTGGCGTCAATAATTTCGGTCTCGGTTTCGATTTCGCTGGTTGTCAAAAGTATTATTGGATTCCAATCGTACTTTTTTTGGTGGGATTGGCATTGAGATTCCAATGATTACCACCAACGCCTACAACATTCCTCTGTTGTTTGACGTTTGGTTAGTGAAAAGATGATACAATAGAGCATATCATAGAGCGGCTCGTCGTTTTTTTGCAATTAAATGCCGCTATTCTCACCCCGTTACAACTCATAGAATAAATAACGGGAATTGAGGGTAGTTATTGAGTCGGACAATTGTTAAGGTCTCGTACAGTTTTCACCGGCCTTTTCAACTGCCTCGATGGCGCGTATGTGTATGCGACTGCCGTCTCTGAGGTCTCGAGTTAGATTCCCAGGTCAAATCAAATATTTGTATGTTCCAAAAATGTTTGTTTCAGAGTATTTTCTATGTATATTTAATATGTATTTAGAAATTATATAAATATGTTTATCAAAGTATATATTTAGATAAGGAAAACTCGACACTGCACACTATACCAACCCGTCTGGCCAGCGTGATATATGTAGGCTGAATTTCCCCTCTTTGAGGGAGGACTATGCCCCGCAGTGGGCGTCAAATTGGCAAACAATTGATATTATTACTCACTTAGAAGAATTGACTACATTTATATGTGACGATGTGACCACTGTTGTCGGTATAAAGTTCGATTGATTACCTGAAAGTACAAATTAAAGGATATTAGAATATTCTTGATCGTTTCGTGTTCTATTTTGATACAAAATGTATAACAAAATCGTCTTACCATCTTTTGAACTGCTCTTTTCTGCATTCGTACTAGTATTACCTGTAAAATGTTTAATAATGTAATTAAAAAAATTGCTTTTATCTATTCTCATGTCCAAAAATTCGAATTATGAATTCAAAAGTTCACATATACAGCCTATGATTATGACACCAGTACTATTAAAAAAATAAAAAGTTATTTTATGATACAGAGGTCTGCAAATCTGTATCATAAAGTAACTTTGCAATCATTATAGTACAGTCTACTAGCAATAATAGGCTAAAGTCTGTCGACCATACCGCCTTGTTGTGTTTTGTCGCCATATTGTCGATAACTTCTTCAATGGTGATTCTCAAAATGCCTAAACGGATGAGATTAGATAAAGTAGTGTTTGAAACTGCACATAACTAATTATTAGAACCCCCTTTCTTTATAAAATCATAGTTTTATAAACTACGGACGCCCGCAGCTTCGCCCGCTTGACAAATTATTAACACAAAAACCTTCCTCTATAACCATTCTATCCATTGGTGAAAACCGCATCAAAATATGTTGCGTAGTTCTAAAGATCCATACAAAAGAAAGGGTGCTCGTAGTCTCCGCATACCTGCCTAGCGAGAGAGATTTCGAGCCACCTTCTCGAGAAATGGAAGAAATTATTAGAAAATACCAAGGTAAGAATATTCCAATTATTTTAGGTTGCGACGCAAATGCCCACCATGTCGTGTGGGGCAGTACCAACTGCAACAAAAAAGGAGACTTACTATTGGATTTCATAAGTACGTCTGGCTTGGAAATACTTAATGTGGGCAACACCCCCACATTTGTAACCCGGGCTAGACGAGAGGTGTTGGACATTACTATCGCTACAGATAGAATAAGTCAACACATTAAGGATTGGGAGCTAGACGAAAGCAATTCAATGTCAGACCACAAACGAATCACTTTCAGTCTAGAAGCCAAGACAGAGAAGATTCTAACAAGAAATGTGAGGAAAACAGACTGGGCCACATACGAACAGCAACTGGAGAGATGGAGCCCAGGTCCAGAAACCTTGCTAAGAGACACACAAGAAATTGAACAAGAAGCAAACAGACTAGATGCCGCTCTTAGGGAAGCATACCACAAGGCATGCCCACTGAAAGAGATAAGGCCAGGGAAAGGTCAACCCTGGTGGACAAAGGCTCTAGAGAAACAGAGGAAACAGACGCGCCGAGCTCTCAGGAAAGCCCTGAATAAGGACGATGACGAGAGCTGGCAAGAATACAGAAAAGTGAGAAATATATATAAGAAAGAATGCAGAAGGGAAAACAGGAACAGCCGGAAAACGTTCTGCGAAGGGGTTGAAAAATACCCAGACGCGGCGCGACTAGTGAAAACGTTTTCTAAGGGTAATACCTGCAAATTAGGAAGTATTAAGAACGGAGATGAACTCATCACCGACCCTAAAAGGATACTGGAAGTGATGCTGGGAACACACTTTCCAGGAAGCGTAGAAGACAAAGATGATAACTCGCCACCCACCCTAAATCCCATAGAGGTACAGGACAAGAGTGCAATCATCACAGAAGAACATTTACAGTGGAGCGTGAGGTCCTTCCAACCATACAAGGCTGCCGGACCAGACGAAATCTTCCCGAAAATGTTACAGAATGCAATAAGACACATTGGCAAAGATCTACTCAACTTATATAATAGTAGTATCACAACTAAGCACATTCCAAGCAGGTGGAGAGAGGTGAGAGCGGTCTTCATCCCGAAACCAGGGAAGACATCATATCAGGAGGCAAAGTCCTTCAGATGTATCAGCCTCTCCTCATTCATACTGAAGACACTGGAGAAAATCCTAGATAGATTAATAAGAGAACAAATAGATAAAAGCGGATCTCCATTGCACTTAAACCAACACGCATATATGGAGGGCAAGTCAACTGAAACTGCCCTACATAACCTGGTTATAAGAGTGCAAAGATCAATAAGCAACCAAGAATATGCATTAGGATGCTTCTTCGATGTTGAGGGTGCATTCGACAAGGCAACCCCCGACTCAATAGAGAACACCCTAAATCGCGAAGGCATTGACAGAGACTTATCAGGATGGGTGAAAAACATGCTGAAACACCGTAAGATACAGGCAGAAATAGCAGGAACAACATACAAAGTGGTGGCAAAACGAGGCTTCCCACAAGGAGGATGCCTATCCCCACTACTATGGTGCCTGCTCATAGATGAATTAATAAAAAAGATAAACAGGATGCACATATACACGCAAGTCTACTCTGACGACGGTGTGCTCCTAGTGACAGGAAAAGTCCTCAGCGTCATGTGCGAAATCATGAACAGAGGCCTAAAAGAAGCATTAGCATGGTGCAGGAGTAAGGGCTTAGACCTAAACCCTGACAAGACCAAACTAGTCTTGTTCACCAATAAGACAAAAATAGGATGTGCTGTACCAGTGAGACTAGATAATCACGAACTGGAAAAAGTCAGGGAGGTGAAATATCTAGGAGTAACCCTGGACAGCAAGCTAACCTTCAAGACTCATATTAGCAATACATGTGCAAAAGCCAAAATGGCAATGATGCAATGTAAAAGGACAATAGGAAGAACCTGGGGCATAAAACCAGAAGTAGCATTATGGATTTATAAGGCAATCATTTTGCCAAGAATCCTACATGGAGCCCTGGTATGGTGGCACAAGGCTGCCATCGGGGAAAACAAACAAGAACTAGATAAAGTCCAAAGGCTTGCAGCCCTAATGACCACGGGCGCGATGAGGTCTACACCAACAGCCGCGCTAGAGATCATACTGGGGCTGAATCCCTTGGATCTAGAAATAAAAAGAAAAGCAACCGAACAATGGTTCAAACTAAGAAGCACTGGCCTATGGACCGGAAATTTTATGGACAAAGGTCATGCAAGTATAAGTAAGAACTACGAAGATAAATTGTCAATGATTCTATCCAATAACGACCTAATTAGGAAGGAGAGAATCTTCGACAAGAAATACAGAATACACATAGGGAAACGAGATGAATGGCGCATAGATCCCAGTGATACTATCTGCTATACAGACGGTTCAAGAAAGGAATTGACTAGTCTATCCGGATCCGGAGTGCATATAACATGCAAAGATGGAACTGAATTGGACAGGTCAATACCCCTAGGAAGATTTGCAAGTGTCTTTCAGGCAGAGATATATGCCATAAAGGAATGCGTGGAAATAATGGAACACCTAACCACAACAGGAAAGGTGACCATATACAGCGATAGCCAGGCGGCACTGAAAGCGCTTGACAAAGTGGAGACAACATCAGCAACAGTCAAGGAATGTAAAGAATCACTAGATAAACTGGCCAAGAACACCGACGTAACGATTGCCTGGGTCCCCGGACATGAGGGAAACACGGGCAACGAGCGGGCTGATGAACTCGCCAGAGAAGGTGCTGATGAAACCTTTGTGGGGCCGGAACCCCGGCTGCCCATAGCACACAAAATCGCCAAAGGAGTAATCAGCCACAGAACAACAGCAGAAACCAACCAAAGATGGAAGACCTCGACTGGAATGAGACAGTCGAAAATCTTCATCAAGGGTATGGACAAGAGAACGACGAGTCATATCATGAAACTCTCAAGAGGAAACATGAGACTCGCCATAGAAGTAATAACAGGGCACTGTCGACTAAACAGACATCTGACAGTGATAGGAGTAAAAACCGACCCGAAATGCCCAGAGTGCATGGACAGCGATGAAACAAGCTTCCACCTGCTGGCAGAATGCCCCATGTACTCATTGACCAGATGGGAACTCCTAGGGTCGGACAGACTATACGAAGATGACATTAGCAATCTGAAGGTGGAACAGATAATAAGATTTGTAAAGGACACAAGAAGATTCGACGGGGGACCGTGAGAGCTGGATCAACCATACTCTCCCCAAGGGGAGAACTGGGGAAATGGACGAAGTGGCCCGCAAGAACCGCGGGTGGATCGTCCGTCCGGCTACCGGTGTCCCCGTTGGAAATAATAATAATAAAGATCCATGCATAGATACGGAACGGGCGACTTTGTTTCATCATCTACCTGCCCTTATCCCAATTATTTGGGGTCGGCGCACCAAGTCTTTCTCCTCCACACACCTCTGTCAGACGTCATCTCGTCATTCGCTCCTCTCCTTGTCATATCCTCTTTCACACATTCCATCCATCTTTTCTTTGGCCGACCTCTACTTCTTAAACCCTCTACAGTCATACTTTGCACCTTTCTAACGAAATTGCTTTCCTCTCTTCTCATAACATGTCCATACCATGACAGCCGCTCGCTTCTCAATTTTTCATTCACTGGTGCAACTTTCAAACTTCCTCTAATATACTCGTTCCTTACCCTATCCATTCTTGTTACACCACACATCCATCTTAACATTCGCATTTCCGCTACATACAATTGTCTTTCATCCGTCGCTTTTACGGCCAAACATGAAAGTCCATACAGGACGGCAGGTCTGACGACAGTCTTGTAAATTTTTCCCTTTAGACTTTGTTTATAACACGTAATTTCGAGACCGCACTAGACAATTTTGCTTTCGTCTGTCTGTGTTCCGGGCTAGTGGCTACAATATTTTATTGAATCTTCGTGTACATACATCTATAGGTACTAATAGCCTATATTTATTTTCCATTACGTAGATAATTACGCAACAAATAACTATTGCTTAATAATTGCACATCGTGATGGCTAACCGCCAAACTAAATTGGTATTGTTCAAACTATTTCTGGATAGAGTATTAGTATTATGGAGTGGGTAAGTATATTGTATGTACTAAATATAATTATTATTATAACATTTATCCTAATAACACACATACACATATCACGCCTATATCCCCGAATGGGTAGGCAGAGGTGCATTACCCGCAATTTGTCAGATTTGAAACCAGAAAAATTTAAACCCGAAATATTTGAAACCTGGCTTGCGATGAAATGTTGATTAAAGGCAACAAAATCTTACATGCCAGCCGCTATGGCATAGCCAATTATCCTAATAGCGCAGAGGTAAATTGGTACATTAAATGAAAAATAAATATCTTAAAATCTTAACACAGTATCAAACAAGTTGCTTCACGCTGTCTGTCTGTCCTTATATATGCTTAAATCTTTAAAACTACGAAACAGATTTGGATGCGGTTTTCACCAATGGATAGTGGTTCTCGAGGAAGGTTTTTGTGTATAATAATTTGTCAAGCGGGCAAAATCGCGGGCGTCAGCTATTATTGAATAAAAAACCATTTATTTTCTCAAGCACGGTCACAATACTGCTTATTTAGCGAATGAAAGCGTTCTAATATGTTATTCCTTTGCAAATAAAAGTATCTCTCAATTCACAAGGCTACTTTAATTACTACTATGAGTAGTTTAAAAAATCGGCATATCTCATAAAAATATTAGACCAATAATTGCTCAGTAAATAAGATTAACACTCTATTTAAAACCTGAGTTCACAATGCGTGAACGAATGAATGAATGAATTAAAAAAGAATTGACACTTGAACAATACAAGACGCTTCTATTATTTCGATGTCAATAACCTTAATGGCGGGCGACCTTGGCGGTAAATTGAACTTGAGCCAGAAAATGACAGGTTCACGATACTTTTTTTTAAACTAGTTGCAACTGGCAACAGAGCAAGTCTTAAATGAACCACTTTACGAGTACTACAAAAGTTATCGTTGACTATTTTTGTTTGTTTGTCTATAGTCTCAAAGTCAAAATATCTTTAATTTAGGTAGTTATAACCCACTTATCGAAGGAATGAAGGTCTGGTTTCTTAGGCGGTAAAATAAATGAATACAAAAAAATGGCGGTTCACGTGCTTTTCACATTCGATTGACAACTGAAAACCCGCCTAAGAGAAATGTCAGTCAAAAGTACCGGCGAGCTATCCGAGAGAGATTACTTTTAAATTTAATAGAGTTATACAGTGTCAAAACCACGTCAACTGCTGTTTTTGGGGTCCCGTACCGATTGGGTAAAACGGAACACTATTACAAAGACATCGTTGTACTTCTGTCACCAGGTTGTATCTCGTGAACCGTGGCAGTTACGACAGTTAAATATTTTCACAGGCGTATTTCTGTTAAATCGACTATAACAAATACTAAACAGAACAGAATATAACTACTCGCTGCGGTCGCTGCCCTGGTACTGTGGTACTGTGGTACTGCGCTGCAGCATGCAATTGAGCGAAGCGACTATTTCTATTAAGGCATTTATCAATCTATAAGGAGCAGGTTTTGTTCGAATCCGAATTTTGATTTAGAACCCTCAAAAAAAGTTATTGACATATTTTTGGTCAATAACTTTTTTGAGGGTCCTAAATCAAAAATTCGGTCTCGAACAAAACCTGCTCCTGAGAATGCTTGATTTTTGAGAGAAAAAATCATAAAAATCGGTTGCTGACATATTTTTGGTCAATATCTTTTTTTGAGGGTCCTAAATCAAAATTCGGTCTCGAACATAACCTGCTCCTGGAATGCTTGATTTTTGAGTGAAAAAATCATGAAAATCGGTTGGGTAGTTGTTGAGAAACAATTTCACATTGAGTTGCATTGGAGTCACCTCAAAAAGAGCTCCGCTCAATAATGGTACGGAACCCTTCGTGTGCAAGTTCTACTGTATGCCAACACCTGCAAAAGTTATTTACTTCACTTAGGCCCCCCTCATGAGTAAGTACTTGTAGAAGGTAGTCATGTAGTCCATTCAAATTATTAAAAATCTCGGAATTTTGGAACCCAGCAAACCTGTATTTTGACTATTTTTTACAGTCTAAAAGTTGTCTCAAAACTAGGATGTCCGCGTCGTATTAAAATCATACATTTCCGTACAAAAATAACTACTTTAATTAAATGAAAACAATGGGTGCTATTGAAGACCTACTGAGAGATGCACAAGGCGGTAATAGGCTCGCCCCCTATTACTTGGCACCAATAGTGTCTGGCGAAATGTGGGATGTCTTTGGAGGACGTGATTCTGTGTTTTGTGTTGTTGTATTTGAGATTCAAGTCACTTTCGCATAACGTCATTTTCGTAAAAACTTCACTGTCGCATAATGTAATTCAAACCATTTCTATCTCAGTGACGTTTTAGGAAAATGACTTGGTGCGAAAGTGACGTTACGAGAAAATGACATTTTGCGAAAGTAACCTTTTGCGAAACTACCAGATGACTTTGCGAAAGTGTCATTTTGTGACGTTACGCGTCAAGCCCGTATATATTATTGTTTAAGTAATGTTATATTGAAGGTTACCTGAACCATTGCTATGTTTTTCCTCCGGTTTTTCTCGCGCTTGCGCCAGTAGTTGATTGTGAAGCTTCCGCTCATATACCTGATGCAGGCCCGCGTGCATCTCCTCTTTAGTAAATGACGCGTTAGCATCACCTGCAGATCAAAGGTCCCTAGTTAAAAACTACTTTCTAAATCTATGTTAAAATAATAAAAAGGAAAAATTCGATTGTTGGTTTGTTTACCGTCAACTGCTGCTGTACACATTGGGTCCATGTGTTGGCTCAGTCGTTTGGCCCAATGTGTACAGCGGCCATTTATAGGTTAGGAGATTTCGGGGACTTGACCAACTCCGGCACGAGATGCCCTGGATGTGTCTGTGTAACAGTAAAGTGGGTAGGCAGAGTGACTTGTGGTTACCTAGCTCGTGCAGATACATGCAGTCCGCCTTGGGACAGGGTTGGTTCTTCATGAAGTTGGCGCAGTACTTGGTGGTCCCTAGCGAGCCCTTCAGCACTCGTCCGTCCAGCGTCACGTTGTTGACGCCCTGGATGGCCCGTAGTGCGTCCGCCGGTGACACGTACGTCACGTACGCTGATGCCGACGGACCCTGACAAACAAACAAACACTATGAAAATAATATAGACCCTCAGGTCTGCCATGAAACAACTGTGATCCCGAAACTACGAAACTACTACTATAAATGGAAGTAACAAGAACAAGTTACTGTTGTAAATATTCGCACGAAGATTTGCGCGTTGACGAAGTGACAATCGCATACACGATACAATCGTATTAGTTCATTCCCGTTTTATTCCTTTCAACCAAAAGTTGCGTTCTATTCTTCGATGCAAATTCGCATAGGTAGATTTGAAGTTAAATCGTTTCGTATATGATGGACTTTAACTTTAACTCACACATAACACGTCAAAACTCAAAAGTTTAAAAATCTAGTTTAGTTCTCACCTGTGACCCCGCATACGTGGTACTTTGGTTTATAACTACTTTGTGAATTTTGCCATATTTGCCAAAGTACTCCTGCCGTTTGAGGATCTGAAATTAATACAATCTAGATAAATATCTATATACTTACCTGAGTCAGAAGTATATTTTTTTTATTTACCATCACAAAGTACAGACCTACTTCCTCATAGTTACTGTTTACATAGTTTGTAACAATAGCCTAAACATATTTTGTGGTGGATGCCTAAAGTAGGGCAAACCAGTATTTCAAACACCATGACACTTAGGTACTTGTGTTGTTGAGTATACCAACATGTATGGTATGTGTGTATTTAAGCGTGTGTGATGATGAGACTTCTTTGTACAGTAGTATAATATGCAATTAGGCTTCTCCGGAGACATAAATAGCTTGAATGACATGCGACAATGACATTGTCCGAAAATGACGTCATGAGAAAATGACATTGTGCGAAAGTGAACTTTTGCAAGAGGGACATGTGGCGAAATTGTTTTTTTGCGGAAGTGAAATTATGCAAAACTGCCTAGATGACATTTAGCGTCGTTGTGCGTCAAGAGATCTCCTACGACGAAGAGATCTCGACGCTGTGTGTGTGTGTGTGTGTGTGTGTGTGTGTGTGTGTGTGTGTGTGTGTGTGTGTGTGTGTGCTAGGCCAAGTATAGTACCTCCGGGTCTGCGAGACGCACGGGCAGGCCCACGACGAACACGAGGTTGTTCTGTACGACGCGCACGTTGGCGAGCGCGCGCCGCGACTCCAGCGTCTTGTTGCGACGCTTCTGCTCGCGAGCTTTCTTCTCCGTCTTTATGGCTGCCACCTACAATCACAGGCGAGTTAAGGCCTATATTTATTTGGGAATAGTAAGTAATATTATGTCATTTTATAACCGATTTGGAATATTCGTTAATCCAGCCTTCTTACATGAGTTTCATTATTCTACGTAAAAAAGAGGTACCTTTTTTAGGGTTCCGTAGTTCAAGTCTCGGAACTCTTATAGTTTTGTTATGTCCGTCCGTCCTCGGCTTTCCTCCCAACCGGGTAGTGCTAGAGATATTCAACTTTAGCGCATTTATTTTTGTATTTCAAAGCAATGAGTTTGCTTAAACTAATCTTAAAATATTAAGACAGAAATTATAAATAGATCACAAAAACTGATGTCATCGGCGGGACTCGAACCCACGGCCTTTCCCTAACAGGGGGACTGCTCTGACCAACTGAGCTACGATGACCACTACCGACAACATCGAATTTTTGCTTCATATCATATTCATAATTTCTACATCGCGCTATTAAGGTTAGTGTTGGATCCACCTACCGCAGTTCTATCGAACTGACGGTACCAGTGTATCGTGTTACATCGATATTTAAACACTGAATTTTTTTTGATGAATCCTTACCGAATCCTAAATATTTTAGCGCATTTGTTTGTCAAAACAGGCTGTTTCGTAGTTTGTGATTCATATTGTAAGATTATTTTAGTAAAAAATACCTGTTCTTGACTGAGTGGAGTGAAATCGGCTGGGTTCTCCGGATAGGCTTTCCGACATGCCGGACATAGACCGTTCTCTCCTTCCCGGATTCGATTCCAACAAAACCGGCATATCTGAAATAATATACCAATTATATTAAGACACAACATTAAATATCACTGTTTTACATAATACGGTGTAAGATAAATACGCGATCAATATGTGTTATATAAAATTATAAGTTCAAAAAATCGTCGTAGTAAGATAGAAGAGGTGAATATTCCTCGGTATGTGACCAATCCGTTGCTAAAGTTGGACCTTACTCTAATGGAGCCAACACCAATACTATTTTTTTAGTTTTTTCAATTCCCTACGGCAAGCATCATAAATGACCGAATACACAATTTCGATATTATATGATATTTTCTCCACCACACTGGAATGAAATTGGCTGAAATTTAGCATACCCATATGACATTGACATCCTGGAAGGCATAACAGAATAAAAAGCCCACACATAGGAGAATGTTTTCTATGTATATTATGTATGTATTTAAAAGTATATGTGTATGTTTATCAGTTGTCTAGATCCCATAACATAAGTTTATAGCTTAGTTTGGGCTAGGTGACGTTGTGTGAGAATGTCCAAAAAAAATTGCTAAATTTAAATAAACACTACGGCCATACTTGGTATCCACATGTGCACGGATAGAAGTGAAGATCGTCCACCTCCAAAGGTTCCATACACAGGGGACATTCCACCTGTAACAGAAAACACACAAATGTTATAATAACTGAACTAATCTAGAAACTTTCGTCTGAATCGATCCGCAAACTTCTAATACTATGCCTAATGGATTGTATCTACTAATTTTTCTACGGTTAAATATGTATGTTTTTAATCTAATACCTGGACAGATACCAGTTTGAAAGCATCATAATACGGAGTTCGCTGGGTCAACTAGTATACAATTGAATCTTTCGATTTTTTTCAGGAGGTACCTACCTGGTATTATATTTTATGTTCAAAATATCCCTGTCAACTATAGATGTTAACTTTCTAGCTTAAAATCTGAGACACTTTTAAATCATTGTAAGGCATTCTATCACAATTAAGAATGCATTTTTTTTGGTTAAAAGAGTTACACCTCAAAACAATTATATTTGAATGGAAAATAAAGTAAATTGCTAAGTAATAAAGTAAGTGATTAACCTGCTCTTCTCCACTCTGATTCAACACTGACATTCTAGCCCCAAGAGCTAATGGTTCTATTCCCTCCAGCGCAAATGAACGTCAGTCACTTTTGCAATAACACAATATTGCAATCTGAAATACAATCAAACAAATCTTTTGTGAGTAAACAATATATATCTTTTGTTTTTAGGGTACAGTACACAAGGGATAAAATGGGAACCCTGTTACTAAGACTTCGCTGTCCGTCCGTCCGTCATCAAGCTGCACCTCATAAACCGTGATAATTAGAAAATTGAAATTTTCACAGATGATCCATTTCTGTTGCGGCTATAACAACAAATACTAAAAAATTTAATAAAACCAATATTTAAGGGGGCTCCCATACAACAAACGTAATTTGTTTATTGACTGAGGGAGCGAAGCGACCCAAGGCTCCGTTTCAACTTGCAGACTGGGGAGAATTTCTTTCGTCTGTACCCATCTACGGGTTCTGTCAGATCATGTTTGAGGTCGTATTTATCAACCGATTTGCATTAAACTTTACACACAGACTCCTTGCTTGCAATGAATAACATTCGAATGATATTTTTTGGATTGGATGACAAATGAAAGAGTAATAAAGAAAACTGAAGAAGAAATTTTTTAAACAAAGCCGCTCCCGAAGTCTACGGTTCACAGAACCACTAGTAGATAATGGTACGGAACCCTCCGTGAACGAGTTCGAGGCGATATTTTAACATATGGTATACCTATAAGTATGTACATATATTTATTTATTTAAATGTATTTATCAAATACACAGACTTATGTGGCCACATTATTATGCTAAAAATCATGCGAAGAGTGGCAGCCATCGACCGGTGATGGACATTATGCAAACGGTATTGGAAAGGCAGATCTCATTCTAAGGTCAACACACATTTAATGTAACATAACCTAATACACCGTATTAGCGTTTCTTTGTTATATTGTGTGTGAAACTGTGAAATAGGCAGATATGTTTGCATAATTTCTATGTCCCTTTGTAGCAGTACCGTTACTAAAATGGCACCCAGTACTCGTTTAAAAAAAAAAAGAAAGCTAACTATTATTACGCCGGGATATTTTAATTTTTAATAGCGATAAATAATGTTTTTGGATATATCGATTCGACGCTAATTATCTTAAACAAAGCCAAGCGATGAGAACTCGATACTGATTCGATACAACACATAGAGAACTATAATAACTCGGATACAAACATTTATGGATCACACAAATATGAGTCCTAACGATAATCGAACATGGGACCGACATTTCAAGAACCGAGAATTAATAATACTAAAGTACACTTGGAAAGTAACTGCTAATCAATAACTAACTGCAGCACTTAGAGGGTCTTGACGCACATCGTCATTTTGGCAAAACGTCATCTATACAATTTCGCATGTCATAGTTGCAAAAGTTCACTTTCGCACAATGAATAAAGAAGAAAAAGAAATCGTTGAATGACACTATGCTAAAGCGACGTTTTTTTCGCATGTCATAGTTGCAAAAGTTCACTTTCGCACAATGACTAAAAAAGAAAAAAAAATCGTTGAATGACACTATGCTAAAGCGACGTTTTGCGAAAATGACATTATGCTAAAGAGACATTATGAGAAAATGCAATTGTACGAAAGTGACATTATGGAAAACTAGCCAGATGACAATTTGCGAATGTGACGTTGTGCGTCAAGCAAAATAAGTTATGAAGTATGTGTGTAGATCTATCAGTTATCTAGTTCTCACGGTACAAGCTCCATTAAAGAATCGTTTCAGTTATAAAACATATAAAAAATACTCAGTCTCAAATTAATTAAACCGATACGAAATACCAATATTTAAATAATATTTCTCTACTGACAGACCGAATAAATTTGTTATACCGTTATATTAGATATTCATAGGTTTGATATGACACTTCTTACGGATGTCTTTTTATTAAACTATGACAATAGAAATTCTGTTTAAAATTTACCACTATTTACCTTCGTAATAAAGTAAAGAATTATTTGCTCGACTATTCGTAGAAATAGCCGAGTCAGCTTGAAATTGAAATGTATGTAAGTGTGACGCCGCAAATGTAGGTAACGGTACAAATGGTACCTACATGGTAGTGAAAGGTCATGT
Source organism: Nudaria mundana (assembly GCA_963556515.1). NCBI lineage: Eukaryota > Metazoa > Arthropoda > Insecta > Lepidoptera > Erebidae > Nudaria > Nudaria mundana. The sequence goes on from OY748313.1 coordinate 7,916,112, forward strand.
ACCCATAACATATATGCGAACCATAGCTTGAATCAAACCACTCTCACTATTACTTGCGTAAACACCTGCTAGTGATGGCAGTCTAATCTTTGATTTGAGAAAACTAACATGTTTATCATAATTTGTCTCTCTCCTAAAAATCTCCACAAGCAGTTTAAGCTTAGCTAGATGGGTTAACTGTAAGGCTAGTAAAGGAATAAATACACAATTGCAAACGCGGTTGTAAACGTGTTATTCCGTTGGTTTTAAACAGACGTTTTAAACCGTGTATTGGATGCTTAACTCCTATTTGCTCTTACTAGGAGGTGCTTAAAAAATATTGTCAGTAGGCATAGTAGGTATAGGTACTATACGCTCACTTTTCAGTAAGTACACAGTAACAAAAAACTTCTTTTCTCGACGTGTCCATTTGTTTAATTTTTGCTCGTGCCTTCAGGTATCACGACATAACAACGGCTGGACAGATTTGCACGAGATTTGGTGGGGAAACAGTTTTCGGAAGCACAACAAATATGAGGTTACTTTGATCTATAAATAAACGCGCGGACAGAGTCACGAGCAACGCTAGTTCGGTTAAAAAAATCGACGTAATTTTAAACTTGACATCAACCGTTGCAGTAAGAAAGGTTTGTTACTTTGAACTTGAAACGTCAGAAACATCACATCTTTATCACTGAAAGGACTGTCTACCGTAGACAGAGGCGCTTATTAGGCCCATATTTCGCCAACCACTTCGTTAACCCCATGTAATAGGTGGCGAGCCTTTTGCTGTTTTCAGGGACTGAGTATACTTGAAACGTACTTATATTATATTATATTATTCATTTCAATAATTTGGCCAAACGCCCTATGAAAACATCAAATACTTAGTAAAAAAAAAATGTTATTTTATATCGATTCAAAACACAATGAATATACCTAATTCAAATTAACAAACGGTAAATAAAATTATTAATATTTTGTCGAGTTCATTGCCGCGAAATGGGTTGAAAAGAAATTGGAAGTTCAAAAGAGATAAGAAAAAAAAGTAGGTCCATAATGCACCTCTGCCTACCATTTCGGAAATACAGGCGTGATTTGCGTCGGTCTGTAATATTATAAATAGGAAATATTTGAGTTTCTTGGCATTTAATAGGCTCCTGAACCGATTTTGAAAACTATTTCAGTAGTATGTAGCTATATTACAATACCTGCCTGTGTGCTATATGCTACTTTTTATCCCGGTAATGTGTTCCCGTGGGATTTGAGAACGAGAAACCTTTATGGAGCGAAGCCGCCGTTTTTATAAACCTTTACTTAGAGCGGCCTACACACGCGCCTGCGCTGCGGTGTGTAGCGCTTTACAAGAAAACAGATAATATCTGCTTATACATGGGGCACACTAAAAGTTTTACACTTCTAGCTAATCGAAACTATTTGAATTTAGAATGTTATATTTTTTTAAACGTTGCAACCTTCTTAATAATAAAAAAAAACAATTGGCGGGAAATCATTTGTCAATTGTTTTTTATCACACGTCAAAATTCTACGTATGCAACGAAAATGGAATTAAGTCGAAAAGATTTTAGAGCGATGATTTTATGATTTTTTAAAAGTTCTCTCTCTCCGCAAGACTGTGCCGCTCGAAATCAAAATGCTTTTGGGAGAGAAGCACCTTGTTTGAGCACCGTGAGATGATGGTTTGCTGAATTTGAGAGAGGTCGAGTTTCTTTACATGACGAATTTCGTGAAGGGCGGCCTTCAACTGCCGTCAACGAAAATAATGTGGCTACTGTTAAGCGGTTAATTGAAGAAAACCCGCGGATTACCTATGAGACAATTCGAGGACTATTGGGGATTGGTATGAGTCAAATCCAGAAAATTTTACACGAAGAATTGAAAGTTCGGAAACTTTGTTGTCGTTGGATCCCTCATGAACTGACAGCGGAGCAGTAGCGGGCTCGCTTGGAATGGTGCTCACAGATGCTACTGAAGTACGACCACGGACATTCTAACTAATGCTGTTTATGACATTGTCACGGGAGACGAAACGTGGATTTATTGATTTGAACCCGAAAAAAAAACAGCAATCTTGTGAATGGGTGTTTGAAAATGAGAACAAGCCAACAAAAGTGAGGCAGACTAGAAACGTTGGTACAAAAGTGATCGCGTTTTTTTCACAGCTACGGGTCCCATCTGTACAAATTCCACTTGAAGATCAAAAGAGTGTTAATGCCGAGTGGTATTCTACCATTTGTTTACCCAGGGTGTTAGAAAAAAATCGCGAAAGACGACCCAAAAGCCGCGTTCTCCTACATCATGACAATGCTAAAGCAATATATAATATGCAATAGCATATAAAGCAATATATAATAAATGCAAAATCAAAGATTTGATGAGAGGTTTCACTTTACCAACTCCGAAGAGGCAGTGATAGCGTTCAATCAACACGTAGAAAACATGCCTTCAGATCTGTGGTCCTCCTGTTTTAAAAAATGGTTCAATCGCATGAAAAAGTGTTTAAAATGTAAAGGGAGAGTATTTTGAAAAGCAATAAACATAATATTTTGGTTTTAACATGTTGTTTTTTAAGTTACGCAAAACTTATAGTGTGACCTACGTAGTCTTGAAATCTACACTTAACTATATTACAATATATATATACTATTATGACGGAGGTAAAGTTAAGTGTGATTTAAAAAAAATCACCATTACCGACTAAACAATAGTGTTTACAAAATTCACAATTCACCTAATAATGCAAACAAAGTTTATCGCAAATAATCACATATAGGATCTTATAGATAATGTGTGAGCGGAATTAAAACGTGATAAAATAAAACTTTCTGCATTTCTACCACCCAATGAATGCATTGTTGATGTAGACACCTATATCAAATCGTGATTTAAGCTAAAAACACACTGGTCCTTCACATACGACGTATGCCACGCGACGTGGGATACAGCGACACACTGGTACGAAGTCTTACAACGTCTGACGTTAACGTTATCTACGCGCTATGACAGTTTAAACGTGTGTGACAGCATTGTACGCGTGGGATAGCATGGGAATACACGAATCTGGCGCGGTGGCGCTTAAGACGGCGTGGTGAATGTACAGTGTGTTCCTCACTATCGATCCTGTTCAGATGTCATAATGCTTGGTATACGTCGCATGTGAATGATGAGTTTGACCGTCCCTTAATAGTTGTAAAAGTAACTAAGAGTTACAATAATAATCATACGTTAGTTTATTGATAAACACTGTTTATGTTTAACTATTATTACTTGCACTTATATTTTTTAAGTGTTAGTGGAAGCCAAAAATGATTTTATTTCTCTTTCCTCAAAAACGGCTTGGACGATTTTTTTAAATTTTCTTCAATTGTATTAAAAGCGCATAAATAAAAAAATAAAAATCGAAATATCGAGTTTTGTATGTTTAAAATTTTTACATACAATTTTTCAAGTGAAAGTACTACCGGTAACTCCTGATGGTCAATTAATTTTTTATTGTATTTTCTTTGATCAGTTGGTCGGGTTTTGGAATAAAATGGGTTTTAAAAATTCTGACTGTCTCGAATCGATCTTGATTTCAAATGGACTAAAGAATACAAATGCGAATCAAACTAGCCCAAAAAAATATCACTATTATCGTTATGTCAAGTTATAAACATTGTAACCAAATTTTAATAGGCATGTGGACTTTGGCTAACTAATCTACCTGTATGTATGTCTGTCTTTAACTAATAAACTATGTTAAATCACATCTATTAAACTCCTCTCCTATTTCTAAATATGTTTTTCTATTTTTATTTAATATTTCATCTGAAATGAATTTTTATTTAATTAAATTTTTTATATTTATTTCATTTATTCGTCTGAAAAGAAAGCAAATTATTCTCATTTATTTAGATAGGGTTTAGAAAACATTTGGAGAAAACAGGATAAAAATGTCACTAGTTATAATTACTCTGTTATTTTGCTCCAATTACATACTATATTGTTTGTATATATTTACTTATATACATAAGTCTACTATTATGTTAATGTGTTTACAATAAAATCATCTTTTGTATAAATGATGATATAATTCATATTTAAAATATTGTTTACAAACATTCTGAAAGATGTGAAATCTGTATAACAATCTATAACGAACTTGTAATTTCTTACCGATCGCTATCTACAAGTCAATTAACTAAATTTATATTTAATTATACTTTAAAGTGAATACTATTGGATCTACCATTAAACTATATATTACTTTATTTATGTGTCATTGTTTAATCAGTTTTCTAACTTTTGGTTTGATTTATTGAAAGTCCTAGATGCAACGCCTAGGTTGCCTATTTAATCTGATTATTTTCTGCACTTATTCAATGAGATAACTACTAAGAAATAATTTGAGGAACTAGACAATGTGAACCAATCAGATCACTCGGTGATTGACAGACAGATATTTTAGGATGTCAACGCAGTATGGGGGTTTAGTAAGACAATTTTTTTTATATTCTAAGTAAAAAACTTTAGGCTCTGCAGTGACTACCATGAATGAATGTTTCATTAATTCGACTTCATTATCAGATAAGAATTTCAAATCTTATCAGACAATGCTTGGTATACTAAGTATAGGTTAGCAAAGGTCTGATGCAGTTGAATAGGACTAATGGGAGTTGTTTATAAGCCATTGCCGAAGTTGTCTATGAAATTTGGAGCAAATTTTAGTTCATTATTCACAGATTATGGTTAAAATTCAGGCTTCCTTCTCTGAAGCAGTTGCGTCAGATACTGGTGGTTATATTTGACTAAAATAGAGTATGAAGCGACTTTACGAATATTACAAAATTAGAAGAATATGAAGATAGATAGATAAATTGTATCTATTAAAAGATGTATTAAAAATAATGAGTATGGAATAGTCTCTATACATCATATAAATAATATAACACAACAAGCATTTAGACCTCCTTCCACACATACAAGGAAATTCATGTATGAGCAAGTAGGTATTTATTTTGTCCTGATAAGATACAAAATAAAATGTTTGATCCTAGAGTGTTATAGACAACAGTCTTGGTTTGACCTTATTTATCATAGTTAATAATATATCTGTAAACTTCACTGGAAACTTATAAAAATCGGGACACTGAGTGAAATAAACAAATCACAACGCTTTTGTCTTTGTCACTATTTATCCATGTGATTCATTCATAATAATAATTAAACAAAAGCCTAATCTTAAACAATGTAAAGAAAATATTACCTGTAATTCCACTAATGAACTGAATTAAACTATCCAAAAACTTACGGAAAAAGTGTTATTCATAATCAGGTGTGAAGTTGTAAATGAATGTCTATTCAGATAAACAATGTAAATAGATGTTTTATAATAATTTAGATCCGAAGGGATCGTAACAATGACTCAACCCAGCTTTGACAAGTTCACAATTTGACATATTGTCTAGGAAAAAACAATTCAATATAAAGCTTGCTGAAGCATCTAAAATGCATATAGAATTACCAATCGCGCAAGATAATATTCTAAAGGACACTATTACAAGTTTACTACGTAGTTTACGTAGCATTTCATGTACCTACTATTCTAACTAGATACGACGGTCAGCTGCCATTCAAAAGAATATGTGGCAAAAGTCAAACTTTCATTTCTTACAAGGATACACTAAAAATACATTACAAACACTGTATATTGATCCACTTAAACTTAAAAACACTTATTCTATACTTTCATTACACGATTCCATTTTAGGAGAAAAAAATTAAAATCGATGTTTACCTTACGTCTCCTCTCAATGCAAATCTTTTCTATTGCAGAATCGAGACTGCTAACCTTTCCGCTTGAGTCGACGATGAATCCTTTTCAATGGACCTACGATGGGGTTCACGAATCAATTTAAAATAAAATGCAAAGCTGAAATAAATACAACTGTCCAGAAGATATTTTCTGCGAGTTACTATACATTTGTTTTATGAAATGGCCTAATCTTTTACAAGATTCCGTTCTGTATTTCCATAGAGAAATGCGTGTACTTTTTTAATTTCGTTCGAATAATGAACGAGTAGGTAATTTTCCATACAAGTGTCAAAATATTATCTTACTTTGTTGACATATTTTATCTAAGTATAATATTATCATTCAAAAATTATTTTAGAAACAATCAAACATATAATTTTCATAATAATATCAAAATTGTAAGCTACGCTATGTAAAGAAGCATAGGCATTTTGTATAAATTTTTGATACGTCCAAAAGTTATTACTATAGACAATATAGACAAAATGTCTTAATCAGCCAATTAGAATTAAGAATCGAGTTTGTTGACGTCAGTTAATGTCGCTGTCATTGGCTATCATATTTGCTATCATGCTATCAATATCAATTATCATAATACTATCATTGTGTAACGGCATTTCTTTCGCGTCACATTAACTCACATTCACATTTTTTTCTTTTTCTACATTTTTATGTTGATTTACAATAATTGAAGACTGGACATTGGCAAGTTGGTTGCTGTAAGAAGGCCATAAAAAAGAATTGAATTGATCATTGTGTATGTATTGTATTGAAATCTTTTAAATACTGGGGAAAGATTTCGGTCAAGGCGTGCCAGGTGCTAGGTGTTCGGGTGGAATTGGTAAGTAAATAATAAATGCACCACATGGTAATTTGTGGTATTGAGAATCGCACATCAATAACTCATGTTTTATCTTTCTAGCCACCAGAAATTATGTCTATAGATGAAAATGTGCAGGACACCCCAACTTCAGAGTCCGTGTTGGAAAACACGGACATGACCCATTTGTCCATTCCCGAATTTGAAATCCAATCCCTAGAGCCATCTAAACGTTACCAAGACAACTTACAAGCTAGCACCACCCCAAATCCTTCCCCTCCTACTCCACATCATGCACTTGCATCTACACACATAACACCGCGACGTTGACGCGCAAGCCACCAATTTCCCAGGCGGTTGTGAGACGTGCCTTAATGCAGTACTCCCAAATGCAGGCAGAGGCATGTGTCAGACAAGCCGTGGCTTCTAAAAGACAAGCCGAAGCAGCTTTGAGACAGACTGAAGCTGTGGAGAAGGCGCTTGAGCAATTGACTGCATTGAATAATACTGTATCGAGGATCGCAATGTAAGTACTTAATAATAATTTTATTGTAGGAAAATGTAATATTCTATAGTGCCCGGTAACTGCAATAGTCTTGCCCCAATTACGTGAGACCGACAAAATAACTGGCAAAGTGTGGGCGGGTAATGCACCTCTGCTTGCCCCTTCGGGGATATAGGCCTGATAACATGTCTGTCTTGGAGAACTTGGAGACGTGATAAGCATAGATACATAAAAAATTACAATGCCTTTTAATTTGCAAGCAAAGTTTTATAATACAACAGTACAATGTTATACTATTTCCATTTCTTTAAGCTCTCAATGACAGTTCTAAGTTGATAGTTGTAGTGTTGTGACCAAATAAGTAATGATATCGATCGCATAAAGACAACTACAACAAAAACATTCAAATATATTTTTACCTGTCGTTATAATTATTTCGTTTCATTATCGAGTACCTACCTATACATACTTATTTTACAACAGCTTCGAAAATTTAAAGAAGCTTTTAAAGAAGTTGGCATTATCAATCAAGAATTAATACGTGTAACATCTTGTAATTAGTTAATAAATTTGTACAAAAGTATACGGCAGTAGTTTAGTTTCTTACATTTTGTAAAAATTCATCGGGTCTGTTATCTTGGTACGTTTATCGATAGCTGCATCCCTATCAGTTTCTCCGACTCTGGTATAACCTTGTACGTGCGTAAGCGTCATATTTTTACAAAATAATGTGTATATAATGTAAAAAAGATGCTCGTTCAAGTTTTCACAGGAGCTGTCATCGAGAGCTTAAAGAAATAGAAATAGTATAGTAGTGTTAGTTTGCATTAAAATTACTTAAATAAATTATAAAAATAATTTTAGTGACAGGGCTTTAAGAATACCAGCAACATTTATATTTCTAAAACTATTGTTTCAGGAAGTTAAATGCGGCCTTTCCCACAGTTCCCAAGTTCACAAGAGAGTTCCAACTATGGTTTAACCATGCTGCAGAGTGGTGGTGGTAGTACGCGAATGTTCACTTAAATTATCTTGGGGCTGTAATTGGGCTTCGTCAATCATGTCACCTCACAGCGTCAGGAGTTCGTGTGCAAAGTGAATGGAGCCTTACCAGTTTCTCCGTACGGAGTGACGCACACGTCTGACGGTCGCTGTGTCGACCCCCAGGTCGTGAAGCACAGGTATTTGGGTATAGGGTCGGTACCCTATACCCAAAGAGAAGCACTACGTTTAAGAGTCGGGAGTTCCTTAGAAAAAAAGAGAAAAACCACTTTGTATGAATGTGTGCTAAGACTAAGCACCAACAAAACAAAAATTACTCATGACACATGACGTGCCCGAGCTACCAACATAATCACGAAATAGGGATGTTCTATTCATTTGTGTGTATACGTGAAAAATTCAAATACTTAAAAAAAATAAAAACGTACCACCGTCTTTTTGACAAGAATTCTTTTTCCTTGCTTCGAGACAGGGTGAAGAAAATGGAAGCTACCTGCTATAGGGACTACATTTGTAGGGTCGAGGCTGCGATTACCGATAACCCGAAAGTATTCTGGTCACACATTAAGAGTAAGCAGGGAAGACACTACCCCCGTAGTGTCTTCCCTGCGTCAAGGACATATGCAGGACGCTCTAGCGATACTGGAGCAGGTATTAGTGAGCTATTTTCGGAATACTTTTCAGCCAACTTCCTGAGTAATGCACTAAGTGCCTCCCACTCTCTTGCTGGTGGATCGCGTAAGTGTACGGTCGGTGATATCTCTGTGATCGAGGTCCGGGAAGATCATGTTCTGAGTTTGTTGAAGGGTCTTAATCTGTCTAAGTCCGCTGACCCTGATTCACTCCCGACGAGTTTTCTGACATCCTGTGCTAACGAACTGCGTTCACTTGGTGAGGGTATAGTGCCCTCTCTCTGGAAGTCTGCTTTCATAACTCCCATATTTAAACAAGGATCTAAAAGTGAGGTTGCTAACTACAGACCTATCTCTAAATTGTGTCTAATTGGTAAAATATTTGAACTTATATCTTTAACGATCTCTACAACTCACTTAAATCCACTTTTATTAATGAAAGCATGGCTTCTTAAGGGGTAAGTCTACTACTACAAACCTGGTGTCATTTAATGAATTTCTAACAAGCAACATGGACAGAGGAAACCAGGTCGATGTGGTCTATACTGATTATAGCAAAGCCTTCGTTCGTATAGAACACCAGACTCTGCTAGTCAAGCTTTCCGATATGGGTGTTCATGGCAAGTTACTCGATTGGTTTTCATATCTTTCTGATAGGTCTCAGTCAGGTGTGTTGAACGGGTATTCCTCATCATGGCATAGTATTATGTCCGGTGTTCCTCAAGGATCCCTATTGGGGCCCCTCCTGTTTCTAGTATTTATTAATGATATTGGTTCCTGTTTCAAGCACTCTAAATTTCTACTTTTCGCGGACGATATGAAGGTTTTCGCGAGGGTCAACAATGAGAGTGATGCTAACCTATTGCAGGATGATCTAAGGCGTCTTAACACCTACTGTCGTGTAAACTACCTTGACCTCAATGTCTCTAAATGCTTTTCCATGAGCTTTACGCGTAAACGACAGACATTCAAATTTGATTACGATATCAATGGTCAAAGATTAATGGTGAAAACCACTGCAAAGGACCTTGGCGTTTTGCACGACAGCAAGCTCCTATTCGATGAACATGTAAAACGGGTAGTTGGCAAAGCTTACAAAGCACTAGGGTTCATTATCCGCAGCTCTGGTGACTTCAAGAATATGAAAACTGTCAAAGTCCTCTACTGTGCCAACGTTAGAAGTCACTTGGAGTATGCTTCCCAAATTTGGAACCCGTGCTATGCTTGCCACTCTTGATGTTGAGAGGATTCAGAAAAAGTTCATCCGTTACTTGGGGTTTAAATTTAAATTAGACCATCTTGAGGAACTCACTTATGAACAACGTTGCGTTAATTTACACTTACTACCGCTTCACGTGAGACGTAATGTCTCTAATTTGACTTTTCTTTCGAATTTGGCCCAGGGACGGGTGGACTGCCCTGATCTTCTTAGTGACGTAAAATTAAGAACACCAACTCGAAGGTTGCGGCATACTCCTGTGTTCTACGTTGCGCCTTTTCACACCAATTTCAGAAGAAACAGTTACTTGCCCAGAGCACTAGCAAAGTTTAACAACCTTAACGTCGACAGTCAATACGATCTCTTTTACAATAGTATACGTTCCATACGATCAAATTTAACTATGTATTTTATAAATACCACTGTCTTAACTTAATTCACTATTACACTCTAACAAGCAGTTGGTTCCGGTTTCGTGGTTTATTATTTGATACGTTAATATTTTTTTTTTACATCAATGATTACTTTGATGGCCTATTTTCTATTAAATTTAGATAGTTACAGGATTTAATGTTTATTACAATATTTCATAATTTTGAATCACAACAATGAATAGATGGTTGTGGCCGCAGATATCTGGATATACATCACCTTTACGTATATTATTGTTTTTTCTATCTGCTTTTATTATTTTTCTTTTTTGAACGTAGGTATTTGTCTGGATGTCTGTAGTTTAGACGTTTAAATCTACTTAACACATTTGTACGTGCCTATGCTGCATCCTATTTTTATTATTAATTCAGGTACTTTTATTAAGTCCTATGTACTTGTTATCTCTAATGCAACACGCCGTTTGCACTTTGCTTGGTGTTGAGTGCGAGTTCATACATTTCTTATTTGGGACTAAGTGATTAGTAAAATCAGTTGCACTCGCGCTTAGCATTTTAACGGATTGTAAACCAGTCCGGTTACTACTATAATTATGGTTGTGTTTGTAGGTAGGTATTTCTTATAACCTGTGTAATATTTGTATGCTCGCTCGGGTGAACGTGTCTGAGTGTACCTACCTATTCCATTATAAATTGTATGTAGTTGTGTAAATTGTATGCCACACACTGCGGCCCGCTGAGTGGACGACTATTTAATGTTACCTACATTGTTTATAAACCACATGTGGAAGCTTGTAATTGGCATTTGTTGGCATAATATTCATAAAATAAAATAAGTAATATTTATCGATAAACGGAAAAAAAAAATTTAGGCACTCCTCGTATTTTTGTACATTTCAATAAAATGAATACACTACACTGGGACAGTGTAGTGTATTCATTTTATGTGATAATGGTAAAATAAAACTTCAGGCTTTATTTTCCAAGGCTCAATTGCTGCGCTTTCTTTACCGAATCTGCAGAAACTTCTTCGGTTAAAGCGAACGAACTATTAATTAATCCGCATTCGTTTCGAATCAGTAAATGGCACAGACGGCGCAACAACTGATCTACCATTTTATTTTTATGCGTTTGACACACCCAGGATACGTCGATAGTGGATAGCATCTCAGTCTTAGAATATTTACTTATATCCTCGATGTACAAAATTGGTTTTACTACCCGTTCAAACGTAGATGTTGCAACATCTATGCTTTCGCAAAGTTTTAATGATGGATATGTTAGTGATAGTTTAGCAGGCCACCATTCTCGTAGCGCAATGTAGTTATAATAAGAATTTGGCTTTGGATTTAAAACTTTCATGGAATTAATACATTGTTCGCAAGTAAAATTTTTTAAAAGCACTGAAGCCAAATACCCGCTTACGTAAACAGTTGGTTGTTTATCGAAGGCTTTAAATATTTGTTCCAAGTCTTTGTCGAAATTTTCGACTTCAGGAATATGCAGAACGGAATGAGTCCGATTGTTCGATATTATATTGTCTTCCGTAGCAGCTTCATATTCATCACATTTAAATTCTTCTTTACTTTCTTCACGGTGGGAAAATACAATGTCTTGAAAGTCAAATATAATTTCGTTATTGTCCTCTTCGCAATTTGACCCTCTACTTTTAGGCGTACTAAGGCGAGTTAGAATTGAACTCTTCATTGCTGATGCGAAATGGTGGCAGGTTGGATTTTTGTTTGTTGGGTTATCACTCGGTTGCACAAAAGTTCTATTTAAAAAATTATTAAATTTAAATTTTTAGACGTTGCACGAAGCTACTTTATCAAAATTTTAGGAGCCTTTATTTAATGGAGACGTTAACGCGAAGTAGCTATTATCTGCCTATTTGAATGAATGAATCTGAATGATTTAAAAAAAAAACGTAAACGTAAACCATTCATGACATATTAAAATTTGAAGCTACTAACGTCAAATACAATGAATTTTTTTTCTTTTCCTTGAATAAAATAATTTGACAACTGGAACCGAAGAGAACCTTTTGAGCAAATTTAATGCACCCACATTCGTAGGTCCCTGGTCACAAACGGTGGCTATAATTTTGTAACCAACATTCGTCAAAGCTTCAATTACAGTTTTAATCACAACTAATTTTTCGGTTGCGATTGTTCCTTTGACAAAGTAATGGGCGATAGGTTGTTTAAATTTTTTGCGTATACCTTGAAGCATGAACACAAGGGCATGATCTGCATTTTTTTCTGAACGGACGCCTTCGTCACCCAGATCTACATAGCCATCAATATTGTCCGCCGCAACGTTGGAAATAAGTCGACGTTTTAATGCTATCTCGTCAAATAAAATAGCACAGATCTTATCTTCCTCTTTTAATGTTTCAGCTTTCGATTTCAAATGCGTTAAAACAGGGATCAACACCTTTATTTTTTTTATTTTTTTTTATTTATTTAATAAGTACATATTAGTGCTTATAATTTAATACTATGTCCCACAAAACTGTTTTCACAGTTTGTCTGCGGGAACGTGTTGTTACAAAAAATTTATACAATTCCAAAATGTTAACTAGTAATTACTAAAATTCACTTAACAATAAATACAATATCATACTACATTAGCGTAATTGTGTCTGTCCGTCTGTCTGTCCACCTGTGAGTACTCTTAAACCAACCCCAGCAGGACTTTAGCTGGCAGATGCATTATCCACAAGTCTTTATACAAAAACAATCCTATTATTTAGTACCTACCAAGATATTATTCATTAGAACAGTAAATATATATTATCATTCATCACTAAGGGAGAGGTAAAATACATTGGTACAATCATTATTAGTTACACATTATTATATAGGTACATGGTAAGTAAACAAATATACACACACTATAGTGTAAGGCATCCGCCACTCAAGTAGCCCTTACGAGTAGGTAGGTATCCATAGCTGTACACACGCGGCCACGCCAGCCGAACGCATCACTCAAAGTAAGTAGGTATCTACAATATAATATAACACAAGATAGGCGTAGGTTAATTTCCATACTATTACGCTGTTGCTGACAAGGATTCCAAGAGATGAGTTTTTAATTTACTCCTAAATTTACCCACATTTGGTTCGGTTCTGATGTCTACAGGTAAACCTGGCTCCAGTTTCATTTTGGCATTGATAAAAGTTGACTAAAATATCGGTATGCTTTAGATGATTTCTTATACAAGGCAAGAGCTACGCTTTTTTTTAATTTAGACCAGCAATAACCTTTTGGTTTGCGTTTTTCGTTCTTTAAAGTCGATTCAAGAAGACTTTTTAACTCAGGTGAAGAAATGTTATCAACTTGGACAACTTTTTTTCGGAGATTTTTAATTAAAATGTTTTTCTGTCTTATTCTATTTAATAGTTTATTTTTTCGAGGTGTAGTAGGTTTAGTTGATGCAGTCATCTTTAGTTTCCTATTCCAAGGTGTCAGAGGTTTTGTAGTCGTGCTTGAAAGTCCTGGAATATATAACACGGCGAAGTAAGAAATAAGTTAGCATATTTAAATATTTTCAGAAATAAATATTAATTGAAAAAAAAAGGGGAACTGAATACCAAAAACCTCACCTGTTGTCAATATTTCCTTTTTCGTTGGACTTTCAAATAGAAGTAGTGGATCAGCAGTTGATGTTGAAGGTACTGTAATATAGTAAATATGTTAACTCGCACATTATGAAGCGCATTCAAACCTTTTATATATATTATGTAGTTTTCAACTTACTTGGACTCAGTCTTTTCTTTTTCAATAAAAAAGAAAAAAGAAAAGACACTTTTCGCTTTCAAATGGTGACGTAATTGACATAATTGTTATATCTGTAACAAAAACGTATGTGAATATTCCATTACCGATTATATTATAATATTTCTGTTTTTTGTTTCTGTGACAATTTGAACGTAGTCTTTATATACCTGTAGTAGAGCACCTCTTCTTTCCAGTTGAAAATTTGATTGACATTTGTTCAGCAGTCCATGTTGAAGGTACTGCAATAAATCATAAAAATGTAATTAGTCCGGTCAATTTAGACCAAAAAATTAGAGTGAAGGTGCATAAAGTCCCAGCAAGCTGAAAATCAGTAAAATTGTTCAGAACATAATTATAAATAAAATTTAAAAGATCCCCATCATTCCAGTGTATGGACAAAACAATATTCGGGGTCAAAGGCCAAAAAAAATTGTTTTTCGCAGTTTTCAGCAAAACTTACCGTTTTATCAAAAGTACCCTAATCAAAAATAATAGATCTTAAAATTATTTATAAAAATGTATCAATACTTTTTTCCTACGAGCCACCGTTTCTGAGATATCTATATATACAAATGGGAAATGTAATTTTTGTCCCCCCTTAGCTCTCGAGAACTGCTTATGCTACAATGATGGTTGACCCCTCTATGGATAGCCCTCGATCTGGAGGCAAGCCAAAAATAGAAAATTTGACCAAGCCCTAAGGGGTCCAAAGTTATAGGCCAAATAGATATCGAGAATGTCCCCCTTAGCTCCTGAGAACTGCTTATGCTACAGTGATGGTTGACCCCTCTATGGATAGCCCTTGATCTGGAGGCAAGCCTAAAAGTAGAAAATTTGACCTAGACTTAAGGGGTCCAAAGTTATATGCCAAAACCTAAGAATTATTATATTTATTCTAATTATGTAACTTGAGAACGGCTTATGCTACAATGATGGTCAGCAGCCAGATCTACGTGTGCGTCTACCGCTCCCACACAGGGGATTCTGAGACAACAAAGCTCTTCCAGTACCTCAGCGAGACAGCTGATGAAGCGCAGGTGCGGTTCCCGAACGCTGACCTAGTATTTCTGGGGGACTTCACTGGCCATCACATTGAATGGCTGGGGTCCCTCAAGACTGATCATGCAGGTAGGGCCGCCCATGCGTTCGCTCTCCCACGGTCTGACCCAGATGGTATGCGGGATCACCCGGATACCAGACAGGTCAGATCACGCGCCCGCTCTGCTGGATCCACTGCTGACGAGTCGCCCAGCCATATACAGTGTTTCGGTAGGAGCACTTCGGTAGGAGGGCCTTTAAGAGAGCGGATGCCCAGCGCGTCGCGCGGCTTGGTCAGGAGCTCACTTCCCATCCCACGGGCAGCCGTGGATTCTGGCAACTGGCCAATGCCGTGCAATCTAACTTTTGTCAGCCCTCGCTGCCACCGTTGCGTTACCCAGATGGAACACTGGCTCACAAAGCCTAAGAGAAAGCGGATATGCTCGCAGACCTCTTTGCGGCTAATTCCCGGGTCGACGACCGTGGCCTGCAGCCCCCCGCCATCGCCAACTGTGGCCACACTATGCCTGATATTGTTATCAGGCAATGTGATGTACGGGCAGTGCTGCGGTCACTCGACACGCGGAAAGCCAGTGGCCCTGACGGCATTCCGGCGGTGGTGCTACGAAAATGTGCAGCTGAGTTGTCTCCAGTATTAACGCGTCTGTACCGCCTGTCATACTCTTCAGGGCTCGTGCCGGAGGTCTGGAAGGAGGCGAACGTACAACCGATCCCCAAGAAAGGGGATCGATCCGATCCAGGCAACTATCGACCCATAGCTGTCACCTCAGTCATTTGCAAGGTGCTTGAGCTCCTTATAAATAAGCAGCTCATGCGATACCTAGAGGATCACTCGCTAATCAATGATCGACAATACGGCTTCAGGCCAAAACGATCAACGGGTGGTCTTCTGGCTTCGTAACGCATGTCTGGGGTGGGGCTGTGGAAAGGCACGGCTAGTCCTTGGCTATTAGCCTGGACATCGCCAAAGCTTTCGATAGGGTCTGGCATGCTTCGCTCCTTTCCAAGCTTCCGGCATATGGTCTACCTCCTCAACTGTGCAGCTGGATTGCCAGCTTTTTAAACGAGCGCCGAGTGCGGGTCCTCTGCGATGGCCAGGCTTCTCGCTTCTTGCAAGTGAATGCTGGGGTACCGCAGGGGTCCGTACTATCACCAACTCTCTTTCTTCTGCATATCAATGATATGCTATCCCTCGGGAACATTCATTGCTATGCAGATGACAGCACACTGCACGGGAGTTACTCGGTTCGTCCGACGGCGGGGCGATCTGAGATTGAGGAGAGACGACTCGTGGCTGATCTCGACTATAACCTCGACAGTATCTCTCAATGGGGTACCGAGAACCTGGCCGAGTTCAATGCCCGCAAAACACAGGCGTGTGCATTTACTGCGAAGAAATCCCCTTTCCTTCCCCAACCCTCTCTTCAGAATGCATTATTACCAATGAAGGACAACCTTGATATCCTTGGCATAGACGTTCGTCGAGAGCTCAATAATAAAAACTACATCGAAAGATGTATAGGGCTAGCTTCGCGGAAACTAGGAATACTGAATAAGGTAAAGCGATTCTTTACACTGGACCAGAGGTGTCTGCTGTACAAGACGTAGATTAGACCCTGCGTCGAATACTGCTCTCACCTCTGGGACGGCTCCGCGAAGTATCTGCTGGACGCTCTCGACGCTATGCAGCGACGGGCTATCCGTATTATAGATTGTCCGGAAGTAACGGGAAGCCTTGAGCCGCTAGCTCAGCGCCGAACAATAGCTTCCTTGGCCGCATTCTACCGTATTAACCACGGCGAGTGTTCTGAAGAGCTCTTCAATCTGATCCCACCCTCTTCCTTCCGATCCCGAACAACCCGTGCCGGGCAGAGATGCCAGTCCCACACAGTGGATAGCATGTTCGCGAGAACCGAACGTTTCAAACGTTCGTTTCTCTGCCGAACGATAGTGGCCTGGAACGCCCTGCCTGTGCACGTGTTTCCTCCCACATATAATCCTGGGTTCTTTAAGCGGAGCGTGAAGAGGCACATCAGTAGGTCGTCAAGTTGAGGGCCACTCTCTATAGTATTGTGTGCTGTGTGAGAGTGGCCCACAATCGCTAGATGTCGCACACAGGAGTATTCGCATCTAAAATCCGGTCAAAAATATTTATTACTGTTTAAGGCTGTTTTTGCATGGTGTATGTCTAAAAATTATCATTTGAATGCATTATTACTTACTCGCCATAAGTTTTTGTTAATTAAATGTATTGCCGTAACGTTAATCTTGAAAAATCAAGTAAGTAATAATAAGGTACCTTTAATTTACTTGAAAACAAAAACTATATATCTACGAATATCATACATTTATTTATAAAAACAGAAGGTAGATATACTATTATATAATGACGGTTTTATTCACGACTTTCCACAGTAAGATCTGATAAACCTTCATAGCGAACTTCCTCTAATAAATTTATTGTTTTCGGTGAAAAGCTGTGGCTGCTTCTCAATGTTTGCCGTTTTCTTCCACAGCTTAAATATGGGTCTGATGTCAACAAGAGTCTGTTAAAAACATCCCTATTACATAATACTCGCGAAAATTTTCTGGTAAAATCCACTCTGGATGCTCTAATATGTTTGTTTCTGGCTTCTGCAGCCTCTTCTGACAATTGTCCGATTGGAAGTAGAGATGTATATTTGACCATCAAGCCACTTTGCATTTAGCCTGAGGAAACGAGCTTCTGTGTTATTGGCCAAGTTCCATTTTAGTTTTAAATCTGTTTTAAAATGTTTTATAGTTCTTGTAGAACTTGTAAGTTTGCTTCTGGGCATTGTGTGATCTCTAATAACATGCTACATGTATTACCTTAAGCATACAAAAAGGAGATTCACCCGACCTTGCCCGGAACTATTACAAAAACACTAATCTATCTTGAAAATTTTATCGGAAATTACAAATTTACTATAAGTCGTTCATAAGGCAAAATCTACATTAAAACACATACCACAATCATCATACATACTAAATTAAATACATACCACAATCTCTCGTATCCATTGCAAAACTTTTATAATATTCCTTCAAATTATTTAAAAACAACACTTAAAAGTTAGCGTAATTTAAGAGCGTATCGAAAGTAAAGACGTGCACGTTCAACAACGACTATAGTCCGGCAATTTCGTGCGCGACCGTCCCGCGGGGTGACAGACGGTGGCGGGGACGAAGTAGCGCGTCGTTATAGCACACGGCTACACAGGAAGAGAAGTTTGCCAGGATAAATCTTGCGATAAGTTGTACTTACTTGTGACGTAAAATAGGAGTAAATAAAAAGATAGAACTACTTTTATTGTTTATATTTTTTTATTATGCTTGAGGACAAATTATTAGGAAAACTAAAATTATGATATATTGTTTTATTATAAATCAATTTCCATATCACTTTCATGTTCACTCTCTGTTTGATCTTCTTCATAACTTTCGTCGTCAACATCATCGTCGTTTTCCCCCAGTTTAATTATGAATCTAAAAAGACATAAATGTATCGTTTTATGTCACTGGGTCATACCAGCGAATAGTGGGAATGGCCAAATATTTAGGCCAAACCACAGTAAGCAAATGCGTCAAGGAAGTGATCGAGGCTCTTATCACCCTTGCAATATAGAGAAGAAATCCCCTTTCCTTCCCCTACCCTCTCTTCAGAATGCATTATTACCAATGAAGGACAACCTTGACATCCTTGGCATAGACGTTCGTCGAGAGCTCAATAATAAAAACTACATCGAAAGATGTATAGGGCTAGCTTCGCGGAAACTAGGAATACCGAATAAGGTAAAGCGATTCTTTACAACGCACCAGAGGTGTCTGCCGTACAAGACGCAGATTAGACCCTGCGTCAAATACTGCTCTCACCTCTGGGACGGCTCCGCGAAGTATTTGCTGGACGCTCTCGACGCTATGCAGCGACGAGCTATACGTATTATATAATAGATTGTCCGGAGGTAACGGGAAGCATTGAGCCGCTAGCTCAGCGCCGAACAATAGTGAGCCACGGCGAGTGTTCTGAAGAGCTCTTCAATCTGATCCCAACCTCTTCCTTCCGATCCCAAACAACGCGTGCCGGGCAGAGATGCCACTCCTACACAGTGGATAGCATGTTCGCGAGAACCGAACGTTTTAAACGTTCGTTTCTCTGCCGAACGATAGTGGCCTGGAACGCCCTGCCTGTGCACGTGTTTCCTCCCACATATAACCCTGGGTTCTTTAAGCGGAGCGTGTGCTGTGAGAGTGGCCCACAATCGCTAGACGTCGAATATCGACGTAGGAATATAGTAAAAAGTAAGTTAGTACCTACCTATGAAGATTTATTGTTTAAAATTATTTTAAAATGTAACTATTATATTATTTACTATTATATTATCTACATTTATATTATGTACCGCCTAAAAATTTATTTTAACTTTTAAACCTTCCCTGAACCTCCACGAATGTTTCTAGACCAAAATCAGCCAAATCGGTCCAGCCGTTCCCGAGTTTTAGCAAGAAAAACGAACGGCGATTGATTTTGGCAAGTTTGGTTATTAGGTTAATCAATACATATAATAAAATTGTAACTGTGCGCTGTCTGTGCAAGGAAGATATATATGAGAAATTGATGCATGGGGGCTTTATGAACGCAATAGAACCCCAAAATAAGGTTTTTAGAATTTTTGTCTGTTTGTCTGAATGTTTGAACGCGCTAATCTCAGAAACGGCTTAACTGATTTGAATGCGCTTTTCACTAATGCGTTGCGGTACGTTCAACTTAACATTTAGTGTTTGTTTCATTTCAAAAGGTTGATAAATAAAAAAGTTATGTCGATCTAAAGAATCATGCATAAGCCCAAGTTAAGCAACCCCAGTCGCGGTTCTAACTAAGATGGGTGACCAATTGGCACAAAATATATCAAGCGACAGACATGACAGGCAGACATACATTACGCTTCTATATTCCCGAAGGGGTAGGCAGAGGTGCGTTACACATCAACACTGTGCCAGTACTTTTGTTGATCCCACGTAATAGAGGGCAAGCGGATTGCTGATAGGGCACTTTAGAAGATCCATAACTACTATATAATTTAAATCAAAATTATCGCAGTCAGGACAGGTGTTACATACCACTATAATATCTTCAGTCTGAGTAGCTCAGTAATAAATAACTCTGTTTGCATATTTGATTTCCACTATTTGCTGTTTTATAACACGTGTGTATACATAATACATATACATACTTATAAAAATATATAAAAAAGGGGAAATGCGTGTGAAAATAATCTGTTTTTAGTATTTGTCACCTTTAAAGTCAGTCTCCGTAATATTATTTACAAACTAAATTAAATAAAGGGAGAGTTGAAATAATAGTGGTATGTAAGGTTGCTGCCTGTAACTGTATAAGTATTATTGTATACGATGGTAAGTGAGAATGCCTCGAAGAAAATCGAACCTCAGCCAATGCAGCAGAAATGATAAAAGGTTAAGATTATTTCGATCTCAGGAATCTGAAGAGGATCATGAAGCAAGACTTACTGCATCTCAGGAATGACAGGTTTAGGTTACGTGCTTCAGAAACATCACTTCAGTGAGAATCACGACTGAGTTCACAGCGTTCTCAATTGATGGCCTATCGAAATCGAGAGAGCAGTGAACAGCGTGAGGAACGTTTATCCGCCGACCGTGAGGCTCACACCCTGTCACGTGAATCTGAGACCTTCACCGACAGGGAATCTCGCTTGAGTTCTCAAAGAGTGCTGTCGGCACGAAGTCGGTCTCAGGAAACCAATGAACAACGCGAAGCACGTTTGACTGCTGATCGGGAGGCGCATGCTATGTCGCGTGAATCTGAGACCTTCACCGACAGGGAGTCTCGCTTGAGTTCAAAAAGAGTACTGTCGGCAATAACTCGGTCTCAAGAAACCAGTGAACAACGCATTCAAATCAGTTAAGCCGTTGCTTAGATTAGCGAGTTCAAACATTCAGACAAAATAAAAATCCTTTGGAAAAAATTCTAAATGGGACAGAAAATTGCAATGATTGTTAAATATAATTACTATTAGTACACACTATTAGGTACCCCAATGTATGTACTGATACAGACGCTGGCTGTGTCCAAACAAACACCGTTAATCAATACATACCTATAATAAAATTGTAAGTGGTCGATGTCTGTACATCGAAGATATAATAGAGAAACTGTTGTAAGGGGGCTTTATAAACGCAATAGAATCCAAAATAATGGTTTTTAGAATTTTTGTTTGTTTGTCTGTTTGTCTGAATGTTTGAACACGCTAATCTCAGAAACGGCTTAACCGATTTGAATGCGGTTTTCAGTCATTCGTTGTGGTTTACTCAATTTAACATTTTGTTTTATTTCAATCGGTTCATAAATAAAAAAGGTTATGTCGATCTAAAGTAACACGCAGGCGGGCTGCGGGCAAAAGCTATATATAATAAATCAGTAACTGGTGATCAAGAAAACTATAACACGCAGGCGGAGCTGCAGGCAACAGCTAGTAAGCCATAAATCTGTTTGGTATGTTGTACAAACAGACTAACGGTGGAACACTTTTGAATGAACATAAAGCTCTTTATGAATACCGTATAGTGAGAGGACTTTAAGATATCGATAAACTTTAAATGGATATGAAAACGAAAAGATTGCATAAAGATTCCCCATCCCATACAAAATAAAGAGACCGTTCTTACGCAGACTGATATTACAGCAATTTTCCTAGAGACTGTTATTTATGTATAACTAGCTGTCCCGACAAACTTCGTACCGCATTAGTTTTTCTAATGTTCCGCACAACTTTTACAGTAAAACCTTCCTCTGATAATAACGAACACGACAAAAAAAAATTGCGAAATTGGTCCAGCCGTTCTCGAGCCTTTAATTTTTTAACCAACACGACTTTGTTTTATATATATATATAGATTAGAGTAGAGAAGATTAACGGTTTTTCGAAACAGCGTCTAATAAAGGTGTAATTTTTTGATATACACCATAATTTACTTAATATTATATTTTTAATAGTTTCAATTTCGATTCTGATGGAATCTTCTGTCTTCATTATTTATATTTACTTATTTATGAACATTACTTTTATCGATACAGGTAAATAACAGTTACATCACTTCGTCAAAACAATGGATGAGCGTAATCGCTATACCGTGTCGCGGGCGCATCCAAACTTGCTTTACTATGTTGACTGCAATTCCATACAATTTAGGAATTTTCAACCCGACTTCCAAAAAAGGAGAACTTCGGACTGGGTTAAACGATTTTGATTTTTTTTTTAAATTGGAAGCTACCATATTTAAATTGGTCCCATTCCGATAACTATTTGGTCCCATTTCGGTGGTTTGAAGTCGGTTGCTGTGTCAATTTTTGACGTGTATTTTGTTGACCTAAAATCATTTCACTTTTTAATTTTTTAAGTAATTACCACTTGTGGGTGGACATGTCTCCAATAATTTGTATGTCCAAGTAAACAGAAACAACCAAGAACTAATATTTATGAACAATTGCTCACACCCTATTTTGTCCAATTTAGAAAACCTTAACCTTTTTTGTGATGTTACGTAACGTAACTTAAATATCGGCTTCTTTTTTTTATTTTTAATCCGCGGTACTGGGCCGCGGCCTCACATACGTCCATTGCCGTGTGCTTCCGGTAGGCACTGAAAGAATTCCTAGTGGCGCCCGGCGAAATATCGGCTACTTGGATATTCTTAATCATAAAGTAAGATTATCCCACAACTACTTAAATAATGGTGTCCCTACTTATCGTTGATGTGTTAACGCGGTCGCTCTCATGACCTACAGAGTTAACCACAAAAAATATATATGTGAGGGTATATCCAGTGGCGCCCGGCGGACTTTGACCACCTCTGTGGTCTCTGCGGGTGTTTGGTCGGGACGAGAATCCCGCGTCATTGGGGTCGGGTTTTATCCCGCGTCAGTGAGTGAATCTGGTTGCGTTCTATGGGGCAAAGGCCCCGCAGCACGCAACCCTTCTAGCCTGCTTCTGTAAGGACGGTGGGTGGCGATCCCGCCGTCCTCAGGCCCCGATCATGGAGGACGATAGTCTTGGGCGTAGTCGCGTAGTCTGGGGCGGCCTGGCCGCCGACTACGGAACTCGGCGGGGAGGGTACGCTCCCTCTTCCTCCCGGCCGCCTTCGCGAGCATGACTTGCTCGCAGAAGGACACGGCCGCGTTCCACCTACTCCCGCTGGATACCATGGCTTGGAGCATGGTCCCCAGCGAGAGGGTATCCACGCCCAGACCCACTACGAGGTCCCGGCGCTGACTCGCCCACGCTTGCATATTGGACTTATGATTAAAAAAAAAAAAAAACTTTACGTAATATCTTTTAAACTACGTAACGAATTCTAATGCAGTCCTAACATATTTATTATTTATTTATTACATATATAATTCAGTATAGTTTGATGTAGGTAGCTGGAGTAATCGAAGTAAAGTAAGGACGGGTCGCTATTATTATTGTAAAGGTGAAAATTATTTTACTTGTTAACACTTCAAGGACAGGTTGGTAAAATATTCTCATTTAGTTTAATATCAGTATAAAGTACACTATTTATCTAAGCATCATAGTCATTTTTAAGTAAATAACTGCGTAATTTAAATTTGTTTGATGTAGGTAGCTGGAGTAATCGAAGTAAAGTAAGACGGCCAAATATTTAGGCCAAACCACAGTAAGCAAACGCGTCAAGGAAGTGACCGAGGCTCTTATCACCCCTGCAATATAGAGAAGAAATCCCCTTTCCTTCCCCTACCCTCTCTTCAGAATGCATTATTACCAATGAAGGACAACCTTGACATCCTTGGCATAGACGTTCGTCGAGAGCTCAATAATAAAAACTACATCGAAAGATGTATAGGGCTAGCTTCGCGGAAACTAGGAATACCGAATAAGGTAAAGCGATTCTTTACAACGCACAAGAGGTGTCTGCCGTACAAGATGCAGATTAGACCCTGCGTCGAATACTGCTCTCACCTCTGGGACGGCTCCGCGAATTATTCGCTGGACGCTCTCGACGCTATGCAGCGACGAACTATACGTATTATATAATAGATTGTCCGGAGGTAACGGGAAGCATTGAGCCGCTACCTCAGCGCCGAACAATAGCTTCCTTGCCCGCATTCTACCGTATTTACCACGGCGAGTGTTCTGAAGAGCTCTTCGTTCGAGTGACCGCAGCACTGCCCGTACATCACATTGCCTGATAACAATATCAGGCATAGTGTGGCCACAGTTGGCGATGGCGGGGGGCTGCAGGCCACGGTCATCGACCCGGGAATTAGCCGCAAAGAGGTCTGCGACCATGTCCGCCTTCTCTTGGGCTTTGTGAGCCAGTGATCCGTCAGGAAAACGCAGTGGTGGCAGCGAGGGTTGACAAAAATTTGACTGTACGGCTTTGGCCAGTTGCCAGTATCCACGGCTGCCCGTGGGATGGGATGTGAGCTCCTGACCAAGCCGCGCGACGCGCTGGGCATCCGCTCTCTTGAAGGCCCTCTTGCTGAACCTAGTGGCCCGATTGTACGCTGCTTTGAGGCGGTTCACGTTCGGGTCACGTGCCGCCCGAGCCCTGACCCAGGCGCGATATGCCGACTGTTTTTTCTGGACAGCCTCGGCACATTCACGCCCGAACCAGGGGCGAGCTTTGCGGATGCTGGCGACATCAGTGAAAGGGATATAATATTCTATCCCTAGACTGATCTCGCCAGCAATGGCAGCAGCGCTATCCGAAGGCGCCTTCCCTACAAAGCAGCGCTGGCTCCACGAGACGGACGCAAAGTAATCGCGGAGACCGTCCCAGTCTGCCGACGAGTAGTGCCATAGTCGTCGAGTCATTTGTTCAGCACGAGCAGGTGGTGGCACTTGGAAGCTGGCGTGCACCACACAGTGGTCGGAAGTGCCCAGTGGGGCGCATACCGACACACTGTACTCGGCTGGGCGACTCGTCAGCAGTAGATCCAGCAAGGCGGGCGTGTGGTCTGACCTGTCAGGTATCCGGGTGATCCCCCGTACCATCTGGGTCAGCCCGTGGGAGAGAGCGAATGCATGGGCGGTTCGTCCCGCATGATCGATCCTAAGGGACCCCAGCCACTCAACGTGATGACCGTTAAAGTCCCCCAAGAAAACCAGGTCAGCGTTCGGGAACCGCACCTGCGCATCGTCAGCCATCTCGCTGAGGTATTCGAAAAGCCTTGTTGTCCCAGTGTCCCCTGTGTGGGAGCGGTAGACGCACACGTAGATCTGGCTCATGGAGCCATGATCTACGTGCAGCCAAAGGACGGAGTAGGAGGGGTTCTCCAGATAGCGCAACCGGCGGCAGCAAACATCCGCCCTAACGAACACGCACACCCCGGCTTTATCGCGGAATTGTTCCTTAATGATATAGCCCGGGTAACAGAGGTACGACGTGTCGTCAGGGCGGCGTATCTGTGTCTCCGTTAGGAACATCACAGAAGGCCGTGCCGACTCCAGGTGATGGTGGACGGTATCGAGGTTTGCATGGAGTCCGCGGATATTCGCGAACTCCACCTCAAACGAACTCAACTTTGTGGGGTTTCTAGGGGCCGCTGTGTACCGTCTATTATATTGTTGCACTGTCATTGTGAAATATGGGGAAGCGTGAAGACAGGGCGATATTTGGTGCGGCAGTAAGTGACAAAGTGCAGAGGCCAGCTTCGTCTAGAACCGTGTGGTTAGGTCGGAGCCGACCCGCCGGACGGAAGGGCTCCCAAACCCCACAACCCCCACAACAGGATTATGCGCAACATGTGGGGCAGCCTACTGGGGTGGTTGGTCCCAGGCGGGCCCCATGACTATGTTGCGGGCGGCCGCGGCAACGCCGTTGCTAAGGGTCTCCCTGGCCGGCGAATCGACCCACACCACCCACACTAGACTCCGCTTCGCCCCCACTGGACCCCTGCCTGCCGCACCATACACCGTCCCGGGCCCGGCAGTGCAGCTGCTGAACCCCTAACGCAACCCAGCCTGGGCTGGGTTACTTGGGGGGCTTTAGCACAGCTGCACGGTGGTACCCCCCCGGACCAACACTGTTGTACCACCTGGTATCCACGTAGGGGCCAAAGCCACCACATGGGTACCGTAATATACGAACCTCGTCCGTTAATCAGCAGGTGCGCCACTAGCAGGTGAGGTCGCTGGGGCCCGATAGATGTAAGAAGGGCCCCTTTGCACCATAATTTGCAATATAATAATAACTATGTAACTAACTAACCTAATCTTTTATTTTATACCTAGAAATAACTTCCATAGTCTCTTTCATAAACTCCAGGCCTCGAGGGCCGCCAGAGCTTCGACAAATCACCATTTCTGGAATTTCCATAGCTCTTTACATTAATAACAATAACACACTTGACACTTGACCTTGACAATCAAAGACGTTCTGTCAAGTAAAGTCGCGTTGTTCAAAAACCTAATAAAATTGTATGAATAAATATTAAAATAGTATGAATATTTTTCCTAATATAGTGCATTTTACAATCTTCCATACCTTATTTCTAGCATTTTATTTGAATTGTAATTTATTTTTGTTTTAATTGTTACTAAACAGGCAATTTAGCAAAAAATAATAAATAGTTCACTATTTAATGAAGTTTTCGAACGTATTGTTTATTCAATACGATGTGTATTTTGTTCTCTAGGGCTCGTCGCTATTCACGTTATGATGACGTCACTATCGTAATCGTATCGAGCTCTCGATAGTCTTACGATGATGCTTCGTGCTGCTACCTGTCGTAATACTCCGTTATTGTATCGTGGACTCGATACCTAGACGCTACGAATGCGATAATTTTTCGTGCTAGAGCTACAGAGGCTCGAGCACGAACAACTTGCGAAAAAGTATTCGTATCGTCATCGACAAACAATTGTATGACATTTGTACAGCGCCCCTATCGTTCGTGAAAGTAACTAATTTTAGCAGCATGAGCGATTTTAAATTACTTTCGTATCGCAAACGTATCGTCACACGTTCGTTACGTGACACTTTATAAAGAAACTTGGTAACACGAATTTAATTTTGACGTACGGTAATGTAAATTTCGAAGGCTGGCTATCGAGCTATACGAATCTTTATTCACGTAAGTTTAGCCGGTGAGAAAACATTCGAAATTTTAAAAGTGTAGTAGGTGTTTAGTTTTTAGTTGCAATAAAATGCAAAGACCGCCGCTTTACCAACGTAATCCTATATTTTATATTCTTGCTGCTAGTTTACTCGAAAATGAGGGAGTGCTACGAGACTCGAGGTAAGCAAATCTTACTCTATCTTTAAAATACTATGTAAACTAGGTATGTAATGCATGCTGTAATTGCAATTGTTGAGCGGAGCAAATGTTTTTATTACATATCAGACAGAATCGAACTCTTAAATTAATTAATAGAATGAAAAACAAAAAAAAATTTCATTGTTGACGCAAATGTTTCCATGGCAACTATTTAACCAACCGTTTCGGAGGAGTAGACGCACAAACGATTTACACTTGTCGCCTAAGATTGAGCTCCGCTTCGCTCCGTTCAACTAGTAATTTTGTCAGAAGCGTGAGAGAATTAAATATCTCAAAGAACGGTTCCGGTTTCTACATGACACACATTCAAAGTCTCTAAGGTCGTCGGCAAATTTGACGCTGGAAGTGCCAGCACACTCGTCTAATTTCACGGACAAATCCTTCGCGGTTCAGGCGGTTCGCCTGTGGAATGCTTTGCCGCTTCAGATCAGGCGTGCGCAGTCTATATCGTCTTTCAAAACTAAGTTAAAAGATTACAACCTATCTACAACTTATATGTAGTCTATAAATACGTTTATGTATGTTATGTATGGTATGTCCGTGTATTTTTACTTATATAAATTATGTGTATGGTCTGTATGTATGTATAATTGTATCAGCACTTTTATTATCTTCTTTTTGATTCATTATTAATAAACATTAACTATATTAGTTTATTTTCTGATACTATTTAGTCTTATCTTTATTTCTTTCTTTACTAAGCTTTATTCTTCTCTCTCCTTAGAGTGATAGTTGTACACTACCCCTTTTAATTTCTTAAACTCGCTATCCATCCAAAGGTTGTCTGGAAGAGATCGCTTTTAGTGATAAGGCCGTCATTTGTACTCTCCTTGAAGTGAAATATCCTTTTTGTATGTTCTACATGTTGTGTACAATAAAGTGTATTGAATTGAATTGAATTGAGAATTTCTACTGTGATAATAAATTATTTTGACTGTTTAACTACATACTTAAGTCTGCCTAAACCTAATCAATTATTTTTTTAGTGAAACTAGGCGCAGAGCTAATCTTCGAAAAAATCATGATCCACTAAATATTAATGATACCGAATTTAAAAAAAGATATCGCTTATGCAAAGAATCTTTTAGATTGCTCTGTGAGCAACTCCGCCAAAAAACTTCTTTACAATCAAGTTCCAGGGTTACTCTAGAGCTCAAGGTTGGTACATGTGAATAGCTTTAATATTTAATCTAAAAGGCGGTATCTTACCATCTTAGTAATGTTTTCTATGACAAATTGTTACCTATCTAATGATTTAAATGTTATAGGTTCTTTGTGCATTATCGTTTTATGCCACTGGGTTATACCAGCGCATAGTGGGATTGGCCAAATATTTAGGCCAAACCACAGTAAGCAAATGCGTCATGGAAGTGACCGAGGCTCTTATCACCCCTGCAATATTAGGACAGTTTATAAAATTTCCAAATACCACAGCTGAAAGGGATATAGTAAAAAATAAGTTAGTACCTAACTATGAAGATTTATTGTTTAAAATTATTTTAAAATGTAACTATTACATTATTTACTATTTTAACCGCCTCAAATTAATATTTTAAACCTTTCCTAAACCTCCACGAATGTTTCTAGATCAAAATCATCCAAATCGGTCCAGCCGTTCCCGAGTTTTAGCAAGACAAACGAACGGCGATTGATTTTTATTTATATATAATAATAATAATATTATAGATAGATAGATAATGATATGATTGCATAGAATTATTAATCACTATATATTATAAGCTGTAATATTATTGAAATCTATTTTTATGTTACAGATTCTTTGCTAAATATGGTTTCTCAGGAGTGTCAGTTCCATATTTTTACTCCCAATAAAGAAGTAGAACATTTATATTACAGTAGAAAGCATTTCTATTCACTGAATGTTCAAATGGTAAGCAGTCACATCGTAACGCAATTAATAATAAGTAAGCAATAAAATATTTTACAGTTGCTTTATTTTCAGATATGTGATAGTGACTTACGAATTTTAAACGTAAATGCGAAGTATGGAGGGGCCACCCATGACGCTTTCATATGGGAAAATAGTTTAGTCCACAATTATATGAAAGAATTACATCAAAATAATGAGCACGTTTGGTTATTAGGTAATATCTAATACTTACTTATTTATTGGTAAAGCTAATCGACCTAGCTTCATGATCAATATTAATAGATGTACATATTTAACTATTTGCAGGTGATTCTGGCTATCCACAACGTCCCTGGTTAGTGACACCAATTCTGGATGATGCATCAGCGCAGACGTACACAAGTTTCCATGGAAAGGCCAGGGTGACAATAGAAAATATTTTTGGACGATTGAAAAATCGATGGCGTTGTTTATGCAAAGATCGCACACTACATTATGCATCGGAGAAATTTCCAGGAAAATAATATAGGAGATGACCTAGTTAGGGGAAGGGCGATTAGACGTATGTTGGTGAACACAATTAACAGACTGCATGTATAGTTAAATCATTTATTAAATATATATTGTATATTTTGTTTTTTAGTATATGTATATTTTGTACATTGTAATGCTTATTGTAAACAATACATGTTATATACTGCGACGGATATTCTTTATTAAAAAACTATGTAGATGTAAAAAGTACTATAAAAACTATAACTAGAAATATAAAAATATAATAATAACTACCTAATCTTTTTTTATATACCTAGAAATAACTTGCATAGCCTCTTTCATAAACTCCAGCCACGCACCTTGCAATTGCAGCTCTACATCCCTCTGCCTCACTCTTTCACGTATTTCATAATCTCTTATTCGCAATTCCTCATTCTTCAAAATCAACCTTTCCTTTTCCATCTCCTCGTACACTCTATCACGCTCCATAACATGCTCTCTAGCATTCATATCAGACTCAACCAATTTTTTTACCAAATCATTATTTTTAATTTTTTTTCTGGAGGGAGGCTTGCACTCCACTTCCACTTCCACAGGGGCGACTGGAGGAGATTGAGGATGGTACTCTGGTGGTGGTAAAGGAGCCACAGTTGGTTGGCTGCTTGAACCAGGTGTATTCCAATCTGCAATACAATGTTACAAATATTTTTATATTATATGTGACATTAGATAGCATAGCTATTTTTAGCTATAGGAGTGTTGTGGCCGTGCCCAACTCCAACTTCTAGCGTTTGTCCCAGTTGCATTCTATGCTTACTTCTTAGCCCAGAGTCTGTGTTCTGCTTTTACTGCTCCACTTTGCACGATCTTCAGTCTCCTTGGTAATGAGAATGTATATTACCTCTTAAGAAATGAAGACAGACAGAGTAACACAGTGACAGAAGATGTTAGTTGTATTTATAATTTAAACTTTATCTGAAAGACTGTCATAAAATGAGATTTATCATATTAAATATTATGTACCTTCCGAAGTAAATTCTAATGACAAGTTAGACGCTTGGGGCTCCTGTTGAACAGACTCAGAAACTACATCCTGAAATCAAGATTATTAAATTATTGACTAGCTCTTATTTATAGCATGGAAAATATGTACAATATTGCTAACCCGGTGAAACCCAGCTTCTTCCACCACCATCCCCAATGCTGCTTGCACTCCAATTATCTGCATGACCCCATTTTCTAGGTCAATTAATCATAATTGGACTGCCGGCCCACCACCAGTGCCACTAGCGGCTCGATTTATTTTAGCCATCTTCTTACAATTATTTTTGTAATCACTCCAAACCTTGATCAACAAAAACAAAAGAATAGAAAACTCATCAATCATCAACTCAACTCAGATGAGTTGAGTTGATGATTGATGAGTTTTCTATGCATTGAGACACATTGAGACGTTGCTAAGATTAGCAACGTCTCAATGTTTTTAAAAGACCTATCTAATGCTACCCCACACGATGGAGTAGAGGCGAGAAAAAAATCATTCCCACTTTACGTGTAGGGAAAATACCACAAAAAAAAATATTTCTTTTAATTTTATATTATTACTCTGTCGGTCTAGTAAATATACATTTACATGCAAAGTTTCATGTTTCTAGCACTGACCGGACGGATGGACAGACATGACGAAACTATTTTAAGGGTTCCGAGAATTTTACTACGGAACCCTAAAAAGAGTAAAAACCTTATTTTGAGCCGAAGATGTAAAATAGTACTAGGCCAGGCGCTCCAAGAACATGAAATAAACACTTCGTGATAACAAACCTTGCGCCATTTCTCCTCGGACCTAGGAGCACCTGTTCCGTCGTTATTTAGCTTGAGGGTAATTCCTTCCACTTTTGCTGTACAAAATGTCGGCCACGAGGGCCGCCAGAGGGCTTCGACAAATCACCATTTCTGAAATTTCCATAGCACTTTACATTAATAATAGGTCTTTACCTATGGAATTGCCGTTTGGACTATGGTCGACAATGACGAATTAAAGGTGAGCATTACTGCAGATGTTTACTGTGAAGAACTGAACACAATGATGGAGAAGCTGGCACATCTCCAACTAGCATTGGTCAGTGGCTCGTCTCCGCTGCTCCTGCACGACAATGCGCGACCTCATACTGCACAGCAGACGGTCTCCAAGTTGCAAGAACTGGGGTTGGAAGCTCTCCGTCATCCGCCATACTCACCAGACCTTGCGCCTAGACTACTACTTTTTCCAGTATTAGGATACTTCTTGGCGGGAAGAAATTCAATACCCGAGAGAGGCAGTACAATATGCCTTTGAAGAATTTGTTGCCTCCCGTCAAATAAAAAATACATGAAAAGAAATTCGTTTATTTTTTTCAAACAAAACGGCAATTTCATAGGTAAACCATTATAATATATTTTAGTACATTGAGTAATGCAAATAACTTTTAGTGACACTCACACTTCCATGAACTCCACCATCATTACGTATTGTAAATGGCTGGTTCTCATGATTGGTATTCAATTCAATTTAAATATTTTTTTTGCTCCTTTTAAACACTTTAACGCTATTTCGTTTGTGACACTTGACTTTGACAATCAAAGACGTTCTGTCAAGTTAAGTCACGTTGTTCAAAAACCTAATAAAATTGTATGAATAATTATTTTATTTTTCCTAATAAAGTTCATTTTACAAACTTCCATACTTTATTTCTAGCATTTTATTTGTGTTGTAATTTATTTTTGTTTTAATTGTTACCAAACAGGCAGTTTAGCAAAAAATAATAAATACCTAGTTCACTATTTAATGAAGTTTTCGAACGTATTGTTCATTCAATACGATGTGTATTTTGTTCACTAGGGCTCGTCCCTATTCACGTTATGATGACGTCAATATCGTAATCGTATCGAGCTCTCGATAGTCTTACGATGGTGCTTCGTGCTGCTACCTGTCGTAATACTCCGTTATTGTATCGTGGACTCGATACCTAAACGATACGAATTCGATAATTTTTCGTGCTCGAGCTACAGTTTATGATACCCCGGTTAGTTAAGCGTGCAAACAATGTAAAATGACAGTCAATTGCTAATTTTTTTTTTTTTTTACTTATGATCGGATTTTTGATGCGAATACTCTTGTGTGCGTCGTCACGACTTACCACCAGGCGGGCGGCGTCAATTTGGCGAACCAAACATAAAAAATAAATAAAAAAATGTATGTAACTATGTAGTGTTATTGACCGATAGAACAAAGTGTGCGAGAGTCTACATTTCGAGACCGACCAATTTTGCTTTCATCCGTCTGTCTGTTTGTATTCCGGGCTAGCGGCCACCGTTTTTAACCGATCTCGACGAAATTTGGCACATGTGTTCCTTGATTTAATACAATTTTATTTCGTGTTTTTTTTTTATTTTCTAAAAATGTTTTAATGTACGCAAGGTCTGCTGTTCGACCAAAGGACCAAAGTACATAATGCCAATAAAAAATATGAAATATAAAAATATCGATAGTCGATAAAAAAGTGTCAGGCACTATTGATAGTTTGTATCATTGATATAAACATTGATTTGCATGAGTGTAATTTAAAAGTTACAAAGCTGATTACATAAATATTTTACTATACGAGTCAAATAATAAAAGATCTATGCTTACCTGTCTTCATCCAAAGGAAATTTAGCCATGAAGATTCGTTTTTCGGCAACTGACCGGCCGGATCTTAGACCACATATTTCACATGTTTTATTTATTATTAATACACAACAAAGAGAATATAAATACACAACACCTCCTACTTAGGTACACACAAATATTGTTAGTTTGTAAGTTTGTAGTAAATGAACTTAGTTGTTGTTGTTTTCTTGGCGGCATAGACCAGACCATAGATTAGAAAAAAAATGGGTTTGGGTGCGTTTGACAAGGCCGAATAGATACATATTTTTAGGAAGTATATAATATACTTACTAAAAATATTTACATTATAAAATATCGTTTAAAAATCCTACGCGTCATTGCCGACTGGGAAGGTTCTCAGAAAAGCGAGAGGGCATATAGCCGCCATTATTTCTAGCACACGTTTCATAATTATTATTTTTACTAGGAAGTTGCGCCAGACGCCTATACCTTCGCACTGGCACTGCTTCCCGCCGCATGTCGGCTTCCTTCACAAACCCTACAGCTTTGTGTGTTATGTATTTAGTTTAAGAATAGTGTGTTTAATTAACGGTGGACAAAGTGTATAGAACTCAAAGGAGACTACGTTGAAAAATAAAATAACTTTTTATCTAAAAACCTATATTTCATTCAAAAAGTCACGGACTTATTGACCCGCCCTCGTAAGTAAGTATTATTGTTAGTAGTACTTTAACTTCCTCTCCTGTTTTTAAAAATAATGCACTCTCCAACTGCACATTCAAGGAATGGTAATGTTTGCGACAGAAGTAACGCTCCTCGTGTTGCACTGGGTGTACCTACTATTGCAATTTGGTAACAATCAATACAACCCAAAATCCCAGGAATTTCAAATCCTGTTGTATGTCAGACAGACATACACCCATCACGAAGGGGTAGGCACAGGTGCATAACATACCCCTGCCAGTAATTTTTTAGTCCCAGGTAATAGGGGGCGTGTTCGTCAGAATGGCGGATGGGAAGTCATGAAATCGAAAGAAACGTGCTCTATTATTTTGTAGTATTTAGTAGCTAAGCAAAAATATTTAGTAGTATTACCAATACGATATGAAACGAAAAACGAATTCCGCCGCCAAACTGATGTCTGGTTGGCGGGTGGTAATTAAATGGCGTAAAATGCTTTAAATTTTTATATGTCAGATTTTAGTAGTCTATTGGAAGGTAAATGAAATAACATTAAATCTTATCTACGTGCTAACAGTTTACAAATCAAAGGTATCACTTTGCATCGAGTACGCCTACGCATATTATCACAGCAATGTTACTTATGAGTGTCATTGTTATTAGTCTGGAGGAGTATTTATATTGTATGTTAACGTTGTTATACACTAATATAAAACATTGAATATATTATAAATCATATAATAATATTATTAAGAAATAGTACTATGAATGAACAAGCTCAAAATTTAAAATCTCTTATAACGCTGCTAAGTAAATTATTATTGACTGTTTCGTAAAATTTGCGATGATAAAAAAAATACTACACACACGACATATGAGGTTTCAACAAGTCCTATAATTATGAGGGTAGTAGTTAGTATTTTTTTAGCAGCCAGGATGGATCTTACATACCTCTAAATAGAATCTGCAGTCCAAGCAACATTTTTAAAGATGAATGTTTGTTAACCAACATACATACATAAAATCACTCGTTTCCTCGGGTAAGCAGAGGCATGTGACACGCACACTTATCGCTAGTAACTTGGTCCCATGTTCTAGGACGCCCGCGTGAAATAGTTGTATGATAAAAAGTAGCCTATATTACACCTTATTACATCAGCTATCTGCCCGTGAAAGTCTCGTTAAAATCGGTCGAGCCGTTACAGAGATTAGCGTTAACTTTTGCGTCTCCGTGTGGCATATTTCGTCGGCTTCTTATTGCAAGAAGTCATTATGTGACATTTCACTATTCTGAGATAAACGGTATTTTAGTTCGATTTAGTTATGGTCATGTTGATTTGCCCATAGTATCCTATATACGATGGTGGATTGAAAAGTAATCGGCCTAACCAAGAAAATAAATACATAATAAATGAAATATATTTTTAATTTTCAACGTAATCACCATCAAGTTCAATGCACTTTTGCCATCTTCCGTTCCAAGCATTTAGCCCGTTGAAAAAAAAAATGATTCTTCCTTAGAGTCAAAATATGCGTCTACTGCTGCTTTGACCTCGTCATTTGTCAAAAATCTTTGACCTCCCAAGTGCTTTTTTAGGTTAGGGAACAGAAAAAAGTCTGACGGTGCCAGATCAGGTGAATAAGGTGGATGCGGTAACAGTTCAAAGCCACCGTTGTGAATTTCTGCCATTGTTTGGACAGACGTGTGAACACGAGCGTTATCTTGATGAAACAGGACTTTTCTTCTGATCATTCCTGGATGTTTTTCTTTTATTTCCTCTCGTAAACGACGTAGTAAGGTGCAGTAATAATCAGAGTTTATAGTCTGACCCCTTTCAAGATAATCAACCATAATCACACCCTTCGAGTCCCAGAATATTGAAGCCATCACCATACTTGCCGACAAAATCGACTTAGCCTTTTTGGGTGGTTGTGAATCAGGTCTTGTCCACTGTTTTGATTGTTGTTTTGTTTCCGGTGTACAGTAATGAACCCATGTTTCGTCCATGGTAACAAAACGATTCAAAAAATCACATTTATCAGCAAATAAACTAACAAATAACAGTCAAATAACTCCAAACAGTCGCGTGCATTAGTCAATCGCATCCTTTTTTGCTCAACTGAAAACAGTCGCGGAACCTACCTCGCAGACACCTTGTGGAAACCCATCACGTTGACTATTATGTACGTTCATAAGAGATGCCTATAATCTCGGCTATCTCTCTAATTTTCAATCTACGGT
Source organism: Nudaria mundana (assembly GCA_963556515.1). Taxonomy (NCBI): domain Eukaryota; kingdom Metazoa; phylum Arthropoda; class Insecta; order Lepidoptera; family Erebidae; genus Nudaria; species Nudaria mundana. The sequence continues at coordinate 7,952,610 of OY748313.1, forward strand.
CTAACATAATTAAGTCGAGTATTTTTTTAATATTTTCGTCAGTAGGGGACGTCGAAGGCCTTTCATGTATGGCTTTTGATGACAGCCCACAGTATGGAGGTACTTAATGACGGCACGCTGCTCGATTTGCTCCATTTGCGGAAATGATGTCAGATTGCTTTGTTAATAAATTTATAAAATTAAAACTAATTATCGCACACGTTTCAAACTTCACACAATTAACAGGTATGAACTGAACTAAATAATGTGGGTAGATTTGATTTTTAGAACTAAATAGATCAGTGTTAGGCCGACTACTTTTCAATCCACCCTCGTATAATGACGGGGATGAAAAATTTAATGTTTTTGATTAGCTTAAAGGTATATTAATAATATCAAACGAGAGTAACTAATCCTACAAAGTTATTTATTTTAAAAAACACAAAATAAAAGTTAATGACTTCTGGCTACTGTAAGTCTGTTCAGTATGTGAATTAATTATTTCTTAATTTGTAATAAAACAACGAAAACCTTATCAAATGTTTATTTTATAAAAGGGATAACCAGTATTATCCTAAACAGAACAGTGCTAGTCCTATGAAAAACGAATTAAATTCTTCCAAACAAACAAAATAACAATCAATAAGCAGTTGGAAGTTTACTAAACAAAACGAAATAAATTCTGAAAAATGAGTGAAGCCCCACATCACGCAGCCCTTCAAGCCTGCTTCTGTAAGGACGGTGGGTTGCTTATCCATCGTCCTCAGGCCCCGATCATGGAGGTCGATGGTCCTGGGCGTAGTCACGTCTGCGGCGCCCTCGCCGCACACTTCGGAACTCAGCGGGGAGGGTACGCTCCCTCACCCTACCGGCCGCCTCCTTCACGAGCATTACCTGCTCGCAGAAGGAAACGGCCGCGTTCCACTGGCTCCCGCTAGAAACCTTAAAATTTTAAATATTATATACATTATATATAATAATTAAAAATTTATAATAAATTGCCTGAATCGGTCCTTTGTATGCCCGACAATAAATTTAAAACCTTTATAAATAAAGACCACTTTATGTCAAAAAGCATATTATAAGACAGTTGATTACCTTAATGATAAAAGTGTCTGGCTTGAGCATGGTGCAGGCGCCTCCTAAAATGCCGTAATTGTAGCATATTTTGTACTTAGGCGACTATATATGTTTTTTTTTGTTGTATTAGACACTCTTTTTGATTTTGACACGAGACCAATGTACATTCGTCCACATTTAGTCTTAAGAAAATGTGTAAATGAGTCAATTATTTAAAAAGAGTGACCAAGAGTTTTATTGCCAGGTTCTTTCTCTCGGTTCTACTTATTGCTTTGCGAATCTGGCAGTACATGTAAATATAGAAGCAATGACGTTTTTTATTTTAAGTAATTACTGAGGTTTGTAACAGCCATTTAGTGACCTATACAAATAAATAAATCATTTCATTTCATTTCAAACCATGGCTCGTAGCATGGTCTCCAGCGAGAGCGTAACTACGCCCAGGCCCACAACGAGGTCCCGGCGCTGACTCGCCCACGCTGAGTATTCCACCAATGTGTGGAATGCCGTGTTCTCGCCAGAAGCCTTGTGTTGACACGCGGGTGTGACCTCACGATGCATGCGAAACAGATACTCACCGAAGTTTCCGTGTCCGGTGATGATCTGTGTCGCACGGTACGTGAGGCCACCGTGCTGCCTCTGCAGCCACTCCTTCATGATCGGTCTCACCGCCGCGATGGTGGTGGTTCCCCACTTTGGTTGCTCAAGTCGCACCTTCCATGTCTCCATGAGATCCTGGCGGAGTTGGGACCGCTGGTCCTCGATTTCTCGAAAAGCAGGCCTGTGGTCCCGCTCCAGCGCCTCCTTGTGCCATTGAAACAATGACGCAAGGGCTCTCGCTTTCAGGTTCCATGGAGGGGTCGCGGCTAGGAGACATGCAGCCTCTAGGGAAATCGTGCGGTACCCCCCTCAACAATCTGTGTAAAATAGCAGCGTTGTTGGCCGTCAGTCTCGCCGCCCATACGGGAGCCCCGTACACGGCCATGCTCCGCACGATCCCCAGGTACAGTCTCCTGCAGGAAGCGTTGGGTCCCTTTAAGTTGGGCATCAGTTGCGAGAGCGCGGCTGCTGCCCCGTCACTTTGGGGACCAAACTTCGGAAATGTGGTCCGAAGTTCCACCGGCTATCAAGTACAAGCCCCAAATACTTCAACGAGGGCTCGATGCCGATGCTAACGCTCCCTACATTTATGCTGGATCCTAGAGGTGGCCCGCGCCGAGGTCCGTGAAAACACAGAGCTTCGGACTTATTCAGTGCCACCTCCAGTCCCAGCTGCCGTATCCGACCCACCACTTGAGCAACCGCAGTCGTGACCTTGAGTGTTGCCTCCTGATGCGTTACTCCCCGCGCCGTGACGAGGGTATCGTCAGCGTAGCAAGTTGCGCCGACGCCCTCAGGCAACGAACCCCGCAACACCCAGTCGTATCCGATGTTCCACAGGAGAGGTCCTAGAACCGACCTCTGAGGAACACCGCACGATACATCTCGCCGAGCTGGCCCGAGCCAGCTAGAGTAAGTTATGGCCCTCTCGGATAGATATTGATACGGCCCCTGCTAGGAAGTTACAATAAAACAACGTAAAACAATTAACGTACTTTTATTCGCGGCAACCTAGGGTTTATATAATGCAATTAGCTATGAGTGTGTCGATAGTATAGGATCACAATACTGTTTTACGGAAGTGCCCGGTGCACTTAACTGGGGGTCCACAGGCGACGGGCGGTCGGCCGGCAGGATCCGCTGGTGTCCTCCAATCAATTGTGGTAGCTGACGAGTTGCTCCGGGTCGAAGGCCACAGGAGCGACGGCGCAGCATCTGGTTGCTCAGCAATTGTACTTTTCTCAAATATGGCTTATACTAAGCCCCAAGGTAGTTCTGGAAAGGACACAAGCAACGGATTAGATTCCGGCTCGGCACCGCTTGCCGTAGGCTACACATGTAAATCACCGTACAGGTTCCCTAATGGTCGGATGCACTGCACAATTATTCACATGAGGGTACATGACAAGGTTACACATTACACAGGATTATACAAACATGGGAACAGGGAAACACAGACAGGTATTTGGCTCGTCCCTATATATCGGTCTCCGACCGGCGGCAGAAAGTCTCAACGAAAGAATTCAAATAATAATTCGATAATAAACGAGTACATAGGCCCAACTCAATTGTGGGTACATTACAAAAGATTATTTTTCTACCCATTCCGTATCGGAGACTAAGTTCCTTTAAGAGTCTGCGTTATGTGTATTTCCCATCAAACAATTAAAACTTTACAATGGTTCACTAATTTAGGGAACCCTAAAATGACAGTCCCTCAGTGGCCGTCTAGATACTAAAATGTTACTGAAAAAAATCTCACAATGGTTCACCAATTTAGGGAACCCCAAAATGACAGCCCTTCTATGGTCATCTCGATAATAAAATATTAAATAATAGTGAATATTCCAGATAGGTTTTTTTTTTTTTTTTTTTTTTTTTTTTTTAATCCGCGGCTTGTGGCTGCGGCCGCACCTACGTCCATTGCCGAGTGCCTCCGGTAGATACTGAAAGAATTCCCAGTGGCACCCGGCGGACCCTGGTCACTTGAGTGGCCACTGCGTGGTGGTCGGGTGTTACCCCGCATCTCTAGGGTCGGGTTTTATCCCGCGTCGGTGAGTGAAGGCGTGCATGGGGTGAAGCCCCACATCACGCAGCCCTTCTAGCCTGCTTCTGTAGGGACGGTGGGTTGCTAATCCATCGTCCTCAGGCCCCGATCATGGAGGTCGATTGTCCTGGGCGTAATCACGTATGCGGCGCCCTCGCCGCAGACTTCGGAACTCAGCGGGGAGGATACGCTCCCTCGCCCTTCCAGCCGTCTCCTTCACGAGCATAACCTGCTCGCAGAAGGAAACGGCCGCGTTCCACTGGCTCTCGCTAGAGACCATGGCTCGTAGCATGGTCTCCAGTGAGAGAGTATCCACGCCCAGGCCCACAACGAGGTCCCGGCGCTGACTTGCCCACGCTGAGCATTCCACCAACGTGTGGAATGCCGTGTCTTCGCCGGAAGCCTCGCAGTGTTGACACGCGGGTGTGACCTCACGATGCATGCGAAACAGATACCCACCAAAGTTTCCGTGCCCGGTGATGATCTGTGTCGCACGGTACGTGAGGCCACCGTGCTGCCTCTGCAGCCAGTCCTCCATGATCGGTCTCACCGCCGCGATGGTGGTGGTTCCCCACTTAGGTTGCTCAAGTCGCACCTTCCATGTCTCCATGAGATCCTGGCGGAGATGGGACCGCTGGGCCTCGATTTCTCGAGACGCAGGCCTGTGGTCCCGCTCCAGCGCCTCCTTGTGCCATTGAAACAATGACGCAAGGGCTCTCGCTTCCAGGTCCCATGGAGGGGTCGCGGCTAGGAGACATGCAGCCTCTAGAGAGATCGTGCGGTACCCTCTTATTGTCCTGACGGCCAAGGTCCTCAACGATCTGTGCAATATAGCAGCGTTGTTGGCCGTCAGTCTCGCCGCCCATACGGGAGCCCCGTATACGGCCATACTCCGCACGATCCCCAGGTACAGTCTCCTGCAGGAAGCGTTGGGTCCCTTTAAGTTAGGCATCAGTCGCGAAAGCGCGGCTGCTGCCCCCGTCACTTTGGGGACCAAACTTCGGAAATGTGGTCCGAAGTTCCACCGGCCATCGAGTACGAGTCCCAGATACTTCATGGAAGGCTCGATGCCGATGCTAACGCTCCCTACATTTATGCTGGATCCTGGAGGTGGCCCGCGCCGAGGTCCGTGAAAACACAGAGCCTCGGACTTATTCAGTGCCACGTCCAGTCCCAGCCGCCGTATCCGACCCACGACTACAGCAACCCCAGTCGTGACCTTGAGTGTTGCCTCCTGGTGCGTTGCTCCCCGCGCCGTGACGAGGGTATCGTCGGCGTAACAAGTTACGCTGACGCCCTCAGGCAACGCACCCCGCAACACCCAGTCGTATCCGATGTTCCACAGGAGAGGTCCTAGGACCGACCCCTGTGGAACACCACACGATACATCTCGCCGAGCTGGCCCGAGCCAGCTAGGGTAAGTTATAGCCCTCTCGGATAAATATGCCCCGACAATACGACGGAGGTAGAGAGGCACTTTGTGATATACCAGTGCCTCCCTAACGCAACTCCAGGGTAGGGTGTTAAAGGCGTTGGCGATGTCAAGAGACACCGCCAACACCACCTCGCCCCGCGAGACTCCTTCCTCCGCTAGGGTCTTCACGCGCATGATCGCGCTCACGGTGGACCGTCCCCGACGGAAACCATACTAATTATCCGCATTCCAGATAGGTGGAATAAGATCTAGGTATTTGAATTTACGTTAAACACAATATAAATTTAGAAAATTAACGGTTCCCCGTCTAAGGCCGCGACCCAAATGGTACGGCTTCACAACAAAATATGTCGGGTAGATGAATTACATTAACCTGGATTCTCTTTCTTGGTATTCGCAATTTAAAATTATAAAACTATGGTTTACTGCTTAAGGCCGTATGTGGTTAGCCCTTAAGAGAATTTTCGGTAGAAATATTTTTAACAATTTATTATTATTTTTCATTTTATTTAATTTATTTATTTATTTATTTCAGGCAACAAATAGAAAAGTTACAGGTGGTATAAACTTATTCTACGGCCCATAGATTAATACCTTAAAACTAAGAATACATATATGTAGATATTGTAAAATTGTGTTAGTGATAGAACCTTAAGACTAGTGTAGGTAAGTGTTGTAGGTTTTATTATAACCTCAATGATGTAATGCTGGCCGACTCCGGTGACATATTGTATAGATCTGTATTTGATTTTAAAATGTGAATGATAGTATTTTTATGGACTTCGCTCAAATGTTTTTTCAGTGATTATTGTGTTGTAAATATACTCTGCATATTATATTTTATAGTGTTATTTTCATAACCTTCAATAGGTTATGGGCAGCAATTCCTCCAACGTTCGAAATGTCTGAAAAGAATTATAATTTTGCGCTAGAAAAACTCCGTGGACGAGAAAATTATGTTCAGTGGAAATTTTTGATGCAAAATGCATTAGTTCTGGATAACCTTTGGCCGTGTGTAAGTGAATATGAAAAAAATTACACATCACAGGATCTGCGAATCAGACGCGATCAAATGGCAAAAGCAAAAATTTGTCTTAGCGTAGAAAAGTCATGTTTTTCACATTTAATATCGGCGAACACGGCTAAAGATGCCTGGAATGCACTGGCGAGTGCGTACGATGATAAAGGACTCGGTTCGAGAGTTCGCATACTCCAGAACCTGTGCGCCGTCAAAATGGAGAACTTCAGCAGCATGGAAGCTTACGTCAATGAAGTATTGTCATTAGGTCAGCAATTGGCGAATATGAACAAGGTTGTTGATGACGAGTTTCTTGGTGCGCTGATGCTCAAAGGTTTGCCGAAGGAGTAAGAGCCCATGATCATGGCACTAGAGCATTCAGGAGCTAATATTACTGCTGATTTAGTAAAATCAAAGCTCCTACAGGATCAACGTTGGACTACTCGTGGAGATTCGGATGAGTGTTTGTATTCAACAAGAAGAGGCGCTACTACGAGTGACTCCAAGACGAGAAAAGCGCTGCAACACAATGTAGAGTCGAGATCGAAGGATGTGCATGATAGAAAGAGAGAACCGTGGTGCTGGTAGTGCAGACAAAAAGGGCATTTGAAGAAAGACTATACATATACCGCCTATCCTGTCCCTCTCACAAATCCGACTTCTACTCCTACTCCTTCACTGTTCATGCGATTAGGCTGTGGAACTCGCTCCCGCCGTACATACAGCGCTGCAACACCATCTTCACCTTTAAGAGGAAAGTGAAAGAGTACTATCTCTCCTCTCTGTCGTGACTATCTTTATCTTTTTATGTATATTTATATGTATATTAATATATATACTTGTTTAATATTATATGTAATGTGTATGTAGTAATTAATTAAGTAGATTTTTTATATGTGTATATGGATTTATGTATGATATATAAGCGTTATGTATATTTAGGTAAGTATGTATTGTATTTCATAGTAAGCTCATCAACCTACGCACACTTAATACTTTTCTTCAACTAAACATCTCCTTCCCTGGCCCACTGGAAGAGATTTCTTAGAAATAAGTGGTGCCTTTGTACTATAACTCTATCCTACTGTTCTTATCTCGCTCTTCCTTCTTGTGTGTACATAAATAAATAAATAAAAAATAAAGACTGTCGGAATAATAATAAATAATAAATTTATTTCACAAAAGCACTTTCACAAAACATATTACACTATTTGAGCAAGTCATTTATAACTAGGTACACTAAACTGCCTCCAAACTAGGTAAAATCCTGTATTTTGGAGGACAGTGTTAACAGGGCCATGATTGTGAGTTTGACTCACTGTGTTTGCAATACAATGCATGTGTGCGCGTGTGTGTGTGTGTGTGTGTGTGTGTGTGTGTGTGTAAATGTGGCAATGGGGTCATCACTGCAGGAATATCAGTAAATCCTCTGTTTTCTGGTAGTCAAACTCCAGGAGCCAGACTACCAATTTCTGTCTGGCCTTATATTTGGTGACTTTTATTGTTGGTCTCTTTATTAGCGGTGTTGTAAAGTTTTCTACTCAAATTACGCCACTGGCGTCTCGCGAAAAAGGTCCTACACAAGACAGGTGGGAACACAGACGAAACACTCCGCCTGCCTTGGCCTAGCGAATTTACTTCTCGGTGCTGTCTTATCACGGCTCTAAGAATGAAAGATTGGTGAACCGTAAGCACTTTACAATTGGAGTACAACAGAGCGGTGGGATACCTGAATGGCCTACCTATCATAACCTTTAGTACTGCCCTTTGGGCCCTCTCCAGGTTAATCAGTACTGTTTTAACAGCTCCTCCCCACACCGTAATACCATAGTCTATAATTGACTGACACAATGCCAGATATACCTGAGTTAGTTTATCAGGAGGCAGGGCTTCTCTTAAAGGCTTAAAGACATGTATAAGCCTCCGCACCCTTGCCTTTACCAAGTTTACGTGTTGTTCCCATCTCAGTCGATTGTCGGGTCCTTCCTCGTAGTCAAACTTTTTGGTCAAACTGGTTTGACTATGAGGAATTACGTTTCCTCGTGGTCAAATTTGTTTAACGACCCTCCCTGTATTGCTGTTTAGTTAAGAATGTGTACAGTCAATCATTAAAGTGCTTGTTCATAAGCTTAAAAAAAGGTTGCCCGCTCCGAGAGTGTTTAATATTGTATTGTGTAATGGTAAGTAAGATGTTAAAAACTTATTAAAATTATAATAGCATTATTTTTCGCAGAGTTTAAAAAAGACAACAAAACGTCGACAATTGTCTCGCCTCTAAACGAGGCATTATCAACTGTCTCAACGAGAACAGCAAAGGTCTTCTTTTAAGTTAATAAGTTTTTAACATCTTACTTACCATTACTTTGTCATGGATTTTCGCCAGGTAACGCCTGTTTCTATCCAATATTGTATTGTGTGCCGGGGGTGTTAATCTTTTGTAAAACTGTGTTCGTGTCGCGAGGTGTAAAGGATACAGTAATACCCTCGACACTTTTGTTTTCTCAACTGGCTGCAAGCCCAAAAAACGTTACCATTCTATAGTTGCGCCATTTATAATATTGCTGGCCCTCGAACAGCAATACTGTCCACCTTTTCGTTTTACACATTTCAAATCCATTTTTGAGCAGATCGAAGGGGACCTCAATCTTAGGCGACAAGTGTAAATCGTTTGTGTGTCTACTCCTCCGAGACGGCTCGACCGATTTTGACCAAATTTGGCATGCTGGTCGACATCATACCCGGGAGTGCATATATCTGAAATTATGAAAATAGAGCTGACCACTGAATAATCACCGAAAATGTCCTGGACATCACCGAAAAACCAGACGATCAAATGGTTGCCATGGAAACACGTGCGTCAACAATGAAACATTTGCTCCGCTCAACATTTGCAATTAGCAGCATGCATTGCATACCTAGTTATATTATACGAGTATGTAGAAAAGAAAATCGCTGCACTTGACGTTTGACATTATCTTAGTTATCTAAGACTGTACATACATAAACTGCATGCATACAGGGCGATAAAAAGTTGCAATGTCAATGAAGTTTGACCACGAGGAAACATAATTCCTCATAATCAAACCAGTTTGACCAAAAAGTTTGACTACGAGGAAGAAGGGCGATTGTCCACCTGTATACCCAAGTACTTCACGTGTTCACGTCTCTTCAACGGTGTGCATGAACAGGTTTGTTCGTCGAGACATGTGTGGGCTTTCAAGGTAAAATCATCTGGGGGGTCATTTAAATAAATCATTTAAATGACCCCCCAGATGATTTTACCTTTTTTAGAATTTTTAGATTTTTTTAGAAAATGGAACGAAATTCGTTTTATCTAAATTCAGTGTTAGAAGGTTCTCATTCAGCCAAGACATTACCCTAGCAAGCGCATGTTCAGCCCTTTCTTTAACAATCCTCCAGTTACATCCACTGACAAAAATAGCGGTATCATCTGCGTAGGTGAAAATTTTTGTATATGGTATTTGCATAGTACATAGGTCGTTTATATATATCTGGAAAAGTGTAGGGCCCAATATACTGCCTTGTGGGACTCCGTAGCTTACCGTTTCCTCCTCACTGATATGCCTATCTATTTTTACTTGCTGTTTCCTGTCTGAGAGGTATTGTCTGAAGATTTTATACGTATTACCACGTACACCCAATCTTTGGAGCTTTTGTAGCAAGATGGGAACAGAAACCGTGTCGAACGCCTTAGATAGGTCTAAGAATATACAGAGGCATCTGTGTTTCGCGTCTAGGTTTTCCACAATGTGATTACTAAGATCTAGTACAGCGTCCTCAGCAGAGATTCCGGATCGAAAACCGTATTGGTTTGGCGCTAGTAAGCCAAACCTCTCCAGAAATCCTTTTAGTGCCTCATTTAGTATCTTTTCCAGTATTTTTGATAAACCTGATAGAACCGAAATAGGACGATAGTTGTTTACACAGGCTCTGTCCCCACCCTTATGAACTGGATAAACTACAGCTTTTTTAAAAGAATCCGGGAACACCCCACTACTTAAGGAAAGGTTGCAGATGTGAGTAATGGGGGGAACCAACACTCGACGACACTGTCGGAGCACACAAGCAGGGATCTCATCCCATTCGGTCGCACAGTCGGTGCGAAGTCTGAGGAGTATGGTCTCTATTTCGGACTCGTTTACTTCCAGCAAAACCAGCGAGTTTGAAGGACTCCGTAACTGGATGGCTGACGTGGGATCTGTGGTGCTAGGAATTGCCACATTTGTTGATGCCAAGATTTTTTCTGCCAACTGACTGCCTATGCTTTTAAAATACCTGTTTATGTTATTTGTGGATATTTTTGGATCTAATCCAATCTCAAGTAACTCCCTTGGGCCACATTTTCTTTTCTGCATATTGGCTAAGTCTCTAATTACCCTCCACAACGCCCTTGGATCACTACCGGCTTTGTCAATTTCACTCTTACTGTAAGCAATTTTTAGTTTCCGTAGGAGACCATTACAGAAATTACGATAGCGACTGTAGGTCAGTTTTAGAGTCATGTTATCGGGGTCTTTCTTAACCTTAGCGTGAAGAGAATCTCGGTTCCTTATGCATCTTAAGAGACCCGTTGTCATCCATGGCTTCAGGGTTCTATTCTTTCTCGATACCACAAAAGTTTTGGAGTGTTTGGCCACAATTCCCGCTACCAACGAAACTAGCATATCTGTAGCGGTGTTTGCGTCTGACGCAGCCATAATCTCAGAGAAGCTTGCATCTTCTAGATCCTTCCTAACCTTGTCGTATTCAGTAATCGTTATCATGTTAGCTTGAAGTTGGGATGGTGCTGATTTCTCGACGCACATGGCAATAGGCAGGTGGTCCGTTATTTCAGATTGCAGTACCAAGGTTGTTGACGGTAGAGATAGAGTTGTGAAAAAGTGGTCCAAGCATGTTTTACCGTGTCTTGTGAGATACCTATGCGTTGGAAATAATCCACAGGAAGCATTAAATGTGAGATAGTCCTCGCAAAAGGGGTCTATACTAGCATCACCTATTTCAATATTAATATCACCAACAAGAACCTTATCTCGACACTTAAGATCATTGTACACGTCGCCAAGGCTATTTAAAAAGTTATCAAAGTTACTGGTGCTGGACAATGAAGGCGATCGGTATATGGCCACCACACCAATGCTACTACCAATCTCACAGACCAAACAGCTCCCATCCCTAAAAATAGGTTCCCGAACTCTGCAGCATAACTCCTCTTTGGTGTACATGATTACACCTAGTGATGGACGGGACTCGAGTTCTTTAAGTCCTAATTTAGGAACTGGACTCATTTTGGCAGAGCTCGCAAGACTCCGACTAAAATGAGTCCTGAGTTCTGAGTCATGAGTCCTTTCGTTGAGTCCTAATCCAAAAAGACTCGACTCATAGAACTAAGTTTTTATTATGGAACTCAAGCTCTTCAAAAAAACTAAAGTCATATTGGAGAACTTAGGTTTTTCAAAAATAATCTGAGTCCTCTTCATTTTTATGTAAATGATTGATTAACCAATATTCTGCAACCAACTTATTCTTTATACATAATATGAGACGAGATTAAACGCTATCATGCTAGGTAAATCTAGGAAAGTTTAATCTATTCAATAAAACGACTTAATTAGTTTACATTTTTAATTATTATTTTTTAGAATATAAATTGACGATAAATTTAAGACTTTTTGTAAATTATTCCAAATTTTCATCTGGTATCTGGTTAATGGATTTTGCAAATTCCACTACAACATCTTGCCTTTCCTGTGATACGAGTACATTATGCATGTGCGCACTGTGTTCACACGAGGTGATGTTAGTTGAGGAACCTGAAGGAAGATTAGCATTAAAACACATCTTCTTGCGACTTTGTTGAGTTCCTTCTCTTGCACATGTAGCTGTAACATAACAATATAAATAATAATTAATTATTATAAAGAGGCAAGATTTTCTGTTTGTTTGTAATGAATAGGAGCCGAAAGTACTGGACCGATTTTAACAATTTTCTCACCAATAGTAGCTAAATTACCAGGAAGTAACATAGGCTATTTTTTTTAATTAAGTGTCCTAAAAATGACAATACAATACAAAAAAAAACAACAACAATACGAAAACAAAAACAAAAAACAATAAAAATTAAAAGTATGGTAACTTTAACCAAGACGTATTTTAGGTAGGTACTTACTTTTTATAGTACTATTCTGTTGTTGTCTTATAGTTTCATTTGCAGTAGATTCGACATGAGTCACACCTAAAAAAATCAGGATCCTCATGTGGCAACTGAAAACTATTTTTTTTCATTTTAGAAAATAATAATACAGAAAGAAACGAAATCGTAAAGACAAATGTTCAAATAATCAAGGTTTTGGACGAACTTTGCAAAAGCATTCAGCATTTTAATAAGTACTTCATAGAAAATTGGGACACTGTTAAAAAGATTGTTGAATTTCTTAGACCTTTCTATTCTATGACGCTACTCTCTTATTGTCAAAATCAAAATACCCCAGTTTAATTTACGTTGTTCCAATAACCGACGTGTTATTGAATAAAATCACAGAACGATTTGAAGATGAACTCCTTCACAATTGTGCAAATGCGATGTTTTCTAAATTAAAACAATATGAGCCCCTGTTACGTACAAATTATTCCAAATTCGCAGTGATTTTAGATCCTCGATTAAAAAATGATTATTTCACTGAAATGGGTGACACACTCACACTTCAAATGATGAAGAACTTCTTCAGTGAAAATTATCTAGCAAACTCTAGTGATGAAGTACCTGTACAACAGCCTGCCACAGTAATAGAACCGCAGAGAAATTTTCTTTCTTCACTATACCAACAGAAAATAACACCAAGTAATGAATTAGAAAAATACTTATTAATGCCAATGGAGCCCGAACATACTGATGTACTGGCATGGTGGAAACACCAAGAATTAAATTTGCCGGTACTATCGAAAATGGCCTATCATGTTTTATGTATTCCGGCAACTAGCGTGCCCAGCGAGCAAGCATTTTCTGCATCGGAAAATTTAATAAACAAGAAAAGAAATCGACTTGGAAACAAAACTATACAGGCGTCTATGTGTTTAGCATCGTGGCTTTCTTTTTTCAAATAAATAAACCAGTAATTAAAATCTGTGCACAATTTATTTAACAAGTTTTTATTCTATTTTCTAGTTTCTGATCATATCTAGGCTATAGGTTGGTAATAACAACCTATAGCCTAGATATTATATGTATACCCTGGATATAGAAATTTATATCAATAGAAATAGAACTCACTTTTTTTTAAAAAGACTTCGGAACTAGCAATGAGGTCGAGCCTTAAGTCTCTTTAAAAATATATTATTGTTAAAAGACTCAAGTTCGCGACTCATATTGTGAGGACTCGCGAGTCTTGTCAGTGACAAAAAGGCTTGAGCTCTCTTTTATGAGTTCAGTCTATAAAAATCGAGTCTAGTCCCTAAATTACGACTTAAAGAACTCGAGTCCCGTCCATCACTAATTACACCATCGTTTTGGTTAGAATTCGATAGGGTACCATGAGTCGTGTATCCAGTCAGCTTAGGGAGGGTGTTTGTTTTCTGAAGCCAGCACTCAGTCAAAACAATTACGTCAAAGTCGACTCCGGTAGTGGATAGTAAGAGAATCAACTCATCAAAATGTTTATTAACACTTCGGACGTTCATATGAAATATAGTTGTAGAATTTATGGCACGAAAATATTGACGGCAGTTTTGTGGGAGACAGTTGTACGCTCTTGTAATCTCCAGGTCGTCTAACTCCGCATTTATAATATTTATGTTAGCCATTAAGAAATATCAGGTTCTATCAAACACTGCGCAGTCGGTACAAGAGAGGTCACACTACTGTCATAGAAAAATACAAGGTGGGGTGACGCCCTCACAACAAGCAGTGAGCGGAAATACAAGAGAGTGTTCAAAGTTACTAATATGAACGCAGTACAGCGCCGTGATTGGAGCTCAATCTGTTTCGGGCAAAAGAATTAATTTTTGGAGTGGTAAGAGGCCCATAGAATATAATTTGTGTGTCAGTCAATAGTGTGAACTGTGAGGCGTCATAATGCCAAAATAATGTATGTGTGTATAACTGTATTGATATTGTGTGGTTTTGTACAAGTCTCCTTAGTAATAAATCATACCTTAAAACTAATTGAAAAAAGTTAAACAAAATCAGAAAACAAATCAGCAATAACAGGAAGCTTTGTAGTGACTTAAGCATTAGTCATACCTCTGAAGTTAAACTGTGCAGACTCTGCTCTGAGGATATAATTATTTGTTTGTCCCCCTGAGACTTGCGAATAAAAATATTGCCATTCGTTGTCCAGCAAAATTGGTAGCCGTGTTGCTTTGCAAATTCCCGAGACTGGTGAAAGAGTCGTTTTGTGCTAGTTGGCAGATGCTCGGCAACATAAACAGCTTGTCGTTTACCCGCTATCTTTAAAACCTCAGTGTTCAGCTTGTCCACTGGTTTTTTATTATTGTTGTAATCCCGCACAGCCGAGATTGTATGATGTTTTTTTTGTACTGTGTTAAACTCTGCGATTATAGGACGTGTTATCCCCGGTTTTCCGGGTAAGCGGTAGATATCTCGAAGGTCCGTGGAAAAGATGGGTGAGCCTACAACTTTTCCAATTTCGCACAAAGCACCTGCCAACCGCAAACTGGTCTCCTTGTCGGCGTGAGGGATATTCCGTATCTCAATGCTTGAGGAACGAGATTTCAGCTGTAAGTCCTGGACTTTCTTTTCAAGATTTTCAATACATTTTTGATGCAGGAGTCGTTCTTTTTGAAGATAATCCAGGTTCTTCTTCATATCCTCATACTGGCTACTTATAAAAGACATTGACTGTACCAGTTCAGAAGCTTGTAGTTTAAGCTCTGAAATGTCCAGAGATGAAAGAAATTCTTCTGGTAATTGCGTCTTTTCGGCATATAGTACTGTAGCGGACACTGATTCTTCGTGGTATATTGACTCGGGAGCGACGAACCACATGACTGGCAAGAGAGATTTGATAACCGAGTTTAAATCTCATGGTGGTTCAGTTACTGTTGCCAGTGGAGATAAAATACAATGTACAGGTATAGGTAACGTTAAGTTGTTTAATAATTTGACATTAACTAACGTGTTGTATATACCAAAATTGTCTATGAATCTCATATCTGTATCTCAATTGATTAAGAACGGTTGTAGTATAAATTTTGATACTAATGGTTGTACACTTTCGAATTCTAGCGATATTTTAATTAAGGTTAATGACGTAGGAGGTGCTTATAAACTTCAGACTTGCAGTCTAAGGGCGAATCTAACTGTTAGTACAACGACCTGGCATCAAAGACTTGGCCACTTGAGTGGCAATAATATGAAGCTTTTGAGGCAGGGTGTTGCTAATGATATTAGTTTTCAGAACGACCCATGTAAAGGCGATGCATGTGAAGTTTGTTTGAAAGGCGAACAGGCACGTTTTCCTTTCCGTAGCAATCCTGAAAAGTCTGTGGCTACGAAACGGTTGGAATTAATTCATACTGATTTGTGTGGGCCACTACCGGTAAATTCGCTTGGAGGTAAGAGGTACATCTTGACGTTTTTGGATGATCATACGAGGAAGGTGTTTGTGTATTTCCTAAAGCTGAAAAGCGAGGTAAGTCGCTACACAAAAGACTTTATTAATTTAGTAGAGACTCAAACAGGTGATAAAGTTAAAAACTTGAGATCAGATAATGGAACGGAGTACGTGAACAGGGAACTTGCGGGTTTTTTGAGAGGAAAAGGAATTGTGCACCAAGTCACGGTGCCGTACAGTGCACCACAGAATGGCTCTGCGGAAAGACTCAATCGCACTCTCATGGAAAAAGTAAGATGCCTGTTGTACACATCTAACCTAGATCACAAGTTCTGGGCTGAGGCTGCCAGTACTGCAGCATACTTAATTAATGTATCACCATCGAAAAGGCTCTCAGGAAAAACGCCTGAGGAGGCCTGGACTAGCAAGAAAGTAAGTCTAAAACATTTACGTGTGTTTGGTTGTGAAGCTCACGCTCACGTTAACAACGTGAAGCGCAATAAACTTCAAACAAAAAGTACACGTTGTATATTTCTTGGCTACGAAACAAATGGCTTTAGGCTGTATGATTTAGCGAAACACAGAGTATTTCGTAGTCGTGATGTTGTTTTTAATGAAACCATCTTCCCAGGGTCAACTGTCAAGAAGTCTGTGGAGATGTTCTTCCCGGTGTGTGATTACGAGCCTTTTATTGAGGAAAGCCATACGAGAGAACAGCTTGCTGTGGAAAATGTAGATATAGAGGCGGAGATGCCAACGGTACCGAATGTTGACGTTCAGGTTGAGGCGGAGATGCCAGCCGTGCCTGAAGTTTGGTTCGAGGCGGACGAGCATGAGCCAAGCTCATCTACTGACACAGGCGGGGTACCACAGGAGATACAGAATGATGGACCAGCCTATAATTTGCGGCCGAGAGTACCAGGAACAATGTCTGCACTCGAGGTAGAGTTGAACGAGCCAACAACTGTCAAGGAGGCTTTGCAATCGACTGATAAGCTGTGGAGGCAAGCTATGCAGGATGAGATTGATTCGTTCAACAAGCATGAGGTCTGGGAGTTAGTTGACAGACCGGTAGACAAGAACATTGTTAAGAATCGTTGGCTGTTTAAGATAAAACGTGACGCTCATAAAAAAATTGTGTGTTACAGAGCTAGATTAGTTGCAAAGGGGTTTACCCAGACTTTTGGTGTTGACTACATGGATACATACTCTCCTGTTGTACGACATAGCTCGTTGAGAATGTTGCTATCTCTAGCGGTCCTGTTAGATCTGAAGATTGATCACCTTGACGTAAAAACTGCTTTCTTGAACGGAAATTTGAATGAGGAGATTTACATGTCACAGCCAGAAGGATTTATAAAACATGGCAATGAGCATAAAGTCTACAGAATCAAGAAAGCTGTATACGGGTTGAAACAGGCGTCTCGCGCTTGGTATGATAAGGTAAAACAAGTCTTACTGGCAGAGAGCTTCACGCAGAGCAAGCACGAGAGCTGTATCTTCAGTCATAAAGCTGGTAAGCAAATCATTATTATTGCCTTGTATGTTGACGATTTTTTCGTTTTCTATAATTGTAATCAGCTTGCTAATAAGCTGAAGAGCTCACTAAAATCACACTTCTCTATAAAGGATTTAGGTGCTGTAAAACATATGCTAGGCATCAAGGTAGATCGTACTAGTAGTGAATTAAAGCTGACTCAGAGAACGTATATCGAACAGTTGTTAGAACGTTTCGATATGAAAGATTGCAAAATTGCTAAGACGCCCATAGACGTAGGTCTGAAGTTTTATGATAGCTCAAATTATGATAGTAGACTACCATATCAAGAGCTGATAGGCTCATTGATGTATTTGTCTGTGATCAGCAGACCTGACATTTCATTTGCTGTAAGTTTTCTTAGTCAGTATAATACATGTTATACAGCTGAACATTTTACTGCGGCCAAACGTGTATTGCGTTACTTGAAAGGCACAATGAATTTAGGTCTACTGTATAAGAAAAATATTAAACATGACAAATTTCATTTGTATGGGTTTACCGATGCCGACTGGGCTAATGGTGCGGATCGTAAGTCCTACACAGGATATATGTTTAAGTTAGGTAGCAATGTAATTTCTTGGGGTTGTTACAAACAATCTTGTATCGCACTTTCGTCTACCGAGGCGGAGTACATTGCTAGCAGCTAAAGAAGCGGTATACGCACGTGCGGTGCTTGGCGAACTTACGGGGTATTATAATGCTGTAACCCTGTATAGTGATAATCAGTCTGCGGCAAAGCTTGCATAGTAGTTTATTTTTATTACGTAGATTTCTGTCTGTAACGTCACTTACTTTAGTATAGCTAGATATATTTTTCCTGACATACAGTATGTTATCAAATATATATTGGGAAGCTACAGTTAAAACATTAATATCTTTAAATAGCTCCCTAAGAGAATCTCTCTTACCTAAACAATAAATGGCACGGACTGCCCTCTTTTGTTATATAAAAATTGTTTCTAAATCTGCTGCATTTCCCCAAAGTAGTATTCCATAGGACATCAAGCTATGGAAGTAACCAAAGTAAACTAGCCTAGCAGTAGCTACATCTGTCAACTGCCTAATCCGTCTCACAGCATATGCAGCAGAGCTAAGCTTGTTAGCTAAAATGGTGATATGGCCACCCCATTGTAATTTAGAATCTATTGTTATTCCTAAAAAGGTAGTATTATTTACAAATTCTAACCTTTGGCTACCCAGTACGACATGGACGTTTGCTTGTCTGACATTGGGCATTGTAAATTTAACGCATTTGGTATTTTCTGCATTCAACAATAGGTTGTTTGTAGAAAACCAATTTGAAATATTATTTAAAATATTATTAACACTATTCTCATCTGTACTATGCCGATTTACTTTGAATATAAGTGATGTATCATCCGCGAACATTACTATGCCAGATTGTGCCTCGATCATGCAAGGCAAGTCATTAACATAAACCAAGAAGAGAAAAGGCCCCAGAATTGATCCCTGAGGTACGCCTATTTTAACGTTAGTTCCGTTTGACTTAACGTTGTTCACATGAACAGTCTGCAGCCTGTCTGTCAGGTAAGATTCTAATAGTTCTAGGGATTTTTTGTCAAAACCATACGTAACTTTAGCAATAGTGTCTGATGGTCAACACAATCAAATGCTTTAGACAGATCACAGAATACCCCAATGGCATCCTGCGAAAATTATGCGAATTGTCTGCGCGCTGTCTGCATGGATTTATCAAGGATCGGCCGCGGTAACGGAGTGGTGCCGTATCCCTTCCCGGCCCCTTAGTGACAAGACAAACTACACATCGATGTCCGCGCTCGCGCTCCCATTGGCCGGCGGCTATTCCTTATCTGTTCGATCTCAAACTACTTCACAGAACAATGAGCGAAGGAATTTATGCATTGTTCAAACGAGTTCTTTAGTATTCTAGTATGTTTCATAAGTGATGTGAACACACGTAATATATTTGATGTCGATGTTCCCACATCGTAACAATATGCCCCGACAATACGACGAAGGTAGAGAGGCACTTCGTGGTATACCAGTACCTCCCTAACGCAGCTCCAGGGTAAGGTGTTAAAGGCGTTGGCGATGTCGAGAAACACCGCCAACATCACCTCACCCCGTGCAAGTCGATCGTAATAGAGTTAAAGCTGTTATCTTCATTTGCCCGAACTTTATCCAACTCATTAGCGTTTCGACTTTGCTCTTTTAAAGACATGTGCTCATCATACTTTTGCTGCAAAACAGCAAGATCGGAGGCGTTTTCAGCTTTGGCTCGGTCATATTTATGGCAAAAAGTAATTAAAAACAATAAATGATTTTAGGAATATCCTAAATAATTTAAAATCATGATATTTTATATAAAATTCATTTCGATAAAATTAAGATTACTTATTGTGTGTATGACGGAGGAGGGTCTCCGTAATTATTTTTAAAAAGCGTGACACCAGCATTGCTGACGTCACAACTTCCATGGTCGGGGCTATCGCTCATCTTCGATGATCAAAGTAAACACAAGTAATACTTTCTTGAATTTATTCTCGAACTTTTGAGGAGGTCCGATCACTACGACGGCTCAAGCGAGAATGAATCGATTGAGCGTGCGCTCGGCCTTTTATAGCAAAACTGTGTGAGTCATTCATTTGAACAAAACACCTATCCTTGCACAATAAAATAGTTTTTACATTACAAAATGTTAGAATTTGATAATCAAAACGTTTTAAAATTATTTTAATAGCTATTAGCATGTCTGAATCTATTTTTAATGTTAACACGTGATAAAACAATGACCACATGTTTTCACATCAGAAATGCAGCTCTCTTACAAACAGAATACATCAAAAATAATTTGTATCTAATTATAAGCAATATTAATCCGTTACTCTAATGTTTTGAAACGCGATTTATTACCCAATCACAATAAACAAATCTGATTTGATTTTGAGGTTATTCCGGACACATGTTTCCGTTCCCTATTTGTTTTGAAGTGTAGCAGCCCGCCGACACGGCCATTCTGACAGGCGGCGAGTGCTCTGCGCCTGCCTACGTGTGATGTTTGATGCCTGAGAACGAAAACGTTTTTCTTTGAAGTAGGTATCAGTAAGCGACCCATGTTGCTTATTTTTATGGAGTTATTGTTGTTACAACAGTACACAAAGACATCTTAAGTGTACTGCCTTATTAATTTAGAATCTGTGGTGTATACGTGTCTACCCATAGTTCCACAAGGCGTCCCTATGGTATCTCAGGGTTCACTTGTGGATGCATCAAGGATACGTGGTTAGTTCAAGGGTAACACGTGGTTTAGCTCAGAGGTACCACTCTCCAGACTTTGTTCTTGTAGATTCTAGTTGAAAATATCGTGAAAAATAATGAATTTTGGCTCACCGGTTTTAATCCGATGACGTGTGTTCGGCGTCGTGAGTTATCTGGACTGGCTGGCCAGCTTGAGATGTGGATGGCACTGGATCAGGGGCGGTTGCAACGTTGTTTTGCGGTGTCTTGGGATCATCTCCCGCCGACACGGCACCTTGGTTTCCCGGTTGTGGTGCATGCCGAAGTTGATCGTGGGCGACTTTTCTGGGGCGGCCTCTGCCGACCACCTTTTTCACCATGTAGCGATCATTTTCAAGAACCCTGATAATTTCGTAGGGCACACTGAATTTGGGATCCAGTGATGTTTGATTGCGGGGATTGTTTTTGATCAGGACATAGTCCCCACGTTGAAAATTATTTATTTTAGCCTTGCGGGAGTTAAAGCGTTGCCTATCATACTCAGCCGTCTGAGTCATTCGTTGCTGTACTTGTCTGGTCAATGCCTCTATGTCAATCGTTTGGTTGTCAACTCGACCAGGTTGAGTAATCCTGGTGGTGCGCAATGCTTCCGTTGTGTGATCAGCGTGAGTGGTGCTACTCCTGTCACGCGATGTGCTGTGCAATTCATTGCTAACTGTAGTTCTTCAAGAGTGCTGTGCCACTGTTCGGTTTCGTAATTCTTGATCATTACCAGCGCGCTTTTTAGTGTGGCTACCACTCTCTCCACCTGACCATTTGCTCGGC
Organism: Nudaria mundana; assembly: GCA_963556515.1. Taxonomy (NCBI): domain Eukaryota; kingdom Metazoa; phylum Arthropoda; class Insecta; order Lepidoptera; family Erebidae; genus Nudaria; species Nudaria mundana. Next base: position 7,973,943 of record OY748313.1, read on the forward strand.
TGATGCCTGGCGCTATGGCATGAATGTTTATACCAAACTGATCACAGAACTGTGTAAACTCACCTAAAAATTCCCGTCCTCCATCCACGATTATTTGGACTGGTGTTCTAAATAAAAGTACAGTACGTTTTAATGCGGCAAGCGTACTGTGTGTGTGTGTGTGTGTGTGTGTGTGTGTGTGTGTGTATGTGTGGGCTTTTATCAGTGGCATGATATAACATTACGTATTTTGTGAATGCATCCACTGTTACAATAACGTACTGTTGATCCTCTTGGGTTCTCAACTTTCCCGTGATGTCCATGTGGATCACTTGAAATGCACATGTTGGCTTTTCAATCGGGCGTAGCTGTGCTTGTACTGTCCCAGATGGGCCTTTACAAGTTCTACATACTACGCAGTTGTCAACGTATCTTCGGATCGTGGTGCTCATCTTATCGAACCAGCAAGTTTCTTTGATTTTCTGTAGGGTTTTCTCCCAACCTGGGTTCTTAAGTGTGGTGTGGAAGGAGTTAATTAAACTCCATTGGAAGGACTTCGGTACTACTGTTCGCAGCTGTTGGCCGAATATCTGGTCTAGGACGTGCTTCTTTAGTACGCCTTCTTCCAAGGTAAAACCTTCCACTGGATTGTTGTCAATCAGGGTATTCAGTATTGGCCGAAGTTCGTCATGTCGTCGTTGTTCTACCTTCAACCATTCAAGGTCTTTTGTAATTACGTTTACTGCCAGTTCACTGTGGTTTCTGCTGAAGTAATCAGCATGCTGAAGACGGTTTCCTTTACGGTATTCGAGCTCGAAGTCATAATTTTGTAGAAACGCCCACCAGCGGTGAATCCTTGGTAACAAGTCCTTATGTTTCGACGCCTTAAGTGAATTACAGTCGGTTATTACTGTAAATTTTCTTCCGTATAGGTACTGTCGAAAGTGCTTTATTGCTTGGACCACTGCTAATGTTTCCAGTTCGTATGAATGATAACGTCTTTCAGTATCAGTGGTCCTCATGCTCATGAAAGCTACCGCATGTTGTCGTCCGTCGAAAATTTGCACAAGGACTGCTCCAAATCCAAGACTGCTTGCGTCTGTATACAGTTGTATTGGTGCTCCTTCTTGTAAAAGGGTCAGCACAGGAGCTGAGGTGAGGCATTGAATTATTGTTGACCTTCTCGTGTCGGTCTTCCCATTCCCATTTGGCTCCTTGTTTGGTTAATTCGTACAGCGGTACCATGATGCGTGAAAAATCCGGGATGTACTTCCGGAAATAGCTTGCGAGACCATTGAATTGCCTCACTTGTTTGACGGACTTCGGTATTGGGGCTTTGACCAGAGCTTCCACCTTCCTTGTGCTGGGTCGTACTTGGCCGTCTGATACCAAGTTGCCTAGATATTCGATGGTCCGCTTAAAAAAACTGCACTTGTCGGCGTTGATGGAGAAGCCAGCTTCTTGTAAAGCTATTAGGATGCGTTCAATGTTTGATAGTCCTTCGCTGAAATTTGTACTTTTGCTTAGTACGTCATCAACGTACACTTGTGCGACTGTTCCCAACAGTGGGTACAATGCTCTGTTGATGCACCTCTGATACACTGAACAGGCATTGCTCAATCCGAACGGCATGGTAATATACTCGTACAATCCATCTGGTGTCACGAACGCGGTCTTCTCAATGGACGTTTCCGCGATGGGTATTTGGTGAAACCCACCTGCCATGTCAAAGCTGGTGTAGTAATACCCATTGGCCAATTGATCGATCTGATCAGAGATTAGTGGCAGCGGGTAATGGTCGCGTGATGTATTCGTATTGAGCTCTCTGTAGTCCACACATAGCCGATCATCTCCATTCTTCTTTTTTACTAAAATTATAGGACTTGAGTAGGGAGATTTGCTTTCGCGAATGATGTTGTGTTCCAGCAAATCTTTGATGATATCCCGAACTTTTTCCCGTTCTACCGGACTAAGCCGTTAAGGCCTTCGCTCAACATATTTGTCTGCATTCTTCAGTCTAATTTCCAGCTCTCCAGTGTTAACGCGCGTTTTTGGATATCCTCGGATGAATAAGTGCACATATTTGGTCAGTACGTGCGCGCGCAACTGGTTCAATTCTTTGGGATTCGTCAGGTCGCAATCTAATTTCTCAAAGGTGCTACTCTGTATTGTCACAAGATGGGCCATTTGCTGGTGAATCAGTCTGGTGCCGTCTGATGTTATCACCATGCTTAAGTGGGTACCATGAATCAAATTCATACCAATTAATACGTCAGCTGACATCTCATGATCAGGAACCACAAAGAATAATATTTCAATCCTTATCGCGTCAATGATACAGATGGTCTTCATCTCTAATATTGAAATTACCGGAAATTGGCCAATCACCTTCAGCTGGTTAACTGCAGAGCGTCGCTGAACAGGTAATTTTGCAGCAATTGATTCTCGAATCAATGAGCATTCTGTTCCATATCGAAGATGGCACGTATTGTTCTTGCACCAATTGTAACAGTGATGGGTGCTTGATTGGTTCCAGCTATGCAGTTCACGTTCGATGTCAGTGCGTTTTGACGCCTGTAGCACGTCTCAAATGTATGACCCGCTTTCTTGCAGAATGAACAGGTAATCGCGTTTTTAGGTGTCTTCGTTGTTGTAGTACTGGTTCTCTGAAGATTTGAGGTAGATTCCGAAGGTCTGAATCTACACTCGTTAGTGCTATGTCAGTCCTTTTGCATATTTGGCAACGTACAGCAGCGGCTTGAGAAGAATCTGGATATCGTGCACGTTTTGGCATCGATGTGATAGGATTTTGGTGAGGGCGCTTCTTTCTTAATGAGGACGCCACAGAGATGAGTTCTGGAACCGTGTTTGCTTTTGCGTTTATCAGCTCAATACGTAAGCGTTCATCGCTTATACATCCTATCACTGCTTCCACTGAAAGTTCATCATCCAGTTGATCTTCCGTAATTCTTTTCCAGAGAACCCAGGCGCGGGATAAAAATTCAGAAATATCCTTGCTTGATTCATATACGTGCTCCCGAAACTGTAGTATATCACGGGAGTATCTGTTCTCTGGCTCAAATGTGGTAATCAGTTTTTCGCGGAACTCTTCCCACGAGGATGTAATCACCAACCAATCGTCGATCCACATCTTAGCACGTCCCTTCAGTAATCCACACACCTTAGTACGTAGATCCAGGTCATTTAGTTTGTAGCTGGCAGCTGCTTTATCGATGTGCTGGCACCATTCCCGGACTCCAACATGACTGTCGGGATCGAATGACGGTAAATAGATGTCCTTGATCCTGATCCTTGGTTCTGGAGGAGAATACAACCGTTCGGACATCCTTTGCATCATCTCCATCATTTGTATCATAAACTGGGGAGGGCATCCGACTATTGGAGTAGTTGGATGCATTGTCGTTGTGTTGGGTGTGGATCATCCAACACAACGACAATGCATCCAACTACTCCATTAGTAGCAGCGATGGGTACAAAAATCAAAATCAAAATATCTTTATTCATATAGGTCACAAAGTAACACTTATGAACGTCAAAAAAAGAAAATGCTTCTACATTTACATTTACCGCCAGATTCGCAAGGCAATAGGTAGAGCCTGTGAGGAAAGAACCTGGCAAGAAAAACTCACGGCCACTCTTTTTATTCGCCAGTAAATACAATGATTCTGTTACAACAATAAAAAGAGGGCAAGGGCAGTACGTGACCATGTGTGGACCAAGTGAACTTAAAAATTATGAATCTCTGTTATTCACAAAAAGAAGTCAAATACTAGTTAAAGGTGCCACATAATCTCAAAGTACCCATACCTTACAATATCATAATAATAATAATTTAACAATAATAAGTGAGTTTCAGCAATAAAACAACATTTCAAACAGAAGTAACCCCTATGTAGCTCGAGTGATGAGCAAGCAACTCATTGCCATTTCTCTGTATCGTTTAGATAATCTTTAATAGTATAATATGCCTTTTTTAGGAGGTGTGTCTTAACAGCCACTTTGAATTTATTCGAAGGAAGGTTCATAATGTTTAGAGGAATTTTGTTATAAAAACGCACACCAAATCCTGCAAAGGCGTCATGAACCATCTGTAAACGATAATACGTCCCAACCCCTGGAAGGTATACTTCTTGATTGTAAGATGTGGGTCCCATTGACGTGAATGGTACCCCTACGGAAGCTGGTATTTCCGCAGCGATTGGTGTATACGTCGTGCCTGTGGAAATTCCCGTTGTGATGGGCTGCACGGTGTTAAAGTTGTTTGCTGGTACTCCTGAAGTGTTCAACGAGGCAGTGTCTATCAGTCTGGTACTGCCCTGCGCTGTTCCAGTCGTGACAGATTGAACCGAAGTCGCTGAGGATGTGGTAGGGACCAGAGCTTGTTCTGATCCCACTTCTGATGACGGAGGAGGGTCTCCGTAATTATTTTTAAAAAGCGTGACACCAGCATTGCTGGCGTCACAATTTCCATGGTCGGGGCTCATCTGCGATGATCAAAGTAAACACAAGTAATACTTTCTTGAATTTATTCTCGAACTTTTGAGGAGGTCCGATCACTACGACGGCTCAAGCGAGAATGAATCGATTGAGCGTGCGTTCGGCCTTTTATAGCAAAACTATGTGAGTCATTCATTTGAACAAAACACCTATCCTTGCACAATAAAATAGTTTTTACATTGCAAAATGTTACAATTTGATAATCAAAACGTTTTAAAATTATTTTAACAGCTATTAGTACACTGTCCTGTGTATTACTAACACTAGATTATAAAGAAATTGTTACTAATACATAGGATGTAAGTCCGAAATAAATAATTATTATTATATTATTATTTCGTTTATTCATTAACATACTTATTTTATACATTTTTAAATAGGTTTATAAAAAACACAAATACATTTAAAAATATAAAAAATAGTGACCCACCAGTAGCGGAGTAGGACCCAAACTACCGGCGGTGGAGGCTACAGACTAAGAAACCTCCTAACAATACGGCACGTGTCGAGGATAACAACCTTCTGAATCTGACTCTTGATCCAACAATCTAACGAGAGTCTCTTGAGATGTTGGTCGAGACTCTTCGCTATTAATCCGTTAGCCGAAATGACCATCGGCACAATGATCGTCGAGTCTACGTCCCACATGGCGGTTATCTCGAAGGACAGATCAAGGTACTTGCTAAGTTTGTCCTTCTCTGCCTTCACGAGATTCTCGTCATGCGGGACGGCGATATCGACGAGCACTGCCCGACGCTGGGTCCGATCAACCAACACGATATCAGGCCTATTGGCAACAATAGTCCTGTCCGTGATGATTGATCGGTCCCAGTAGAGCAACGCACGACCATTCTCGAGAACTGGCATTGGTGTGTACTTATAATATGGTACCTCGAACTCAATAAGGCCGTATTGAAGAGCAAGTTGCTGATGGATGATCCTGGCTACTTGATTGTGCCTATGCAAGTACTCGCTGTTAGCAAGATACGAACAACCGGAAATGATGTGGCGAAGTGATTCACCAGGACGGTGGCATGCTCGACAAATGTCGACCGTACCGTCCTTCATGATGTATTTCCGATAGTTGTTCGTCTTAATAACTTCATCTGCAATTGCACAGGCAAAACCTTCAGTTTCCCCAAAGAGGTCACCGAAACGTAGCCAGTTCACCGATGCGGGCAGGTCTACATCGGGTCCTCTTAAGACTCGGTAGAACCGCCCGTGTAGCTCCTTGCTCTTCCATACGTCCTTACGGTCTTCAGTACTTAACACCTTTGGTTTACGCCAGTTCTCGTTAGCCAAGGAAAGAGGTGTCAGGCCCTTGTCAACCATCACAACATCGCAATGAATGCCACACCCATTCTGTAGGAAGTAATTCCTCAGACTGCACACTTCACGGTTATGGAGGTTCTTGGCATTTAAAAATCCTCGACCCCCCAACTTCCGTGGAATGTACAGTCTCATGACAGAAGATCGTGGGTGTAACATTCGATGCAATGTCAGTTGTTGACGGACTCGCCTATCCAGGGCGTCTAGTTCCGTTTGAGTCCACCTAAGTATGCCAAAGGAGTACAGCAATAAAGGCATTACCCAACCGTTGAAAGCCCGTATTTTGTTACCGCCGGACAAAAAACTGTTAAGAACTTTTGTCAGGCGGCCAAAAAAACGTTCTTTCACCGATTTCTTAATGTCCTCTACCGCTATACCCAATGACTCTGACATACCTAGGTATCTGTATGTTTCGGTCTCGGAGAGAGATCTGAGAGTTATTATCTCAGAAAGTTGTAAATTCGGTGAATATACAACCTTCCCCCGCTGTACATGCATAATCGCACACTTATCAACACCGAACTCCATCTTAATGGCATTACTAAAAACTTCCGTAGTTTTTAGTAATGTCACTAAATCTTGGTGCTTCAGTGTGAACAGTTTGAGGTCATCCATATACATCAGGTGAGAAATAACCTCACCCCCTCTACGAAACCGATAGCCTAGCCCTGAATCCTTCAGCAATGTGCTAAGTGGATTCAGTGCTAAACAGAACCACAATGGACTCAAACTATCGCCCTGGAATATACCACGCTCAATCCTTATCAAGTCATGCGGACCAGAAGCGCACTCACCACTACCTGGTTGACGAAGTACTGTGGTCCACTGCCCCATACATGAGACTAAGAAGGATTTAAGAGTCGGATTAATTTTATACAACTCTAAAATCCTCCCCAGCCATGAATGAGGCACCGAATCATAGGCCTTCTTGTAGTCAATCCAGGCAGTAGAGAGGGCGCCCCTACTCCGCCTAACTTGTTGGCTAATGGTCATGTCAATAAGGAGTAGCTCCTTAGTACCACGTGACCCAGCCCTACATCCATTCTGAGCACTATCTAAGATGTTATTTGACATTATATGTGAATTTATTTTAGTTCTCAGAATAGATATATATATTATTATTATTAGCATGTGTGAATCTATTTTTAATGTTAACACTTGATAAAACAATGACCACATGTTTTCACATCAGAAATGCAGCTCTCTTACAAACAGAATACATCAAAAATAATCTGTATCTAATTATAAGCAATCCGTTACTCTAATGTTTTTAAACACGATTTATTACCAATCACAATAAACAAATCTGATTTGATTTTGAGGTTATTCCGGACACGTGTTCCCGTTCCCTATTTGTTTTGAAGTGTTGCAGCCCGCCGACATGTACTTATGATCAATATTATTCATAACAGAAAGTAATTAAATGCAAATAATGAACTTTATCGATCCAAATTCTAAGATATGATTCTACTCTTGTTTAGATAAAGTTAATTACATGGTAAAAATGAGTTCTGTATAATATGTATGTTGTTATTTTAATAATTATCTATTTAATAAAAATAACTTGTGCAGCTTAGTGATGTTTCGTAAATGCCTGATTTCCAAAGTTGCAGTTAATGGACTTAATGGCAAGGTCATAACGCCTGAAATTGAATAGATAGAAATAAGTGGGTTTTTGCCTTTTGTAGAATGTGTCAAATGAAGTCCACTATAAATAAAAACGTATTTAGTGATTTTTTGCAGTTAATGAGTTCTTGGAATAAGCCGACGATTTAGTCCATTCAACGTAAAGGGCATTGAATCACATAGGTAGCTATTTTTGTTTCTATACACTTGGGACTCGGTGGTGCGGTGGGCGACTATCATGCCAAGGTCCCGTGTTCGAATTTTGTTTTTTTTCCACATTTTTCCGTAAAGTTCAACCTTAGCAAAAAAATGAAGTCGTTTTTAGGGTGACCACGTTTACTGCCCTGACATCCTTCGACGCCCGTTTCCCTTTTTAGTATTTGGCTGAGATTTGAGTATACTTATAACTGGAATATATTAACTAGAAACTAAAAACCTGTCGGTGTGCATGTCTTTAGACATAAATTACAATATTAGAAATTAAACGTAAATACCATCTAATAATAAAATGGGTTATGATTGGATACTCCAAGCCCGTTCGTTTCATCTTCCATTTTGCTGTCATGAGGCTGCCTGTCATAGTGTAGTACCTACTTAGGTGCATTTATGAGTTAAGGTACCGAAAATTTCAAAAAAAGAATCAGAATTATAGGAAAACTTACCTAAGAAATAAAACATATCTATACAAGCATATTATATATTTTTTTTTATAATAATTAAGAATAAATTCTTACATCACAAGTTATAAAATAAATACATTTATTGCCTTAAATTAAGTCCAAAAGTACTCTGTACAATTATTGTTAGCGATGTACAAACGAGAACGACAAGTAAAAATATCCAAAAAACAAAAAAAAAATTAAATTAAAAAGGACCTTACCGCGATGTAAGTGTTCACAATTATAGTCCATGTGACAAATCCACTAACAACTTAACAAATTGTGTCAGAATCACAACCAATAGTTTGCATATCTTAATTTCATTTCTTATCAATTATATAATTACACAAACTATTTTATACCATTGCTCTTTGCTTATTACTAAAACAAGAACCATTCTTTACCTTATTATAATTACAATTACATTAAAACTATCTAATTCCTAGCGGGTGTTTATTTATTGGACTGTTGTGCTTATTCTCACAATATCTCGTAGCCCTTTTAAAACTCGAGAACTAGATCTGAATGCAGACTGTTTTACATCATTTCTACAACCATTTTTCACTTTATAGAGTACCTTTAATACTAAAATATACCACGAATCTTAAAAAAAAACGAATTGTATTATTGAACCAATTGGGAATATTATAATAAAATATTATTTGAGATCACTGGGTATCTAGACTAGTATTGTTGAAAGTAGGACAGAAATTCTTAAGAAAAATAGAAGTGTTTATTAGACATGTCGAGTTTCAAATCTGTCACCCACATCTAACGTTACACTTCCAAAAGCATGTTTGGCTGAAAGACTGACTTGTCAGTTCAGTAGGTAATTAATATTTCTATAAAAAAGAAAATAAATAGGTAGGTTCTCACTTCATTAATCCACTTAAGATCACTGAGAGCTTTAACATTGTTAAATCTATCAATATCGATAATCGGCCAATTTCTATCTCAGTCCATAGTTCGCACAATTGATATTGACAGAAATTGATTGAATTTTCAATCCCGGATAGTAGACTAAACTATAAATAGATTGAATATTGAAATTGCCGAATATCGATAAAAATGAATCGCTGTTTGTTTGTCTCGCTAACAGCTGGACTCATTTTGGTCTTAAAACATTCAGAAGTTTTTTTTTTAAATTTCAGGCAGTATATTTATTGACTGAGGGAGCGAAGCGACCGAAGGCTCCGTTTCAACTTGCAGACTGGGGAGAATTTCTTTCGTCTGTACCCATCTACGGGTTCTGTCAGATCATGTTTGAGGCCGTATTTATCAACCGATTTGCATGAAACTTTACACACACACTCCTTACTTACAATGAATAACATTTGAATTATATTTTTTTGGATTGGATGACAAATGAAAGAGTAATAAAGAAAATTGAAGAAGAAATTTTCTAAACAAAGCCGCTCCCGAAGTCTACGGTTCACAGAACCTCTAGTAATAATTATCGTTACTTACAGTGTTGATATACTTAATTAAGTGTCTATTCCCTAACTAGTTATTGCTATAAAACGACACAACTAAGTATATCCAAACATTCTGTTACATTAACGACGTTGAAAACTGTTTATAAAGTATCACAGTCTGCAAACAGTCCCTAGTGTATTGCTTTCGGTTCATTTGCTTGTAAAATCAAGGCATATATTTTAATCAAGGCCACTGTGTCAACCACAATGTGCTAACTACTAGTCTAGCATATCAATATATGCTCTATGTTAAAACCTCTAAGGTGAAAACATAATCTTTCGAGTTGAGATATAAGTATTGGCATTGTTCATACAGAATTACAGACAACAATAAAATTAAATAAGACGGTTTAAATATATCACGAAATATAAAATTACGTGGCAAAATTATATGGCATCAGATTTTTAAGTACTTTTATTTAAAGTAAGGACTATACTTGTCTACTAAACAAGTTTAAGGTTGTCAACGGAGTATAAAAATGTTTTATACCCGTTTAATAAGTTGTGATGTTACTATTTTAATGTCAACAGAGTATAAAATGTTTTATACTCTTTTTAAAGGTTGTATCGTTACTATTTTAAAGACAACAGAGTATATAAATGTTTAAAACTCATTTAATAAGTTATGTCGTAACTATTTTAAAGACAATGGAGTATAAAAAATAATAAAAATGTTTTACACGGGTTAATAATTTGTTTCATTAATATTACTATATCAATGTCAACGTAGTATAAAATGTATTATACTCATTTAATAAGTTGTGTCATTATTACTACATTAATGTCAACAGAGTATAAAAATGTTTTACACTCGTTAAGAAAGTTGTGTCATTACTATTTTAAAGAGTATCGTAAATGTATTGGAAGACAGAAAAACATTGCTATTCAGATCAAAACGTAAAACTGATACTTCAAATTTATACTGGCCATTAAGCCAACGTAATTAAAAAAACCAATTTCACTAACTACAATACAATAATTATTATAAACCTAAAATGGACAAAAGATATAAAAATTATGTACTTTCCGTGTTATGATTGTAAACAATGTGCGGGTTTCAATAGTTTACGATTACATTTTAACACAGGGTCGGGCTCCATTAATTTCAAAATTGACTAGATATCTGTGTGCATAGGAATCATATATAAAATAGCTAAGTAAAGGAACCGATACACTGAAATTCTGGCATGTCCGTGTAAAAAATCGTCTAAAACTAATTTATCGCCGTAAGCAAAAAGTTTACGTCTAGAAACTGTACTTTAAATTATGTAGAGTATACAACAACACGTCTAAACTTTTGTACAATTTGTACAAACTCATCCGCACTCGCCAACGCAAAATCACGCTCAGTCGAGAAACCTAGGGGGGCGACCTTCGTCGAGGCCGAGATACGCTAACAATCATTATACTAAAATTTGTCTGAAAACCTTCACAACATAGAAAAAATCTCACAATAATACGCGAACTAACGAAAATCACTAACAAAATATTTGATCTGTCATTTCACCGGTGTACAACATCATTAAGTACGATAGCGAGTCTCGACGACGCGGACGGGGAACATCTGTGCCAACATACGAGGAACCTGCGCGCGTCAACCAACCTCGGGGCACCGCCGCGTGTGGGCGGGCGGGGCCGGCGGGACGTATCACTTGGGCGCGTAGGGCGGGTAGCCCTGCGGCGGCTGGGCGGCGCGGCTGCCCGTCGCGTACAGCTGCTGCTGGAAATTGTGGAACTGCGCCGCGTACGTAGGGTCGGCGGGCGACGGCACCGCGAACCCACCCGCCTTGTACCCGGGGCCCGGGCCCCCGCCACCCATGGACGGCGGCAGCGCCTGCGCTGCGCCCATGCGCACGCCGCCGCCGACCATGCCGCCCTTCACGCCGCGGAAGTTGGGCGCGCACATGGCGCCGGGCCCGAACGGGTCGCCGGGCAGCTTAGGCGGCGAGTTGAACCCCTGCGGGTAGTGGTGCGGCATGCGGAGCATCCCCGGCGCGCGCATCACGCCCCGCATGCCCGGGTCCATCTCCATGCCGCGCGCGCCCGGGAAGTAACCCCCGCCGCCCTTGCCGCCCTCCATCTGCATGGGGTTCGTGACTCGCTGCAGAAAGTCCAGGCTGGGCGGCCCCCGCGGCCCCGAGTTACACGGCATCTGCGGCCTCGTCGGCAGATACTGTATCGTGTTGGGTGCGCTCGCCTTCACCTGCACGTTGGCCCCGTTGAACGGGGGCATCTTGCCGGGCCCGCCCATCCTGGGACCCATCATCCCCGGGTCGGGGCCCATCGGTCCCATGGGACCGCCCATAGGTCCGCCACCCATTTTCGGGCTCAGATTCATGTCCGGTGGGAAGTCGCCGCCGGGCATCATTCCCTCCATCGGTCCGCCCATCCCCGGGCCTCCCATGCCGTCCATGTGACACCCTGAGAAAGAAAACCGGAAATCTTTAGAGTAAAAAAATAAGGAATTAAAATGGGGCAAATTGAAACAACAGCAACTTCCCAAGTCAATTAACACAAAATATATTCACCTAAGTCGTTCATCATCATATGGGGATGTCCGTGAGGATGCATCGAGTGGTGATGTTGCATGTGATGTGATCCTGATCCGAAAGGTACCATCCCGCTACCGTTAGGTCCCATGGGTCCCCCGGGCCCGGGACCGCCGCCGCCCACCGTGTTCGTCAACTGTTGAGACATTTGTGCGAGAGAGGATATGGGGTCGAAGGAAGACGTCGATGTCATAGGTCCGTTGGGACCCTGGTTTGGATTGATGGGAATGTTGTCCGGCCTGTTCATACTGCAGGGTCCGGGGAACGGGCCTGGGAGACTCGTGCTGTTTGGACCTCCTGACAACGTCGTCTGTTGAATAAAAACGTATGTTTACCCAAAAATTCAGAGATATAGAAATCAAATAGAGAAATAAATAAGAAATTTCATACATTTAGACGACGACATACCTCGTTATTGCCACCGAGGTTGTCGTCCATGTTGCCACTATTGCTGGGTGCCGTACTATTGGCCACACTACAGCTATTCTTGCTTCCCGCACACGAGGAAGCGACGGAAGACGGCGCATAAGGACCTTGACTTAATTGCTCCCTTTGTGGGGTCTTTGAGGCACTGTCTTGACTTGATCTGTTTGATGATGGACTTGGCCGAGATTTTTCGTCTATAATAGAATTGAAGAACATTCTTTTACTATTGTATTTCCTAAAGTAAAAAATGTCATAAAAACATGTTGCAGAATTATCTTCTAAAAAGTGGTATATTTGAAATATATTATACTACCAATTGATGGCCCTCGGAGGAAGATGCTACAAATATTGAACAAATTTTTTTTGCAAACTTAAATTTTAACTAATATAGCAACTACAACACATATACTTCTTTATTTTGAATAATATTTTACTATCTATTCTATAGATCTCCATTTAATAAATTGTGGCGTGCTGGCAAGCAACGAAGCACCACCTCTGACGTCTTTATATACGAGACGTCTATATCATACGAGAAGGCGGTTCTAGTCCCTTCTACAAGTTTCTACCAGTTTCTATCTGCGCATACGCCATAAGCCACACCTCCTTATAATTGAACTAGCCAATTAGGTACAAGCGATAACTTATAAGTACTACAAAGGTATAGGTATTATACTCGTTCTTTTGTTTAGATCCACGCCCATTTAAACCTGTTTGTGTCAAGCCGGGGATATACTTGATGATATAAATACGAATACATTTCGAAAATCAATCACCTCCCAACAAACACTTCAAAATCATTAACTCAACCATAAACTACATACCTTGACATTTGCCAGCGGAGGTGGGTGTCTGTGGGTTGTTGAACACCGGACTCTGTTCTAAGGAGAATCGTCCGGACCGAGCTTCTGATAGTGATGAATGAGGTTCTGGGGTTCCTGGCATCATACTGTACAAACAAAATGTTACTGTAATATGTAGTCTTAAATAAAATAATAGTGAGAAGCCTCTTGGGCCTCCATCAATTTTACTGAATGGTTTTGAGCCATTTTAAAGTCATAGGACTCGATTAAAACGCAATAATGGAAGGGAGTCGTTAAAAATACATTCCCTCTGCCAAAGAATATGGTCAAGTGCTTATAAGCTGCAATAAAACAAGTGGTTGGGTTAGGTAGGACTATATTTCAATATGACTAGATAGCCTGTTTGACTAGACTAGCTATAAGACTACATCTTGATTTAACTAACTTAACCTGAAACGATGTAGTCACATCGAGATTTAGTCTTAAAACAATCATCATTCACCAAGCCTTTTCCCAACACAGTTGGGGTCGGCTTTCCAGTCTAACTGATTCGGCTGAACTTCGATATTTTCCGTGAAGCGACTGCCATCTGACCTTCACAACCCATGGGCGATATCGAGTTCTGTAGTTAAACCGGTCGGATTTTTAAGGGCTCCAACTACCCCTAACGACTGTCATAGATGTTCGTATGACAACTGGGACCGACGGCTTAACATGCTCTCCGAGGCACGGAGGGGTCTCAATGTCTTAAGAAATGGTCACTAAGACCGGCCTGAGTAGATGTTGCTTAACCTTTGCAATGTATTAATATTGTCGGTTACCACTAGACCACGAGCCCCTCAAGTCTTAAAAGAATCTACGCCAAATTTCAATATTTAATCTCTATTCATAGTTTGCTATCCGGGATTGATAGTTCAATCAATTTCTGCCAATGTCAATTGTCAAACCATGAATTACATTCATTGAATTATCAATCCAGTCATACAGGCATATATTCATATTGAGATGTATTCACCCAACTGTACCCAAGCAGTTGTTATGGTATAGAATGCATTGCATTATTTATTACTAGTGGTCGCCCGCGACTTCGTCCGCGTGGTAATTTGTATTTTTTCCCGTTCCCGTCGCGCCGCGTCATATTTTGAACAATTCACACAATATCTTTATAAATTGTAGCCTGTGTGTTATTCTGATGTATAAGCGATATTATTGTAAAGTTTCATTAAAATCCATTCAGTAGTTTTTACGTGAAAGAGTAACAAACATCCATCCAACCATACATACATACATACTCACAAACTTTCGTGTTTTATTAGTAGGATGCAAAAAAATTACCGACTTTTATGTATCGGGAAAATGCATAATGACATTTCCCCTCGTCCTGCGGGGACCCGTGTAGCTCTATGGATTAGACTAAGATGCCCAAAAAGTATTTTTAGTTTTAAGGTATTTATCTATGGGCCGTAGAATAAGTTTATACCAACTGTAACTTTTCTATTTGTTGCCTGAAATAAATAAAAAAAATGGTAGCAAGTACATACCCAGCTGGTGATTTCTGATTAGAACTAGATTGTGGCGTTTGTCCACCACTGTTTGACGGCGGCCCATTGTCTTTTAACGATGTGTTCGGCTGTTTTTGTATCGTTAATTCTTGACCTGTTACATTCACATACACAAAAATAATAATCAGAAAAACCGAAATATTATACATACCAAGTCCAATCGGTTATATTTATTGTGACAGTTATGTGGACATATAAAAATACATCGTATTTAATGCCGGCACTTCCGCTTGTTGTATCGTGTTCGGGATTTTATTATTTGTCCAAATACGTAAATGTATAGACGGTTTATTTGAATATTTTGTTTTATTTGCACGAATATGGCAAATCACGCAAATAGCGAATATGCGTATCCGTACAACTGTCGGATTTTGATCACACATAGAATCAAAGGATATTTGGTATACCTACGTACAACCCATGTATAAATAACACAACGTCATCTAGCCCAAACTAAGCTATAAGCTTGTGCTATGGGATCTAGACAACTGATAAACATACTTGTATATTTCTAAATACATACATAATATACATAGAAAACACCCAAACTCCAAAATAAACATTTGTGGATCACACAAATATTTGATTCCTTTGAAAGCCGATGCACTACCGACCACGCCACCGATGCAGTCGTTACATGTATGGATGTCTTGTTTGAAGTATGTTTGATATTTGCGCAAACAACGATACCGCCACACGAATACGCTAAGCCAAATGAAGCGCCGTCATTAGAGAAATAAGGTTGCTTTGTCTTGTACACATATTGTCTGGTAAGAGAAGTAACCGATTGGAAGTAGTCCAATAGTTACTATGATATAAACATGTGGTAGTATGAAGGAACAAATTAGCCATAGAGTATGAAGGTACATTATGTTAGCACATTTTCACCAACCACCACCAAAATGAAAACGAAAATAATACTAATAAAAACACACACACAAAAGCACAAAAACGTGATATGTAAATGAGGCGATGACATAAAAAATTGTAGTAAAAAAAAAGTTTTTTAAATCTACCCACATAATTTTACACAAAATGGTATTTTTTTGTAAGATGTCTGACAGATATTTATAGTGTGTTATTATATTTTAGAATGGTTTGTTAACAAACTGTTGAATAGATTTCGATGAAAAGAAACTCATAGTTAGACACGACACATATCCCGGTTAATGTTCCCATAGGAATTGCGAACAAGATAACTAGAAATTCAACGATATTTCATTTCTAAAACTTAGGCTTTTTTACACACTTTAAATATGTATTTACAATAAAATACAATTGTATAAGCTGTAAATATGCGATTATATTTAAAGCAGAAGTGTTACGTATATAGGGTTACCATAAAAGCCTGGAATAAAAATAAAAATGTTATCGAAGAAATGTTGATGCCGATGGTATTTTATTTACAGGTATAAAGTAAGCAAGTGATACGCCCGTATTTCTGTAGACGTCCAATCAAGTTAAGGCTCCCAGCACACGTACCACAACATCACGACAGTCGCACAACATCGCAGCGACAAAAAAGTGGTCATTGAGTAGTGTTGTTGCAGCTATTTGAAATTGCGTTGTATGTCAGACAAATGCTATGGCACTGAATGTTAAATTCACGATGATTTTGTTTGCTTTGTGTCGTTGCGATTACTACACACCGGTATAATACCCACCAGTTCGATGCTTTCAATGACAAAATGTGGGCAGTGTGTATCAAACTATGCCTTTTCATACAAAGTTGTGCTTGACCACGACGTTGCTTCGATTTGTGGGCTGTGGTTGTCGTGACGTTGTGGTACGTGTGCTTGGAGCCTTAAGTTACCTTCGAATTGGTTGAGATAAGATATTTGCTGCGGGGACGGCACGGGCATCAAACTCGGCTCCTTGCAACTACCACCCTGTTGATTCTTCTGCTGCTGCGCCGCCAAACATTGGAGTGTACGGACAAACACACCATCGTCTAGTTTCTCTAGTATTTCTTATGTGGCCAATGTTTGATCCAATGTTTCGTTAAAATTTTAACTCCGCAACAAGTTTTTGTTCCAGGTTTGTCAAGTTTATTTATGTTATTTCGTCACACGATGGGATTTCAAGCGTCAAGCGTTTTGCGAGGGGGAGGGGAAGGAAAACAAAAAATATGCATTACAACTACAGAAAAAAAAAACAAAATCAAAATAAATATAAATAAAAAGACATTTTGACATCAAAATTGTTAAGATTGATGGGAAATGTCACAAAAACATATAAATGTCGTGGTTGGGAAAATGTCTAACACAGGTAAAAAATGAGCATGCTTTACAACTATGGCTTCAGTATAATATGATTAAATTCTCATGCAACATTTTAAAACTTACCAGACACTTTTCATGAATTTAAAGGACATGTTTTACGGGCCAATTACAATCTTGATCCATATTTTGGCTATCCACGATTGATAATGCAATGAAATCCTGATTCGACATTGACAGAAATTTATTGAATTATCAATCGATATATTTCAATATTCAATCTCGACAGATTGAATATTGAAATTAGGTGTTAATCGATAGAACAATGATACGAGGTATGAATGACCCCTTAATAACCAACATTTCAAACCTAATCAAATAATTACAGCATCCTTTAAATTCCATAACACAATAATCGGTAAAGTTATATCGAATAAAATCGATTTTTTAAACATTATCGATTATAGTCAACTCAGTCCTAAATATTGGTGAAAAAAAAATAATTCAAAATAGGTACAGACCTGGTGCGTCTTGTTTAGGTCCCTGTTTGCAATGTGCGGGACTATTTAACCCACTACCGGCCCGTGATGCTTCCGCTGACATTGGCATTTGTACTGAACCGTGACCAGGGGATTGTGTTGCTATAGGAAAAAAAACGAGTGTGCTTTAGACCACACGACTGAAATAAAATCTTAGAAGTAACTCTCTTACACTTTTCGCAACGATCTTGTCCTTTCGTAAATCACACATGAACTATGTCATCATTCACCAAGCCTTTTCCCAACTCAGTTGGGAAAAGGCTTTCCAGTCTAACTGCTCGCGGCTGAACTAGGATATTTTCCTTGAAGCGACTGCCATCTGACCTCCACAACCCATGGGCGATATCGAAGTTCTGTAGTTAGACCGCGAGGATTTTAGATTTAGGGCTCCAACTACCCCTAACGACTGCCACAGATGTTCATATGACAACCGGTGCATTAAATATTTCCTGCGCTATGTGACAGATGTCACCAAACCGACGAATTAACTTTGAACAAGCGTCATGTTTAGTGTTTTAATTTGTTACGTGGGTTTTTTTGGAAGCAAATGATAATATGGTTGTAGTTTAACTTACCTATAGGCACTGAGGCGGATCTGTGTAATGGGGAGGCACCATAAGGGGGAGGCGGTAGACATCCACCACGCTCTGAGCACGGTGACTTTACTTGTGTACCTGGAATATATATACACTGGTTATACGTGACATACATTATTTTATTATTAAGTGATCGTAATTTAATTTCCCATGACTCGTCGAAAATAAATAAATAATTATTGTTGGACATCCTCACACAACGTCATCTAGCCCAAATTAAGCTAATATAAGCTTGTGCTATGGGATCTAGACAACTGATAAGCTTATATATTTCTAAATACATACATATTATATATAGAATACACCCAAACTCCGAAACAAACATTTGTGGATAACACAAATAATTTGATTCGACCCGGAATCGAACCTGGGACCTCAGGGACAGCAGTCGCATACTCATACCACTGCGTCACCGAGGCATATATTTAAATATCAAAGACAAATAGGGGTAAAATATACCCCATAATATTGCAAAGGTTACTTACTATACGTACTTAATTCGTTATCCATGGACTTAGGGTCGTCGAAGAATTGATGATGTATTTTTTGCCAGTCGATATCTGCGGAGGCGGGGCTCTTAGGGCTTCTGAGACCCGCCTTATGTATGCCTGGACCTAACCCACCAGGGTCTCCTGGACCCATCTGCAGAAATTAAAATTGTGAATGGAGTCAGGCGTTACCTGGCGAAAGTCCATGATAAAACAATGGAAAATCCAACATCATATACTCCATTGTTTTAATTAAAATCGTGTTATAGTAAATTTTTTTAATAGTAAATAGTTTGGTTATTTAATGTCTCCGAATAAAAAGTATTATTTGGCTTTGATTGAACGCAATGTTCATATTGTTTCAAATAGTGATACAGACATTACAGTACATACAGACATACATACATATCCAGATTTCCTGAAGGGGTAGACAGAGACATATTATTCAGCTACTTTTCGCTAGTACCGTTGCTAGTGCCACGTAATAGGTGGCGAACCTATTGCCGCTAACTGGGCATTTTAATGATAAAATATAATAAATATTGTTGGACATTCTCACTCAACATCATCTAGCCCAAACTAAGCTATAAGCTTGTGCTATGGGATCTAGACAACTGATAAACATACTTATATATTTGTGGATCACACAAATATTGGTTTCAACCCGGGAATCAAACCCGAGACTCCGGAGTCGAAAGCCGATGCACTACCGACCACGCCACCAAAGCAGTGTGATTGCCAGACCCTAGTCATGGTGGGATGGACAAGGTAATGCCATGGTGGGACCTTTACTTACACTTAAAACATTAAAAAGTAACGAAAATGTCAAAACTAAGGCTGCATAGGTTTCCTGGAATCTCTCCCTTCAAGATGACCTATTCTAAGGCAAACAATAGCATTTAATACTTACATTTCTCCCACGTCCATACTCATCACACATGGGTCCGTTGATGGGCATACCGTGATGGTCAGGTCCACAGTCCCCATGAGACATCATGCCCCCCATCATGCTGCCGTCCATCATGATACCGCCTGCAACACGCGGCACTACCATGTACCATAGAGAATTTTATACTAAGATACGAGTTTTTATTTGCAAATTTTACTTATTTAAGATCTTCATGCATGGAATCGGTCAGTGGCGGACTTCATGCTTTATAGAGGCCCGTTCGGCCCCATCGGACCACCTCGAGCCATGGGACCTGGCTCCACTAGGCTCCACTAGGTCTTATCGGTCCAGACAGTACAGATCTGATTTCAAACTATTCGACATCGACATTATGGGTCCATTAGACCCCTATAGTTTTATAAAAACTTCATGCAGGCGGACTTCATGCTTAATAGAGTAAGAGCCTACTACTGCCAGACATACGCCATTTAATAGAAGTTGAAACTTTCTCAGCGCATATCCAAAGGTAACAATGATCAGTGAGTATGGAGTTAGGATTGTGGTTACTTGGGCAGATTATCATCTCAACCCATTTGCCTACGCCTACTGCTGGGCATAGGCATCCCCAAACGAGGGGTGAATTCCTCATATTATACCTCGCTAGCCAGACGGTTGGTATAGGGTTTTGTGTCGAGTTTTCCTTTTCTAAACATACTTGTATATCTATATATTTAATACGACAATTTGTCTGTCCGTCCGTCACGTTTTTCAATTATAATTAATAATACATACATTTGCATGAAATATTTTTTTTTTTTTTTTATATTTGAGGCCATACAAAGTTTGCTGGGATAACTAGTTTTTTTTAATACATAGCGACCGACTCGGATATCGAACCCGAGAACTCAGGTATGGTAGTCGGATACACATACCACTGCGCCACCAAGGCAGATAACATATATGGTAAAGGTTTAAAAATCGGTATCCAGAGCAATTTCCTTATGATGAACCCCCCTCACCACCGACTGTGTGTTGAGCAGTGTTAGTTAAAAATGTGGTGTACAATAATGTCTTACCGTTCATTGCGTTTAAATTAGGTCCTGGCATCATTCTAGGTCCCATATGTGGCCCGCCCATCATACAAGGTTTAGGCCCTCCCATACCACCCATAGGGTTTGGCATTCGCTACAAGAAAAAGCAAACTTTAGTAATAGAATATCGAAAAATATGTACAACTCGTGTGTGATAAGTTGAGACTTGAGTTTGAATCACGTTTAGTCATTAATATAAAGTTGTGCGTTCCCGAGAACAAATGCTTCAATTGTAAAACACGTCAAAAATTAACACAAAGCATTCAAATTACCGGAATGGGACCAAATTGAACTGGGACCACATAGAAAAGTAGTAGCATTCATTTAAAAAAAAAAGATACAGTTGAATTGAAACCTGCTCCTTTTTTGAAAGCCGGTTAAAAAAGCTGTAAGCTTGTGATACTTACTTTTTAAACCTGCCCAAACACGCCGTTGATATCAAAGCGCTTAGATCGTCAACTTATTGCGCTAAATTTATAAAATACTAGCTGATCGCCGCATCTCCGCCCGCGTGATTTAGTTTACTCGTTTCCGGTTCCCGTGGGAACACATTACCGGGATAAAAAGTAGCCTATGTTACTCAGGGTGAATGTAGGTTTCCAATGGTGAAAGAATTTTTTCAATCGGCACAGTAGTTTTTGAGTTTATTCATTACAAACATACACACAAAAAATACAAATCTTTCCTCTTCATAATAGTAGTATATAGATAAGATTTTGTTTAAACTCACCCCCATAGGAACTCCACAACCTCTACCCATATGCATGTCTGTACACATTCCAGATTTCATATCAGGTCCACCACAAGGGCCTCTTATACCTTTCATTCCACACGGTCCCATTGGACCCATGGGTCCATTAGGCCCCATTCCCCCCATCATTGGCCCGTTGGGACCCATCATTCCATTAGGCCCCATAGAATGCCCATGCCCATGCCCACCCATTCCCATTCCACCCGGCCCGCCCATACCTCCCATTGGTCCCATAGGCCCATTCGGTCCCATCGGCCCGCCTGGGCCCATAGGACCTCCCATGGGCCCACTAGGTCCCATCGGTCCGGACATAGTACAGCTAGGTCCTGAGTTCATACTATTCGACATCGACATTATGGGCCCATTAGAACCCATAGGTCCATTGGGACCCATTACGGACATGGGTGGATACGGTGACATATTCATGTTGGCACTGGAGTTAGGGGGGTTTATGTCATTTGGTGGTTGTGAGCCATCGCCGGGACCTTGATTGGGGTTGTTGCCACCACTTTCTGGGAACAACATCTGATGCATTTTGCGTATAGTCGCGAGTTGTTCCTCTCTGTGTGCTCGCTGCTGCGGTGTTAGATTCTCGTCTGGTATTTTAACACCTGAAAATAGTATACTTGATATATTTATACTGTCGATTGATCACACCTGGTGGAAAAAATATGTATGTATGTATGTATTTTTAGAGTTCCGTACCCATAGGGTAAAACGGGAACCCTATTACTGAAACTTCGCTGTCCGTTCGTCTATCAATCTATCTGAGACTGTATTTCATAAACCGTGATATTTTAGAAAGTTGAAATTTTCACAGATAGTGTATTTGTTGCCTCTATAACAACAAATACTAAAAAACAGAATATAAAAAATATTGAAGGGGGCTCCCATACAACAAGTGTGATTTTTTGCCGTTTTGGTACGTAACCCTTTGTGCGGGAGTCCGACTCGCACTTGGCCGGTTTCTTAGTTTTTATAATAAATATTCTTTATTGTACATCTCAAGCACAAACTTAGTCTAAATAAAAAAAAAAATCATGTACAATGGGCGGCCTTATGGCATAGAGCGATCTCTTCCAGGCAACCTTAGGATGGTTTTAATTGGCCGCCTTAGGATGGTTTTAATTGGCCGCCTTATCGTCCATTGCCGGGCAAGCCGGGTACGCCCTCATAAGGACAACCCCACGTGGTTAAGAATAAGCCCAGGGTGAATACAAGTCTTATACAAAATAACTAGCAACCCTTAGCGCAAGTAACTGCGCAAGTAACTTTTTGTCAAATTTCTAATCTTATCGCACCACTTGAGACCACGACCTTTCCAACGGTGTGCCACACTTGACTCTGCGACTCTTAGTTTAGGAGGAGAAGCGGCTTCACTGGCGTATTATATATATATAGATAGATAAGATTTGTTTGGTTGTGATCATAGATGCTATGGGACCACTTCATAATAAATGCATACACACAAGACAAGCAATCTTTTTTTAGAGAAACTTTACCACTACCTTTAGGTCCAGTCTGGCAGGGATCCGACCCGGAATCTCCTGACGTCTGGTTTGAAGGCGTATCTTGAGGAGCGGAACCAGCTTCGGAACACGCTGGCATTGAACCTGGGCCGTTTGGCATGCCGTTCGGCATTACTGAGGGGTTTTTCTGAAATTGAATTTATATTTTTAAATATTGAGAGTGACCTGACAACATCGGTAAAGTATTCAAGTCTTAAGAAATACAGAAGGATAAAAAGTATTCAAAGTGTCCTATTTTAGATTGTCTACGTGTATATTAAATCTCATCCAAATCTATTCAGTCGTTAGATACAGAGTAACAAACTCTTAACTTCAGATTGTAAGGAAAATGCCTCTTTATTTTATGAAAATTATAATAAAAAAACACTTACGGTGTCCCAGGGCATTTCACCATCAGCACCGAGGCCGTCCATGACACCACAGGACGGGGTGCCCCCTGGAAACCCATCCATGGGACCCATACCAGGACCCATTTGACCCATTGGATTAGGACCTCCTTTCATCATCATCATTTGATTCCCTGGTCCGCCCATTCTGTTCGGTCCCATCATGTTAGGGCCCATCATATTGGGACCCATGCCACTATGTCCCATAGGACCCATATTTGGTCCCATTGGACTGCCCATCATGTGTCCCATTTGATTAGGTCCGCCCATCATGTTAGGTCCACCACGCATTCCTCCTCTGGTTTTTGCCATAGCAAGGTTATTCAGCCATTGGGCAGGACTTTGTTTGTTGAATTGACCCATCTTGAGGGGATGTTTCTGAAAATAATTATATTACACCTTCATGTTACCTATAAGAACACAATATAGAGATAAAAAATAGCCTAACAAATGCGTAAGGTCTCAAAGAAAATGACATGATTGTGTCCATCTAAAATTGTTTCAGAAAAAGTTTGTTCGTTATAGCGATGATTTAACATGATCAGAACCGTGGTGATTGTTTGTAAACATACTAAATATACTCTTTTTAGGCACTTAGTGAAACTGATAGTAATACATGCTAACAAAAAGCACTAGTACACTGTTTCACTTTTATTTAATTTACAGGATTTAACCTGACCGGTTTCGCTTTACAGTATTATCAAAGGTTGTTGTCCACTTTACATATTTATTAAACAAGTATTTTACTACACTGTCTAATATATCTTCAAGCGATTGTTGAACTAAATTCTTACCACATATGTGGGTAGATACAAATAACATTATCAGAGGCAGTGTAAGAAATTTACCCTGAAAATGGGGCGAGACTCAAAAAGTTGAGCAAGTCAAATGTCATAATTTGTTCCTGAATTTTGACATTTGGCGTACTCAGTGGATCTTCAACTCGACTTCGAAATTTTCGATCATATCAATGTGCGGTTCAAAGTTAAGCGCCCCATAGACTAGCCGCAGTATAGGCCTGTCAGTTAGGTGATAAGATTAAAGTTGGCTACATTAAAGCCTGACAGGCCCCTAGCCGCCGCCGCCGGCGCGGGCAGATCGTAGAGGATCTGTTAGTGTTTGGGTCCCTTTAAAATAAATCTTACCTCAAGATATTTCTTAGTCCCGGGCTGTGCACAGTGATATGCAATGATTGAATGGTGTTGCCCAGATATTACTGCTTCGGCGCCTTTGTTGGCCAGCAATGTTGAAAACACGAAGATTTGGCTTTGCTGCTGGCAGAACATCCATTATTTATTTGATTTATGGTGTCAAAGAAATTTTATACTATCTTTAACTTGACATACATAATTAAGCCTATATCCCGAAGGGGTAGGCAGAGGTGAGTTACACACACATTTTTAGCTGCTGAAGCTGTATACAATGGAAAATCAATACAATTTTGTAATTTCGATAAATTCTAACTTAAGTTTTGAAAAATATATTTTTACTAGCAGACGCGTACGGTTATGTCAGCGTAGAATAAAATATGTTAGGACAATTCACACAAAGCCATCTAGTCTCAAACTAAACAGAGCTTGTGATATGAGAACTAGATAAACTGATAAAAATACTTAGAAACATTTTGTTTTGTAAATACATAATATTATATATAGGAAACATCCGGACTTCGGCACAAATGTAAGTGTCATCACACAAAGTTTGTCCCGGCCGGGAATGGAACCCGAGACTCCGGCGTCGAAAGCGGATGCACTTCCAACCACGACATGAAGCAGTAACAGACTATCGCTATTGTACTATTCGTGGATTAAAACAGTAATCCTATGTGATACATGAATGTCAAAAACTATTTTTTTGACCTTGGATATTTATTACTATACATAATATTATATTCAGTACTAGCTGTCCCAGCGAACTTCGTACCGCCTGAAATTTTACTTTTAAACCTTCCCTGGACTTCCAGGAATATTTCAAGACCTAAATTAGACAAATCGGTCCACCCGTTCCCGAGTTTTAGCGAGACTAACGAACAGCAATTGATTTTTATATATATAGATAATAGATAATAATGGCCAAGTTATGTTGTTACCTCCATGCTGCCGGCTTGTTTGCTGATCACGTTGGAAGGCAGTGTCTGCGGTTCACTGGACATAGCTCCCATGGGTACGCCGGGACCCATGGGTCCACCGCCGCCACCCATGCGACATGATCCCATGTTCTCTGGGCCCCCGTTGGGGTTACGGCAGTTTGGATTTCCATCCTACAGGAGATATACTTATATTTCTGGTTTGAAAGTCAAAAACATACCAAAAGAAAATGTCTTATGTATTTTTTACTTTCGATTGTTGGCACTTAGTGCGAGGTTCCAGTACCTGGGGTGCCCGCCAATGGACATAGGGGCGGGCGACTTTAAAACAATGGCTATATCCGATATCGATAGTGGCCTGGAACGCCCTGCCTGTGCACGTGTTTCCTCCCACATATAATCCTGGGTTTTTTAAGCGGAGCGTGAAGAGGCACATCAGTAGGTCGTCAAGTTGAGGGCCACTCTCTATAGTATTGTGTGCTGTGAGTGTGGCCCACAATCGCTAGACATCATCACGACTTACCACCAGGCGGGCGGCGCCGGCGTCAATTTGGCGAACCAAATATTAAAAAAAAAAAAATATCTTTGAAGGGTAGGTAGAGGTGCATTACACACCTACACTTGGCCAGTACTTCTGTTGGTCCCACGTAATAAGTGGCAAACCTACTGCCGTTGCCGGGCACTATAGAAAATTCATAATCACTCAGTAATTCAAACCAAAAATCTAACAGTCAGGACAGATGTTACATACAACTAAATAGAATCTTTATTCTCGGTCTTTATGGCCTAGGGTATGGTAGTTTTCTTTCATGTGTTTAAAGTAAGTACATTATAGGTAGGTTTTGAGGAACTTGATATCGTCCATCTTACTCTAACTTCACTATAGAGTCACTTTCGCTCTTAAATTTGTATAGCAAAAGCTACAACTCTTTAACATAAATGCAATGAATGGCCACTTCATATACTAAATGAATTGTTAACTGCATCTTTGCTAATTAAATACAATTGTTTTTGTGAATCAAGGTGTATGTCTTATTTACTTTATATTTCAATATATTTATGAAGACACAGGCGTATAATGTTACAAACTTTAAATTTACATTTTAGGTTAGATCATCATCTTTTTGTTAATCCCAGTTGCATCCAGTCTTCACTCTTGTAGTAAAAACCTCGATAAAGCACGTATATATCCCTCGCTTCAATTTATAGGTATTTACGTTAATACTAGCATTTTCTAGGTCCTAGATAATGGTTTTTTTATCCGCGGCCACCTCCATTGCCAAGCGCCTCCGGTGAGCACTAAAAAAATTCCCAGTGGCACCCGGCGGACCATAGCCACCTGTGTGCCCGCTGTGGTGGTGGTCCGGCGTTACCCCGCGTCTTTGAGGTCGGGTTTTATCCCGCGTCGGTGAGTGAAGGCGTGCGTGGGGTGAAGCCCCACAGCACGCAGCCCTTCTAGCCTGCTTCTGTAAGGACGGTGGGTTGCTAATCCATCGTCCTCAGGCCCCTAATCCTAATGATGGATTTGCGTGAGAAACAAACACTTATCCTTTGATTGTACATTGGTGACAAAAATATAATGATCTTTAGTGTCAAAAAAAGCGCAGGTAGTTGAATTTTATCGTCTAAAATATTGTTAACAGTGAAGATACCTACTCCAGTAGCTCACAAAATAAAATTTTATAAACATTTCTAGTTAACATAAGTTGGACGATCTATTCACGAAGGTATGAAGAGGTCATAAAAATACCCTTAGATAAAAGATATAGATAATGAAAATGTTACCTGAAGATTATTTGAGGGGCCCCTTAGGCCAGTTTGTGGATCCAAAATGTCTGTCGAATCAGAGGATAATCGCTCTGATTTTAGCGAAGCTGGCCCACCCAGTTCGCATTGTGGTGACTTCGTGGGGTCACCTGGTTGAAATATTTTTAATTGATTATAATAACATGAGTCTGCGCAACGACCAGTGAACTTACGTACAGACGGAAAATATTATAGGTCAGACTCAGGCTGTATTTTTTAAGGTTTAAGCAGCCCACATATGGACTGATGGCCTGCAAGCTCAGATCGTTCAGACGGCATTTTTTGTTCGATTTTCAACCCTATCGATCTGAGACTGCAGGATTACAGCAGAACCTGATTACAGGTTCTGTGCGGATTCCTTTAGTCTGCTAATCTTTTTAAGGTTCTGTATCTAAAGGGTAAAATGGAATCATATTACTACCGTACGGTACCCTTCGTGCACGAGTCTAATAAGATTCTAAAAAATATATAAAAAGTCTTGCAAATCTCACCATCGCTATCCATAAGACCGTCGATTTCAGTCTTGATGCCGTCAACACCAAGGTCTGCAGTCGAGTCTTCGCCACCGGACTGCGTATGAGGCTCCATTTTCACCCTATGTGGCGATTCATCAGGTTCTTTCTTCAGCGCCGCGGGGGTCGGCAATGACGCCGACGGAGGTCGCGACCCATGACCTGGTTGTACAAATGATGCGGGACACGCATGACCACAAAATTCAGAAGATCACACCCTCAGAACAGCTCTAATATTAAAAACTGCAGTTATAAGAAAAGGAGGTCTGCGAACGTTTGCGACATAGAGAATGAGAGGGTTTCTCAATGACAGGCAGATATTTGTTGGTTTGGATAGAGCGGTCACAATGTTACTGTTGGCAGTTTAGTTCCTCCATAAAAGGTTTACCCCTCACAACAATCTACCCTCAAAGGTTCAGGCACAGAGCTGTATTAACCCTATCTGGGCCTCTAGGCAATGCAAATCAGTTGCCTATCTGCCAGAATAATCTGGCCTTGGTTCTGCAAATGGTTTAAGATTATATCCTAATAATATTATAAATGCGAAAGTATGTATATTTGTTTGTTTTTTTTGTTTTTTCACAGTCAAAAGACTGGACGGATTAGGATGAAAAGTGGCATAGGGATAGTTTTGGGAACGGAGAAGAAAATAGGATACTTAAGTATTCGGGTGAAGCCGTGGTCGTCCGCAAGTACTCTAGAGTCCAGTACATTAAGTTACTATGCAAAGTACTGACCTGGTTCGGCTGGATCATTGGGCTCGTCCTTGAGACGGGCACCTCCACCCTTCTCCTTCTCCTTTATCATTCCCCTGCGTGCCTTCGCCAACTTGACTGTACACACAACAAAAAATTATATTTATTTGTGCTCTGAAATCTACCTCGCATGAATTTTGTTTGCTTATAAAAATAGATGGAATAGTTTAGAATTTTTTTTTTGTTTATGTTATCATCTGCGATCAGTCCTTGACTATGAGCGGATCTGTTGTGAGTTTTGTGTCAAGCCAAAGGTGCTCCCCAGTGGTAGCACCCTTCTCAGTATCGGGAATCTAGGTTCTGGATATGGTATCGCTTGAGGCGTTTGTGGTAGCTAATGTTAATTAGCTCAGAAGCCAGTTAGTTAGGATGGTTCCTTAACCGGTTCCTATAGTTTTGAGCTAAGAGTCTTATTTCCTCCTTCACTGTGTTGACATTTAGTGCTTCATGTATTTCCGCATTCGTGACAAACCATGGCGAGTTGGCCAAGTTTCGCAGAATACCATTCTGCACTCTTTGCATAATGGTTAGGTTAGAGTTACATGCACTTCCCCAAAGCTGGAGTCCTTAGGTCCATATTGGCATCAGGATGGGTTTATAAATGAGTATCTTGTCATCCATGGATAGGACAGAGTTGCGCGCCAGAATAGTTTAGAATAAACTTTATTGTACAGTCAAGGTTCAAAAGCGCATTTACATTATTACAATGCAATAACTTGACTGTACGCTGATGCTCAGACTGCAGACATTCTATTAGGCGGTACCTATGTACACAACAAAAACAGGTTCGAATGTGCACAAATGATGGCTTATCACTTCCATACATAATAGAAAGCACGCAAACTCCGAAATAAACATTATTTTGTGGCTCGCACAAATATTTAATAGTTTAATTAAATACTTTGTGATATGAACAGCAGAAACGATAATCTGAAGCAGGAATTGAATTAGCCACAGTTCACTTTTCAGGAGGAATGCCAATGCCAATTGAATAAGTCACCACTGGCCAATGGCACTGGACCCTATCAAAATATGTCTAAGCAGACAGAAATTTTCAATTCAGAAAACAGCTGATACAAACCACACCTCATGTATCAGCTGGTTTCCGAATTGAGAATTTCTATTTGAGTATCTATGAAGCATGTAAAATATCAAAATGTGTTTCTGAATTTTGACATTTTATGTAAGTACCCAAAAATGTCAATTCGGAAACCGGTTGTATATCAATCATTATGTGGATGTTAATATAATTAGATTGTGGAAGTACAAAAAAGTATGTATGCTCAGTAAAGTAAATAAATGTTAAATAGAATGCATAAATTCATAATAACGTGAAATGATCATAGGAACCTTAGGGAGTCAAAGCAGACTGCGGACATGTATGTTGATAGTTTTTAATTGCTCGTGGTGATCTTTTTATTATAACAATATGATTTGTGGCCAATCCAGCATCAGTTCTCAGATCAGTGGATCTCGCAGTTACATTAATGACTGTAGCTTCATTATAGGACAGATTATAAAGACAAAAATTTTGTGATTTGTTATCTTTTTCTTAAGGATTTACCAGTCAGTATATTGTATACAAAACCTCAATAAGTTATACTTTTCAAACTTCCTCATAAACTACAAATCTACATTAAAGGCTGAACAGAATCAACTACAAATCTACATTAAAGGCTGAACAGAATCAACTTCCTTTTATTTTAAGTTAAACAATAAGTTAAATAAATATAAACAGTGTGAAACACGAATACACGTAAAGTGAATTGTGGTATCTTTGTCTGTGTGTGTACATTTGTAATTGTATAAAAGCCGATCTTACCAGAATATATCAGATTTCAAAAATAATATGCAAACTTTTTCATTACGGTATGTAGTTATAAAAATGTTACACACATTTTTTTTTTTATTTATTTCAGTTATTACTTGTTATTTAATAGGAGACAAGTAATAAAGCATCATATAATTTGTTAATACAGCAGTAATTCAATTTATTTTAAAAATAATTTTAATTTAATTGCACTAACCTTGACAGTGTTGCAAATTCATTTTACTCTAAATATAGAATATGTATAATGTTTAGGATTTATTAACAATTTTTTTTTTATATTGCAATTGACTATGTGCTGAGAGGTCCATTATGTAAAATCTTTTAGATATAAATAAGCCAGTTTAAAAGTAACTTCAGTAGCAACACAAAATCATCAAGACCTTGATTTTATACATACATTTTATACATACCTGTCACAAATAAATTAAAAAGGAAATTAAAATATTTGACCATGCAATTTTTAATGTAAATTTGTTGAAAATATGAATAAACTTATAAATACCTTTTGGAATAACTGGTTTCAAATAATAAAGGATAGTATTGCTTCTTGACTGTTCATGGAGTTTACTGTTTACCAGTGATCAAATCTGTACGAAATTCATGAGGTGCTTGCTCATGTAAATCACAAACTACTGTTGGTATATTTGTATACATACAAAACTAATCCCTACTGAGGTTTCGTCACGGGCTCAATAATTGGCACATGTCCCACAAATCCACCGAACGGCACTTCATTACAAGAATGTCATTATGCTGCACCAAATGATCGAGATTATTATAAATAGAGATCACGGAAAACCTTGGCGGGCAGAGGGACGCCGACAGTACGCAGTGGCCTCGCTGTCGTTACCAATCGCAGAGAACCATTGATAGTTTCCAGATATTTAATTAAAACGAGAATACGCGGCGAATTCCCATAAAAATTCCTGGCTTATTCTCCATACATAAACAATGAGATAGGTCGGGTGTAGACGGGCGCGAGCACACGATACGCACGTTTACTATGACTGATTTACTGCCTCGTGAGTGCTTTTCGAATCAAACAATTTCGCCGGAGAAAGCATCTAACATTATTTTATATCATTCGTGTGATCTAATTATGTTAAAACGATGGGTATGCAGCAAGAAACAAAAAATCGGGATCGCTGACATTTTTGTTTATGGTACATCGTCGAGATCCAGAATCCACAAATAGCGAAAGAACGTACACGATTACCGCCTCCCGACGGATTCACTAGCACTTGATAACACTAAACACTGTTTATTCACATTTATGTAAGTTTCATCGTCAAAATATACCTGATTTATTTTAATTTCTTTCTATCAGCATTAACACAAATCACCACGCACACACAACACAACATACATATATGTGTACAACACTAGCTAGAGCGTTGAGCCGATTATCATAATAATATTTTTTTTAATGATTAGTCGATTAATGTCGGAAAATATCGAAGTTCAGCCGAATCGCAGTTAGACTGGAAAGCCGACCCCAACTGAGTTGGGAAAAGGCTCGGTGAATGATAATGATGAGTCGATTAATGTTTAATCAAACTCGTTGCTTGTGTAAGGGGTTGTTTATATTGATGTAAAAGTCTGTTGATAATATTATAGAAGACTAATATTATAGCTAAACGAACTAAAAATTTAAAATTATAGTAAAAATTGTTTTCACAATTATTAGAGAAGAAGAAAACGGTAACTTAAACCATAATTAGATTCTCATTTTGACTTAAACGTATTTAAAGGCTGACGAGAAATATAAAAATACGCGCTCTGTGGGCACAACATTATCTATGATAAGATAACAGCAATTCTAAGTATAGTCATACGCATAAATTGGCTAGTAAATCATCATCGTCCACTGAGTTTTTTCCAACCCAGTTGAGGTTGGCTTTCCTGTAGGTATAACTGCGAGGTGGCTGAACTTGGTTGATTTCCGTGAAGCGACTGCCAGCTGACCTACACAACCATTGATGTTACATATTTTCATACTCCACAACCCATTGGCTATTTCGAAGTTTAAAAAATTCCAGGAACAACTGCTCTAGAAGTTTGTATGGCAACCGGGACCGAGGCCGCGTAGCATTTCCTGCAACAGCAATATGTATCGAGTCTTTCAGAGCCAACACTTCAAACTTGGTACTTCCTAATTGCACTGCCTAATTGCCCAGAGATCGAAATCACCTAAATTGATTTTCATTTTGTTTTAGGTTTATATATTTTAGGTAAAGAAAATACACTCTTCCTCTAACTTTGGCTCTAACCTTCTCATTTTCATTACGGAGGATCGGGATAATATTTCATGGCCTTCCTTTTATTTAAGATTAGCCGACATCATAACCATAACATAGTATAAAACAAAGTCACTTCCATTCCCTATGTATCCCTGTGCATTTTTAAAACTACGCAACGAGTTTTGATGTGGTTTTCACCAATGAATAGAGTGGTTGAATGAATGAATGAGTAGATAATAAAGTGGTTTTCGAGGAGGGTTTTTGTGTATTATTTGTCAAGCGGGCAAAGCCGCGGGAGTCCACTAGTTAAAAATGAAATGAAGTCTCTTCGCAGTAAAATTGTCTATTTACAATATTTAAGGTACTTTCCCCCCATGTGGCATAGTTATGGTTATAGGACATGTTATTCCTGTACATAAAATCTCCTGTCATTAAGTAGCTGATTCTAAAAAAGTCGACTAAAATTATCAATATTCTTCGATGGCATTTAGGGTAAAAATTTTCTTCATACTCTTTCATACTAATGTCTATAGCCGACTGGTGAGTGAGATAAAAGATTATTTCATGGTGCCATAGGGATTTCTTCATATTTTGTTACTAATATATTTAGTAATAACATTTCAGTTTAAAATATTTTTTTACCGAATGTTGAATCTCTAAAATACAAACAAGTAGATCCCATCTTTAATTCGATAGCATTGATTTTTGTTGGTTTGGTTATTTATTATTCATTAGATTCATTGAGGTACATTCCTCTGCCATCAAAGCCAAGTCAAATAAAAAAGCACCAACATTGTCTATCGTCTACTATGACTCGTTTACGGCGAAGGGAGGAGGGACGATTTCGCTTCGTGGTCGCCCAAATTGTTATTTCTTTAGTGATTTGTGTGATGAACTTTGTGAGTGAATTGAATTAAGTGACATTATTTGGTGCTTGATTTGTGTGTAAGTGTGAATTTGTTACATATTCGCCTCAGGAAGTTTTGGAACGGAGTACATTCTGACCGCTCCCTAGGCGTAGATTGTACGTCAGTCGCCAAGTATTTTTCATGCCTGTTTGTACTACTCGCTTTAGTAGGGGGACGTAATAGTAAAAGCTGTTGGAAAGCATAATTGTACGGGAAACTGTCGCTACAAAAAACTATCTCACGTTCTATTTATGTGGTGTTTGTCGCGTTGGTGCATTCGTATAGTCTAGCCATTTTCGGTGAGTCTTTAAACATTTTGCTATTTACGTGTCTACACTGACAATAATTTATTTTACTTTACGTTAGAATATAAACATCATGCTTAGAGAGTGTTGATAACATGTCACATAATCATGTTATTACTGCAGTTAGAAATATCGACAGATGACTCTAATTCATTGATAAACTTGAAACAATTTGCCAGTGAAACATCCTACAATCATTTGGTACTCTTCTTTCTAAGTGTGTCAAGACATGAATTAACATTAATCTTCTTGTATGTCTTGTGAATTTGCAATAATTCAGATAGTTTATTACTTTTAGTCAAAATAAGGAAAATATTTCCTTACAAATTCTTCAATCAGCATTGGGTAAAAGTAATAGAATAAGTTTATTTCATGAATCATGGAAAAAAGGATAGCCCATGTTGCTCGAGGATGACGTAGCTACATATTAGTGCAAGAATTTTCAAAATCTGTTCAGTTGTTACGGAGCCTATATTCAATACAAACAAACAATCTGACCTTTCCTCTTTATAATATTAGTATAGATATGATGTTGATACTCAGTTAACACATTACACATTTAAAAACGGTCCTTCTTTCTCATCACAGAATAATCATTTTCTTTGAGATAATCTGTTTTTGACTTGACTTGGGTTTTCCAAGTATTCATTTCTATTATAATGTAACATGCAAATATTTATTAGTAATAACTACTCCACTTGTGTATAATTGTTTTCTCATTACCAATAGCCGACACACGCTATGTGTTAATCTGAAAAATGTTCTATAATTTGGGTATTAAATGTCATCAAAATCAATCAGATGGTATCATGAATGAATAACCAACCTTGAAACATCTTTACCCATTTTCATATCTAGGATATTAGTAGAATCATTGTTCTGTGTTCCGATATCTGTAGTAGTATTAAAGAATAGATTAAACTCCACATTAACAGTTTGTTACCAATATTATGAATACATTATCATCTC
Source organism: Nudaria mundana (assembly GCA_963556515.1). Taxonomy (NCBI): domain Eukaryota; kingdom Metazoa; phylum Arthropoda; class Insecta; order Lepidoptera; family Erebidae; genus Nudaria; species Nudaria mundana. The sequence continues at coordinate 8,008,769 of OY748313.1, forward strand.
ACCTATTTCTAGTGGTATATTATATGCCAACTTATTTTAAAATAAATATACATTAAGTATGTTTATCAGTGCCTCGGAGAGCACGTTAAACAGGCAATCCCGGTTGTCATACGAACGTCTATGGCAGTATCGTTACGGGGGTAGTTGGAGGCTTAAAACAAAAATCTGACTGGTCTAACTACAGATCTTTGAAACATTGATATTCAGCCGCATCACAGTTAAACTGGAACGCCAAACCCAAATAGTTTGGGAACAGGCATAGTGGATGATGATTATACGCCAAGTTTTCGACAGTAGCTTGCTTTGTCCCGTATAAATGGAGGAGAGCCTATTGCCAACGTGAAACTTATGTTGAACTGCTAGTGCGCCACTTGCATGTGAGTTTCACGATGGCGTAGACAGACGCACTTATTTCGCCACATTTTACCAGTTTATTAACCCCCACATAATAGATGGCGAGTCTATTGCCGATGCCAGGTAGCCTCGTTCGTTTGTTAGCAGGTGAATCGTATGAGGATGACTCGGGTCCTGCAGATGATAGTAGGGCCCCTTACCCTAGCGCAGAGGCCACGTAGATGGTCAAAGTCAAAGACGTAGGAATGGTCCGGGCGCGCGCGGAACTAAAAAAAAAGTGGGCCCCCTTAGAACCTTCAGGTTCATTTGGGCCTCTGTAATACAATGTAGTTGTGTTGTGTTAATCTAATATTTCAAAGTTAAAGAGTTTGTTTGAAGATGCTTAATCTCAGGAACTACTTACTGTCTCAACTGAATTTTTTTTTTTGTGTTGAAAAGTCCATTTATCAAGAAAGGCTATATATAGGTATATATGTATATATGGGTTATGTAGTAGCTATAGGTATATAGACTAACATCACGCAAATCGAATACACGATTTAAAACGCGTTTGTAAACCGTACCACAGAATAGGGAATAGTACTTACATACAGAACTTACACTCCGACGTTAATTAAAGCACATTCTTTTGTTTACAGAGAACATAATACGAACGTTAGGGTTGTCAGGAAAGTACCAGCATAATTTGACCAATAATTATTTCGTTAAAACTCTATGGTCAATGCCGTATCACAAACAAGAGACAACCCTTACTGACTTACAACTTCAAGTTGTCGCTGACGTCACGTATTTTTTGCGATTGTTAGGCGAGTGACATAGGCCTGACCGTACGACGTTCTGTTGTGTAAACGCGGTTGGCAACCGCGTTTGAAATCGTATAGCTATACGAGGGGAGTAGCAATGAAAATATTGCAATAATAATCATAACAAAGTCACCCGTTCCGTATGTATGCTTAGATCTTTAAAACTACGCAACGGATTTTGATGCGGTTTTCACTAATGAATAGAGTGGTTCTCTTGGAAGGTTTTGTTTATATAATTTGTCAAGCGGGCGAAGCCGCGGGCGTCTGCTCGTATCAGATAAAGTACTGTTTATATTGTGCGAGTTTAAGGTGTGTGACTAATGAATTGTGTTATTTAACAATAAAATTGTAGGATGTTCTATACAAGTCCCTATTACAATATAGTTATCTCGTAACACAGTTGTTTCCGCTTCACCGGTAGGTAATATCAATGAGTTAAATTAAATATTAAAAACTAGTTTTACACTGAAAGGAAATGAAATGTCGACCTCATTTGCAAGTGAAGCTTCTGCCGCTTCATACGAGGGTCTGAGAAACGTAAAAGTGCACGACAAATGACAATAGACTCGCATCATATTACATACTAGCGGACGCCCGCGGCTTTCCACGCTTCACAAATTAAATACACAAAAACATTCCTCGAGAACCACTCTATCCATTAGTGAAAACCTCATCAAAATCCGTTACGTAGTTTTAAAGATCTAAGCATACATACGGACGGTCGCTTACTTTATTTTATAATATGTAGTGATAGTGATAGTGTTGATTTTGATGATAACAACAAAGTTACTGACGAAAGTAGGTTCTGCTAACCCCTTCAAGGAAACAGGCGTGTTTATAATGTAATGTATGTAATTTATAAAATCTGTAACTGTTCACATTAGAAAGCACTTTTGTTTATGTAATTTGTAATCAAACATGACCATTATGTGGGATTAACGATGTCCCACTCCAACCATACTCAAATTACGACACGCGACCTATACTTTCCTTTCATAAAAGTTGTAAAACCATTCATGTTTTACGTTCTATGTCAATAAACTTGATAAACATTTATTATTTACTACCTGATGCCGCTTGCCGCCGCTAGGAAATTGAAGAGCAAAAAAATGCTATTAAGTACCTACTTTTTCTCCTTTCCGATTTTGATAGAACAAATCCTATACGGTTGCCCCGAGTTGATAGCAACTATAATTATGTGAAAACTCGCACAAAAATCCGTTCCTTAACGTCGGAGATTAGCGAGCCAAAGAAACAGACAGACAAGAATTAAAACATTTACTTTTTATTACTTAACTTTTTTATATACATAGCTTAAAATATTTTTTTTGCAAATTTTTATGTTATGTTATGACATTGCTAAAAATATCTCATTATATCATCTATATTACTACATTATATATCATAACTTCGATATCATCAATTGGCAGTCGCTTCACGGACAATATCGAAGTGCCGCTTCGCAGTTAGACTGGAAAGCCGACCACAACACTGCAATGGGTTGGGAAAGGGCTCAGTGTATGATAATGACTCTAATAATAGTTTCCCTTGCGAACGAAGAAAATTCTTCCGTTTGCGTATAAAATTGTTAAGTACTGTTTAATGTTACGAAGAAAATAATACAAGTTGATCAGTTGCAAAAATTAACTATCTTGGCTCATTTCTCAAACATTTCGTATTTACAACGGACATCGGTATCATAAATATTTTAAAGTTCCCTCGGCAGTTATCCACCTAATTGCTCAGGCAATTAACCCCGTTATGACCAACTACTGCACCAAGGGGGCCGATTCCTTACCAGATTAACAATAGACTATTCCAGCTTTCTTTTATTACAACTTGTACTGTTTACATCACGCGTTGCTTTTAAATCTCTCTAATTGTTAGTGAATTCGCTTGCTCATGCGAATACTTACGTAACTGTCTCACGAAAGTGTTGCTAATTACAGTTAAAAAATAAATAAAGTACAATTATGAAATTATAAGCTTCTGGAGTAAAAGTTTCGTCATACTTTCCATCTTGATTTTACTGCAGTTTTTGTCTACAAAGTTTTTTACGTTATTGCATAGTATTTTTTTGTAACGTTTCCAAGTATAAGTACCGGAGCCTCAAACATCAGCGTATATCAGTATTATATTATATTACTAGTGGTCGCCCGCGACTTCGTCCGCGTGGCAATTTGAATTTTTTCCCGTTCCCGTCGCGCCGCGTCATATTTTGAACAATTCACACAATATCTTTATAAATTGTAGCCTATGTGTTATTCTGATGTATAAGCTATATTATTGTAAAGTTTCATTAAAATCCATTCAGTAGTTTTTACGTGAAAGAGTAACAAACATCCATCCATCCATACATACATACATACATACTTACATACTCACAAACTTTCGCGTTTATAATATTAGTAGGATTACTACTAAGTACTAAAAACCTTCTTCGAGAACCACGCCATTGGTTAAAACCGCATCTAAATCCGTTGCGTGGTTTTAAAGATCTAAGCAGAAATACGGACCGCGACTTTGTTTTATACTTATGTTATTATTATGATTATGAAGTTAACCTATTGATCAGATTCCTGGCTGGTCCTAAAATCAGGATTCACAGTACCTAGGAAATTATAGTAAACGTATAAGAAGCGAAAATTTAACTCTGTCGAATCTTCGCTTTTGGTATGACATGGGCCTTATTGCTTATAATATGTTTGTTATGACAGCGAAGCTTTCCCTTTGTCAACTTTTACGACTGACCGTTAAGATAAGAAGTCAATGCCTTTCGTTTTAACAAGACGTGATGGCGGAGATGTAACAATAACTCAAATTGCACTAATATCTTTCAATATTACCGGGCAGTATTGACATCGAGAATGATGTGGAAGATCACAGAGTATTTAGTGTTTTGTCGGATTGTGCGAATTATTTATTATTGTCTATCTGTGTAAACATGTCGTGTATCTGAATCGAAATAAATTGTATATGTATTTCGTGGGCAAACCCTATTGCCGCTTATCGGAAACGTTTAGAGTCTCGTGCGTTGATCTCTAAGGTTTAACAGGGCAGGTAAATTGCACATGAGATTGGCTTGTGACATTCTTACCTCTTACGGAGAAACTGAGCAGTTCATGTACGAAGCTAAACGTATGTGTTAAGTTCTGATAGACAACTCAATTACAGCATATTCTCCTCATTTCATATAGGTTAAAGAACATACCTTGCATTCAAGTAATATTGATTATGTCTTAATGATCTTAAAAGTCATTAGTAGTCATTATGTTGTTACCTGTTACGATAAGTCATATTAATGAAGTAGAGTATGAAAGTGGTCGTTCGAGAAAATGACAGTGAAACGGAAAGGGAAATGAGAGTTGATTTGATAGATCTAAACGTTGTAATATATTTATCGTGTCTAGATCACTAAATCACAGTAGCAAACCCGTCTATGCTCATTTTGCCTTTATTTTTCGTAAAGTTTTCGCTAATAGCCAAAGCCCACGTACCTAAAGTTTGTCTAAAAAGTCGTGACGCGGAGTTGGAAAATTAAAGCGTTGACGGCAATGATTTAGGTCTCGGTGTCAATCTCGCTGGCTGTCAAAAGTACTATTGGATTCCAATTCCAATTCACGACCTTTTACACAAACTATACAACTTTCTTAATTTTCAGTAAGAAAAGTTCAAGTTTCGTAAAGCAATCTTCGTTTGACAACGACGAAAAAGTATTTTTAGCCGATAAAATGTTAGTGAAGTCTATGAATTTTCTTCTGCATATACGTAGGTCACACTATAAGTTTTGCGTAACTTAAAAAAACAACATGTTAAAACCGAAATATTATGTTTATTGCTTTTCAAAATACTCTCCTTTACATTTTAAACATTTTTTCATGCGATCGAACCATTTTTTAAAACAAGAGGACCACAGATCTGAAGGCATGTTTTCTACGTGCTAATTGAACGCTATCACTGCCTCTTCGGAGTTGGTAAAAGTGAAACCTCTCATCAAATCTTTGATTTTGGGGAAAATACAGAAATCACAGGGTGCTAGGTCGGGGCTATGCGCAGGATGGGTGACGAGTTGTACTTTTTCGGAAGCTAAAAATGACTTTGTTTTGTTGTCAAGAAGCATTGTCATGGTGTAGGAGAACCCGGCTTTTGGGTCGTCTTTCGCGAACTTTTTCTAACACCTTGGGTAAACAAATGGTAGAATACCACTCGGCATTAACACTGTTTTGATCTTCAAGTGGAATTGTACAGATGGGACCCGTAGCTGAGAAAAAAAACGCGATCATTTTTTTACCAACGTTTTTCGCCTGCCTCACTTTTGTTGGCTTGTTCTCATTTTCAAACACCCATTCACAAGATTGCTGTATTTTTTCGGATTCAAAACAACAAATCCACGTTTCGTCTCCTGTGACAATGTCATAAACAGCATTAGAATGTCCGTGGTCGTACTTCAGTAGCATCTGTGAGCACCATTCTACGCGAGCCCGCTTCTGCTCCGCTGTCAGTTCATGAGGGATCCAACGACAACAAAGTTTCCGAACTTTCAATTCTTCGTGTAAAATTTTCTGGATTTGACTCATAACCAATCCCCATTAGTCCTCGAATTGTCTCATAGGTAATCCGCGGATTTTCTTGAATTAACCGCTTAATAGTAGCACATTATTTTCGTTGACGGCAGTTGAAGGCCGCCCTTCACGAAATTCGTCATGTAAAGAAACTCGACCTCCAAATTCAGCAAACCATCGCCTCACGGTGCTCAAACAAGGTGCTTCTCTCCCAAAAGCATTTTGAAGACGAGCGGCACAGTCTTGCGGAGAGAGAGAACTTTTAAAATCATAAAAAATCATCGCTCTAAAATCTTTTCGTCAGTTCTATTTTCGTTGCATACGTAGAACTTTGATGTGTGATAAAAAACAATTGGCAAATGATTTCCCGCCAATTGTTTTTTTTTATTACTAAGAAGGTTGCAACATTTAAAAAAATATAACATTCGAAATTCAAATAGTTCCGATTAGCTAGAAGTGCAAAGCTTGTGCTCCATGTATGTTTTGGTTTTTTTTTTAAAACAAGACAAGACCTTTTACTAATAATACGATACAGTTCAACAAAAACTGTATTAAACTCATCCAATATTCAGAGTTTATATTTCTGACTATCCTTGGGGACTGTATTCAAATTAACTCTGGCGTACCGAGAGCCCAGACCTCATATAATAAACGTCTATGAGAAAATACAATGTAAATAGTAATAATAATAATATAATATAATATAATACCTTTAGCGCTTGGGAACAAATGTTAACCTTCCCTTATAGAATCCTACACGTAAAGAAAAGGCCGTTGACATCTTTGACGGTCCAAATCAAAGAAAATTGTACAAACAATTTTAACATTTTAAATTCAAATTCAATCCACATTTCGGCCCCTGATTATTCTCAGGCCAAGAAATTAAAACTTGTAGAGAATAAAGTAAGGGAAGGCGACATCAGTGGGGCGGCAAGGCTACTTTTTAGTAGCGACGTGCTGGCTCCTTATTCTGTAGAAACTTTGACGGGCTTGCAGAGTAAGCACCCACCATCCGCAGCTGACCTCTCTTTCCCTGATCCTCCGAACAACGATACAGAAAATCTTGAGACTACTGCCAAGGATGTGCGCACAGCTGTTGACTCCTTTCGTTTTGGATCAGCTGGTGGACTTGACGGTCTGACACCACAGCACCTTAAGGATCTGTTGTGTCCGAGCGCTGGGGAAGCTGGTGATGCACTTCTGAGGGAGCTAACAGCTCTAGTCAACCTCATGCTCTCAGGCAATGTGGACAGTGGCATCACAGATATTTTGTATGGGGCCAATTTATGTGCCCTTAACAAGAAGGATGGTGGCATTCGTCCCATTGCCGTAGGTAACACTTTGCGGCGTTTGGCAGCCAAAATTTGTTGTCGTTTTTATAGTACGGAGCTTACTACCAAATTTCAGCCCTTTCAATTAGGTTTTGGTTCAAAAGGAGGTTGTGAGGCCGCAATCCATGCGCTTGCAACATACCTTGACAGTAGCGAAGATGGAGAGGTCATCTTGAAAGTTGACCTGAAAAACGCCTTCAACTCTGTAAACAGGGACACCTTGCTGACACAGGCCAAATTAGAAACCCCCAAAATATTTAATTTTCTTTAGCAATGCTATAGTCAGCCAACAAAATTAATTTATAAAGACCACCTTTTGAATTCAGCCGTTGGATGTCAGCAAGGTGATCCGTTGGGACCAGTCATCTTCAGTTTGGCCATTACCCAATAATTCAAAAAATAAAATCCAAATTTAACATTTGGTATCTAGACGACGGGACTTTAGGGGGAAAAGTAGTCAATTGGCTTAGAACTGAACCCGAATAAATGTGAATTTTTTTTTTTTTTTTTTTTCTTTTTTTTTTTTTTTTTTAATATTTGGTTCGCCAAATTGACGCCGCCCGCCTGGTGGTAAGTCGTGACGACGTCTAGCGATTGTGGGCCACTCTCACAGCACACATTACTATTGAGAGTGGCCCTCAACTTGACGACCTACTGATGTGCCTCTTCACGCTCCGCTTAAAGAACCCAGGATTATATGTGGGAGGAAACACGTGCACAGGCAGGGCGTTCCAGGCCACTATCGTTCGGCAGAGAAACGAACGTTTAAAACGTTCGGTTCTCGCGAACATGCTATCCACTGTGTGGGGTTGGCATCTCTGCCCGGCACGAGTCGTTCGGGATCGGAAGGAAGAGGGTGGGATCAGATTGAAGAGCTCTTCAGAACACTCGCCGTGGTAAATACGGTAGAATGCGGCCAAGGAAGCTATTGTTCGGCGCTGAGCTAGCGGCTCAAGGCTTCCCGTTACCTCCGGACAACCTATAATACGGATAGCCCGTCGCTGCATAGCGTCGAGAGCGTCCAGCAGATACTTCGCGGAGCCGTCCCAGAGGTGAGAGCAGTATTCGACGCAGGGTCTAATCTGCGTCTTGTACAGCAGACACCTCTGGTCCGGTGTAAAGAATCTCTTTACCTTATTCAGTATTCCTAGTTTCCGCGAAGCTAGCCCTATACATCTTTCGATGTAGTTTTTATTATTGAGCTCTCGACGAACGTCTATGCCAAGGATATCAAGGTTGTCCTTCATTGGTAATAATGCATTCTGAAGAGAGGGTAGGGGGGGAGAGGGTAGGGTTATATCTGAAAACACAGATAAATTAACAACAATCTCTAAATTCAACTGTCTGGCCCCCAACATAAAAGTTTTGGACAAAACTTCTTTACGCCTCCTAGGGTCCCCGATTTTAGAAGATGGCTTTTCCACTTTTATCGAGGAAAAAATTCAAAATTAATTTTGATCAGGTTATTGATAGTCTATGTAATATCAGTATTCATTCAGCTTTCACTATTCTTCGTTTTTGTCTTTTCGTACCCAAATTTACACATGCCCTCCGTTCAGGACAATTTTGGAAAAATGTAGAAATGTTGGGCAGACTAGACAACTTAATACAAAATTCTTTGTGTAAAATTTTAAATGTAAATATTAATGACCGGGCCTGGGTCCAAGCGTCTCTTCCAGTTCGCTTGGGCGGGCTAGGTATTCGCAGAGTCACAGATGTCAGTCTGCCAGCATTTCTGTCGTCGGTCCATAGCACTGAAGAATTAGTCAGGAAAATTTTGTCAAATACACTGATTGATTCCGAGGTGCGATGCAAGACCGATGCCATAAATGCTTGGAGGATGTCTTGCCCCGACACTGACCTGCCCTCACGCCTAGGCTCACAGCGACTGTGGGATTCACCGCTCTGTAAATTGAGAATTAATACACTAATTGACACTTCTGTCAATATTTCAGAGCGTGCACGCCTACTAGCTGTTGGAGAATGGGAGTAAGGGTTATGGATCCAGGCGCTCCCATCGCCCAACATCGGTACAATGTTGGACGACACTACCTTCCGCATTGCCACTTGCCTTCGGCTGGGTATCCCCGCATCATTGCACCTGTGGAGTAGCCGTCGATAATCTGGGACACCATGGCCTTTCTTGTAGCAGAAGCGCAGGTCGTATACCTCGGCACGCTATTCTAAACGACATAATTCGTAGGTCTCTTTCCACTGCAGGTCTTCCGGCCGTACGCGAACCAAATGGTTTAGCACGAAGCGATGGAAAGAGACCGGACGGTATGTCGTTGCTACCGTGGAAGATGGGAAGGCCTTTGGTGTGGGACGCTACATGCGTTGACACCTTAGCACCTTCACACCTTCTAAGCACATCCGGATATGCCGGCGCTGCTGCTGCATCGGCTGAAGGCTTTAAACGGCGTAAATATGCTAACCTAGCAGGTGATTACATATTTGAGCCGTTTGGGGTTGAGACACTGGGGTCATGGGGTCCGAGTGCTCGCCGCCTTTATAGAGACATTGCTAAACGTCTAATCGATGCTTCTCAGGACCACAAGCCTGGCTATTTTCTGGCCCAAAGAATAAGTATCGCCATCCAACGTGGCAACACAGCCAGCATTCTTGGAACCTTCCCAGTCGGCAATGACGCGGAGGATTTTTTAAACGATATTTTGTAATGTAAATATTTTTAGTCTATAATTATGTTTATTTTGTATATTGTAATTCTTATTGTAAATAAATTATGTAAATAGTTGGCTTTTATCTAGGTCAGAGTAAGACATTGAGGTGATGCGATTAGAGAATATTAATAACGATTAGACACGTATTATTCACTGAATTAAGGTTAAAGGTGATTATAATATCTATGTTATCGTATCGTAATGTACTTGGGTAGTAAACAAGTAGATCTGCAGCCAGCTTCAACTTCAATCCATTGACTAATTCAGCCAAAAAACGCTGGACATTTCAAAAATGTTATAATTAGATTACGTTGTAGCAGGTGAAGTCAACCTTACCCACCGGCGGTTCAGCGGAGGCTCACGAGACAATTGGATGGTATCCCAGGGCGCCAGTTCACATATGAACGGTGTGTGTGATGATTGGAGAATTCAATAAGGTACCACAGTTAGAGGGTTCACAGAGAGTATAATTTATAAGCTTACAATATTGAACAATATATATTGAATTTGGTTGTACAGTTAACACAAAAAGGGTAGGTATGTAGCTGCTAGCCTACTTCTTAAATCTTAGATTATAGGTACAGTAATTATTTTAAACTTGACCTTTATATTATGACGCTAGTTCTTGAAACTGGAGTAGACAGAATTGTGGATGAAGAACACAGGATTAGATGGTGAGCAAAATACTTAGCTTAATTGTTATGGTTCACGCGGTCAGCTGGGATTGTCAGGGGGCGCACGTGCTGTGGTCCTGTGAGCCCAAGACGACCTCGCGTATCCTTGCCGTAGAATGTTTAGGCTATTTCGGTACTGCTCCAGAAACGTCGACTACCCTTGCAATTCTGCTCCAAAACACCGGACATCAGTAACATTATCAAGAAATGCCCTTTGGAATGCCTAAAACAGAAAAATGCTTCCACGTTGTCCAAGTCGAATGGGAGGGAACACTCCCAGCCTCTTGAGATCACGTTCGATAGGACGCTTGAAAAGTATCGACAATTGCTTCGACTCAATTTATATTATTCCCAGTAAAATAACTTCTTCCAGACTTGTAGGTTAAGTATCAGACAGATGTAGTGATCTAGAGATATTTTCACTAAAGTATCCAGCAGTGGAAAGAGACCCACGACAGCTCGCGCCGGCTTTTTATCAACTCCGAGGTGTTTCTAGATTCTTCCTTTACTGCAAAAACTAGTTCTAACCACTTTTCTACAAGCAAAACTTATCGTCAGCCGGAAACACCTCTATGGACAAAACGCAAAATCATTGACACATTTTTTAAGGAAATTTTATGATCTGGCTAGATATTACTTTGCCCAGTTCCCACTAAATCCTCTAGAGTGCGCTATACAATTTGTATAACACCGTATGGTAAATGAATAATAGTCAAGACTTGACGTTTGTCGAGTTGACATCTATACATCAACTGACACTAATGACGTTCATAATATCATTACAAATTTTTGTTTACGTTTTGTGAGTGCAATGAAATTACGATGTTACACCACCCCTCCCCTTAAGAGGATTTCCTGTGGGGAAGTATAACCATCACAAGGAAATTCAGAACGAAACACAGTGAGTGACTAAAGTCAAAGAGCTTAATCCTATCCAAACGAAACCTTCTAAAAGAAACCTTTTAAATTACACTAAGAGATTCAGAAAAATTATTAATTTGACACAAAAAGCTCAAAATAATCATTTAATTCGAAACTCTAAAAACAAATCCAAAACAGCGTGGCAATTAATAAACAGAAGCAAGCAGATCCCAGAACCAATCAGAAATATTAAAACATTAAACTCGTCAACAAGTGATCCACAAGAAATAGCTGAACTTTTCAACAACTACTTTATCGATAAAGTTACAGATATCCCTTGCCACCCATTAAATAAAAATAATATTAAAAAAATTGCTCCTAACCCTAACTCTATATTTATGGCACCTGCTGTCCCTCAAGACTTAGTAAATATAATCAAGGCACTTAAAAATAAAAAAAGTTTTGGATATGACGGCTTTTCAACAAGGGTCATAAAGTATTGCCATGGAAGTATTGTCTGTCCGCTGGCCCACATTATAAATGTGATTATAGTGGCAGGAGTATTTCCGGATGGACTAAAAACAGTTATTGTAAAACCAGTTCATAAAAAGAATAGCAAAGACGACACGTGCAACTATCGTCCTATTGCCTTAATTTCAATTTTCTCCAAAATTATAGAGAAATATATCTACAATTGTATCTATTCTTTCTCAACTAAATTTAATATTCTCTGCGAAGAGCAATATGGATTCAGAAAAAATAAAAATGTCAATATGGCTGTTTTTAACCTACTGAAAACAGTAATGACAAATATGGATATTAGAATACCCATATGTGCAATACTCACAGACATGACTCGTGCTTTTGACTTTGTAAAACATGGCATACTTTTTGACAAATTAGACGCTTTTGGTATTCGAGGAAATGCTCTAAATCTGATAAAATCTTATTTAAATGGTAGAAAACAAATTACGGAAATAACTAATATTTGCCCTATAACCAATCGTGAACAAAAGTATACATCTTCCTCTAGATTAATACAATACGGGGTTCCTCAGGGTAGTGTGATGGGCCCTTTATTGTTTTTGTTGTATATTAATGACTTCCCATATCAAATTAACCACCCTATGGTACTGTTTGCTGATGACAGTACAGTCTTGATAAAATGTATCACAAAAAATAAATATGAAGGGGACATCTGCAATACACTTGAAGCTATGACATACTGGCTGACTAATAATAATTTAATAATTAATATAAACAAAACCAAAATAATACATTTTTACCAAAGGCTATGTCCGGAACAACTAAATATAACTTGTAATAATGAAGTAGTGGAAAGAGTGTATGTATCAAAATTCTTGGGTATTTTGATAGACTCTCAATTGAATTGGAAGGCCCAAGCTGATGACATCTGTCTGAAGCTAAGTAGATCGGCCTATGTACTCTACAGCCTCAGAAATAAAGTTGACATAAAAACGGTGTTAGTAGCTTATCATGGTCTCGTTTTATCTACATTAAGGTTCGGGATTATATTTTGGGGTAATTGTAGCGAAAGGGAGAGTATTTTCAAATCCCAGAAACGTTGCATAAGGTCTATGTTCAACCTAAAAACTACGGACAGTTGTGTTCCTATTTTTAAGACCCATAGTTTGTTAACCTTCCCTAGTCTATATATACTTGAGATTGCCCTCTTTGTCAAAAGTAACCGAGATCTCTTTAAATCTCTCGAAGAAACCCGTATCAGAACGATATCTATGAGATCACAGTACCAAGGTTTATTGAGCACCGGAGGGTTTCAGACCGCACTTCTTAGAAAAAGTGTTTTCGGAATGGCACCTGTGATTTTTAACAAAATACCAACCAGCATCAAAGAACAGCCCTTAGGATCTTTTAAGTGGAGACTCACTAAGTTGCTGGTGGAGAAGTGTTATTACTCAATAAATGAGTTTCTTAACGATGACCTGTAATAATGTAATCCTGTTGACATATGTTAGTTTGATAATATTGTAATTGTAATATATTCTAAATGTGACTTATTCTTGTATCCTGACTGGCCATTATGCAGAAAATTTCATATTAAAATGTTTGACATGTTAGATATAATAAATAATATTAGTAGTACTTAACTTCATGACATAAATTTAAACTCAGAAGTGATATTTGTGTGCCGGAATGGCAGAATGTATATGGAAGCAAAAATTGTATTTACCATCTAATTGTGATTACCTACATTCTTTGCAAATAAATGAATATTATTATTATTATATTATTATTATTAACGTTAGCCTAAATAAACGATTTGTATCATGTCCATGATATCAAGGTATTCATGGACATGAGATCAAACCTAACAAGAAAACAAATGCCAATACCTACACTACATCAACAGGAGTAGAATTGTAGTACGACATTGTCCTAATATGAAATAAAGATGTAACCACAAAAACTACATTTTCCTATCTACCTAGAGAAATTTTTAAAACACGCACGGCTTTGAGGAAGGAACGCTCGATACGGCGACCTACCTACATCCCTAAGAAGAGAAATACAATTGACGAACTTTCACCAAAATATAGGTGAAGTTCCAAGAGAAAAGTATATCTATAACCTAATATTCCTTACACTTTACCTGCCTACGTGCCTCTTACCTAACGCAAAAACATACTGGTAAGGACCTCTTATTTTAAGTAGGAAGAAAAATAAAATTAAAAGACTCCCTCGTAGATAACCTCTCGTAACCCAAAATGTCTCATACGTCGGGTGACGGCGATATGCCCGGTTGAACGTCTTCGCTATATTTTAAAATATCTTTAATATGGTAGTCTCCCAATGCTTTACCACTCAGGTCCGACAAGCTATACACGAGCGAAGAACGTTTAGCTGACACCACGCATTTCATAAATTTTGGTGCCAGCTTAGAAGTGAAATTTTTAGCTTTATTTGATAAGTAATGCGTGCGTTTATACACAATCTGTCCCACCTTCAATTCCACATGTCTTTTTCTAAAGTTGTAATATTTTACATTCCGCCGGTGAGCAGTGTCTAGATGCCTTCTCACCTTAGCATAAATGATCTCTAATTCTTGAAGCTTTCTTCCATACGATAGAGGGTTATTAACAGCCACTGAATTAGGATGACATGGGATTTCAGATTGCCTATAAATAACACCATCCCCTACAAACTCCCTACCATGAACCAGGAAATAAGGTGAAAACCCGGTAGCTTCACTAACAGCTGTGTTAAGCGCACATTGCAAATCCACCAAATTCTCATCCCATCTCCTATGTTCAGATCTCACATAACATGAGATAGATTGAACTACGTTCCTTATCGCACGTTCAGCTTGATTCGTCTGGGGATGATACCTAGGATTATAATAAATATTAGGTACGTTATATTTAGTTAAAAGATCTTTAAACTGTTTACTAACATACTGAGGCCCATTATCCATATAAATAGTTTTACACACTCCATGAACCAGAAACACATTCCTTTCTATGAACCTGGCTACTGTTGCACCTGTTGCTAGCCTTATAGGACACAACATAACATACTTGCTAAAGTAGTCAGACACAACAATTAAATATACGTTTCTGTTTCTGGAGACTGGAAATGGTCCCAGCAAATCACAAGAGATGGCTTCAAACGGCTTGGAGACAAGTTTAGGATTACCCATAAGACCTGGCCGAGATGTATTAACAGGTTTATATAGTTTGCACACTTCACAACTCCCCACATATTTTTTCACGCTCTCATACATCTGAGGCCA
The DNA here is from genome assembly GCA_963556515.1 of Nudaria mundana. NCBI lineage: Eukaryota > Metazoa > Arthropoda > Insecta > Lepidoptera > Erebidae > Nudaria > Nudaria mundana. The sequence continues at coordinate 8,023,807 of OY748313.1, forward strand.
ATAGTAACTAAGTGACAAACGTTTATGGGTTTTCCACACACCTAGATGAGCACTTACAGTCTCATCGTGGTGTTTTTTTAATAACTCCAGCCTATCTTCTTGTGGAACTACCAGTTTCCATTCGAAATCTGTCTTAAGATCATATTTATTTTTAGTGAACCTATATAAGAGATTATCCCTAATGCTAAAATTAGGGTAGTGCTTAGGATTATTAGTGACCCTATTTTTAATATGTAAGTACCACGGATCTTTAGTCATAGTACAGTCCACCAAATCAATCTTAATACGAGATAAAGCATCTGGGACAATATGGTCCTTGCCTTTACGGTGCTCTATATCAAAATTGAATTGGCTCAGTCTCATGCTCCAACGAGCCAAACGACCTGTGGGGTTCTTAAGTTTATTAAACCATAAAAGGGAGGCATGATCAGTCACTACAGTACATGTTTGACCTTCCACGTACTGCCGAAACTGTTCTAAGGCGAAAATCACAGCTAACAGTTCCCGCTCAGTAGTACTATAGTTTATTTCATTCCGGTTCAGTGTGCGACTGCAATACGCAACAGGGTGTTCCACACCATCATGGCTTTGTGTTAACACCGCGGCTACAGAGTACGCAGAGGCATCACTGAGTATTCGGAAAGGAATGGTGTACACAGGCATTTTGAGTATAGGAGCAGAAACTAACGCCGACTTAAGGAGGTTAAAAGCTTCCTCAGCCTCAGACGTCCACAAGAACTCTACCTTCTTCGATGTCAGTTTGCAAAGTGGCTTGCTAGTTTTAGAAAAGTTATTTATGAATCTCCTGTACCAACCTGCCATACCCAGGAATCGCTTCACCTCTTTGGGGTTAGTCGGGGTAGGATAGTTGAGGATCACATCAACCTTACCGGGGTCTGTTCTCAGGCCATGCTTATCGACATAGTAGCCAAGATACTTCAGCTCGCTTCGACAGAAATGAGATTTTTTCATGTTGATTGTCAAACCAGCGTCCTTTAAGCGCTGATAGACTCTGTCTAAGAGTTCTACATGCTCTTCAAAGGCACTAGATATACAAACTATGTCATCCTGGAAGCAAAATACCTTATTGTCGAATTCTGGGCCAAATAGCTTGTCCATCAGCCGTTGCATGGTTGCGCTTGCCCCTACAAGACCAAAACTCATGGAGTTAAAATGAAATAGCCCCCTTCGCGGTACCGTGAAGGCAGTCTTCTCAGCAGAGAGAGGAGAGTCATAAGGTATCTGCCAATACGCAGCACTTAAGTCTATTGAAGTTAAATATTTGGCATTATTAAGATGATCTAAAATCTGATTTATGTAAGGCAGAGGGTACGCATCTGCCTTAGAAATAGAGTTAAGTTTCCTACAATCTAAACACAGCCTTAGTTCACCGTTGGCCTTCTCTACCATCACAACTGGAGAGTTCCAAGGGGATTGAGATGGGGATACTACACCTAAATCTAGCATCCTATCCAACTCCTTCTCTAGAGCCTGTTGTTTGATGGGAGACAACGGATAATATCTTTGTTTAATTGGTTTATGATCGCCGGTATCTATGGTATGATTTACTAAGGTCGTTCTGCCTAACCCTACTCTATCGGTGTTAATAGAATCAAATTTCTCGACAATGCGGTCTATTACCACTTTTTGGGCTTTATTCAAGTTGTCATACTCCTCGAGTCCATTGTTAAGTGACAATGTCTCTATGGGGTTACTCGAATTAAACCTCTCAGAGGGAAAAGTGTGTGCAAACAGCTCATTAGCCAACTCAAAATGATGCCAAAAGTCTATCCCAAATACCATTGAAGTAGTAATATCTGGGACAACATAAAATTTAATTACTTTAATAGTGGAATTATATAAGACAGGTAAAGAGACATAGCCTAAGCACTTAAGTTTAGTGCTGTCAGCCGTTTTTATAATGCCGCAGCGATCCGGGCTAAAGCTTTCTACTTTAAAGCCAAGATCCAAAAATATGCGGTGTGAGTCATTCCCTAATATAGAGCATGACGCACCAGAATCTAAGAGACCTAATACATTTAAGTTGAGTATTCTCACCTCGAGATAGGGTCGAATATCGTCTTCCTTTTGTTCAAAAAGAGCCTCGCAGTGAGAAGAACCGGTTAGGGTCCCGATTTCTACCACGATAGGTGCAAGACTCTTGCAAGCTAGTTTTTTGGCTCCAGTGGCGTATTGCACTTAGGGCAATCAGGCCTTTTTACACCTTTCATACCACACCTAAAGCACAATATTTCCCTAGAGCGCTCGCAGGAGTATGCACTGTGGTTAGAGTCTCCACACCGTAGGCACCTTCTACTAGTCGTTGAGGGTCTATTCTCAACAACTGAAACAGATTCATTAGATGAAGGACTACGTTCTACTAGAGAAACCTGTTTTCCAGGTTTAACTATGTTTTTATTCTGAAGTTTGTTTAAATCTGATGAGATGGTGAACGTGTTGAGCTCGGGCTCCCTAAAACTTTCGGCTCTGACACGTGCCAACTCCAAGCGTTTTCCTAACGATTTTAATTGTTCAACACTGTCGACTTCATGTAAGGCAAGTTCCTTCATGTAGTCTGGTCTTATGTTATGCATCAAAATATCTAATTGTTCCTTTTTAGTCATAGAGAAAGAAAGTCTTGAGAACATGGCGGACATGGTCGAAATGTAATTTGCCAATGTCTCGGTTCGGGCTTGTGTACGACGCCTAATTTCATCACGCAACCTGTAATCGTAATCAGGCGTGTCAAAGTTTAGCTTCAAATCAGTGATAAGCTGTTGATATGAACTGATGGTGTCCCTATTAGTCCGGCCCCACGTTGGGCGCCACTTGTAGCAGGTGAAGTCAACCTTACCCACCGGCGGTTCAGCGGAGGCTCACGAGACAATTGGATGGTATCCCAGGGCGCCAGTTCACATATGAACGGTGTGTGTGATGATTGGAGAATTCAATAAGGTACCACAGTTAGAGGGTTCACAGAGAGTATAATTTATAAGCTTACAATATTGAACAATATATCGCTGGGCTAGTTCAATAGTGAGATATATTGAAAAAGTATGTTTTTGAGTTATGCTCGATTCAAGTTTTTGGTAGGTTTTTACATACTATTACGCGAAATCTTGTTTATGCACACACATACAACACTATGGAAGTTTTGTTTAATGCGTTTAAGATATCTGTAAATTGTATTTAAATATTATATTTTTAATTTTAAGGCTTTTAATGGCAAGATAACCTATTATTGTCCTCAAAATTGAATATGAATTAAATTATATTTTGATGTTGTCTCTAAATTGGTTAAGTATAATTTATATCTCTACTGTAACCCTTATAGTGATACAAAATACTGTTTTGTACAACAAAACTATAGATAATACTAAACAAACCTTCAAATTTGGGAAAATTAGACAGATTTAGACAAGATTTTATGATGTCTTAGTGTTGGACAGGATACAATTAGTAAATTATAAATTGTGCCACTATATCCACAGCAATGGTTAGTATAGGATGATGGAAAATACTGAAAGATTTATTTATTATTAATAACATTTATTACCAAATATTACCAATGCCTCAAATCAGTCTTTTAAAAATTATAATCAGTCGTTAATCAGTCAAAAGTAAGCTTGAGCAAATGAATTAAACTTTCTAACGTTCGTTTCTAACTTATTCACAGTCGCTATCGTATTCATATTCCTCGTTGCTAGTGGAGGATATTATTAGCGACTCGAAAAAACTGTGATGAGATTGTGGAATTAAATTTGCCCTACAAAGTGACAGTAAATCTGTTTTTTTACGATTTGATATGGCTGGTGGTCCAGAATAAGCTTTTTCCAAAGTTAACGAAGTATTTTCTTGTACGAGTATATGGCTCCTTTGTTTCATTTCTGTCCACAACCCGTTCCCAGTCTTTTAGCTCTCCTTGTCCGTCCAGATACTGTAACGTAAGTTTGACCAGTATTAACTAAAAGTTTTTTCTTGTTCTTTGCCCAATTTTTCTCATTTCGGATTCTTTTCTTGAATCGGCGTTCAGTGTCGGTATTATCCACAATCGCTGGTGTAGCAACATCTGAATCAGTCGAAGAATCATTATCCGCAGGGTTCGGCTGATAGTCATCATCTGTGTCAGAAGCACTAATTTCGCCAGTCGGACTCTGCAATAGTAGAGTGATAAATTAAATATAATTCATAAAATTATCATTAGATATTAGATTCCATGGATCCAGAGATTAGCTGTATAATATACAGACAGACAGAAAGTTATTATTATACTAGGTTAGATTTCGGAGGTGGCGATCCTCGTGGATGTGGTTTATCGCTCATTCCACGGGAACACTAAATTTTTTCGGGATAATAAGTAGCCATTAAGATAAGATAAGATAAGATAAGACATTGTCACCGGTGCTAATCCAGAGTGCCAGTTACCTCCATACCAAATCATATAATATTTATGTAGTAAAAAGTTCGTAGTTTGATATTACAAACATACACTTCAATTTTATTTATTTTATTATAAAGATGTACCAATAGATTGTATAAAATTAGTAACTTACATTCAAAACAATGGTAAGTAAAATGTTTTAAGAAAAAACTTTTTAAAATTATATAATAGCATTAATTTTTCGCAGAATTAAAAGGACAAACCTCAAGATAGAGAAAGTAGAAACCTCAGATCATGCTATTTGATTTAATAGAAGATAAGGTCAAGTATTGGTGAATACCTATTTTTGGAACTTAGTTAGCATGATCTGAGGTTTCTACCCACATTAGTTATTGTAAAGAATCCTACATCGCGATAATGAAATTTGCACGCGTTTACTTATAAGCAAACACGTTCCAACCACGAATTTTGCTGTTCTCTCTGAGACAGTCTTGATAATGCCTCGTTTAGAGGCGAAACAATTGTCGACGTTTTGTTGTCCTTTTAATTCTGCGAAAAATTAATGCTATTATATAATTTTAAAAAGTTTTTTCTTAAAACATTTTACTTACCATTGTTTTGTCATGGATTTTCGCCAAGTAACGCCTGTTTCTATCCAACTTACATTCAGTTCATTTGTATTCTCTATTTCAATATTTGGTAAGAGAGAAGGCGAATGAGAGTTTTCTCTATCTTTATCCATAACTTCAGCTTCTGCAATCTGCATACAAACAATTTATCATAACAGGTATATACTCAAAAGAAAACTTGCATATTGTTAACTACGTAGATACTCAGTATCAAATAATTTTCATGAAAATAGAATCAATGACAGCCTCCGTGGTTCAGTTGTTAGAGAGTAGAGACTGACTGCTGACACAGAGGTCTTGGATTCGATCCAGACACATTTCTGTGTGATGAGCATAATAATTTGTTCTATGTCTGTATGTGTGTATGTATTTACAAAAAAAAGATATTTAAGTATTATATAACTTGACTAGAATCCATATTACAAGCATTTACATAGCTTGGAACTACATGGCGCTGTGTGTAAAATGTCCATACATTTATTTATTCAATGACGTATCAAAAGTTACCGTAAGAAAAAAAAAACATACAAACAAATTTTAATCAGACAATAAACAAATAGAATAATATCATAACAATGAAATAAGAAACATCTCTACTCCCTACTTATCCTACTAATGTTATAAATGCGAAAGTAGTCTGTCTGTCTGTTTTCACGCCTATACCGTTGGAACCCTGGTGAAGGACATGGCTACTTTTTATCCCCGATATAAATTCCCTTGGGATGCAGGAACGAGAAAACTTTTTGACATGGGTGAAACCGTGGGCGTCTTCTAGTTAGGTATATAACAGCCTACTTCGTCCGTTATGTAAAAGTAAATAATTCACAGCTTCTTACCATAGTCGGCTCTTCTTCATACAATGTAAAATTCTCAATACATTCACTGTTTTGCACATTCACCACTTCTTCTGTTTCTAATACTTCGATAGTCTGAAAATAAAGAAATTAATAAGCCATTTAATCTGTATAATACCTATACCATAACAAATGCATACTGACTTCACTCACTTCTGAGGTGGCTCGTGATATTGGCTCGGCTACCAGCTCAACTGGCGAAGATGGTGGGTGTAATTGAATAACCTAAATATAATAAGTACGTAATTAAACAACAGCAAAAACACGAAGTACCAATGATATTTAAGTCCTCTTTTTTACTATAACATCATTGCGAAGTACCCAATTAAGTAACTATTTAAATAAAACCATAAACATAGGTACTTACCTCACTTATTTGAGGGGTTTGTTGAACTAAATTAACCATTAGTCTTCCACGATGCATAATTATGAATATTTGAATTTACTCACTCGTGACGCACGCGACACAAATTAGCGCGAAACTGATATAAATATATTGATCGCGGGTAAAAATCACAGGAAGGGTACGTGGGAGCGGGGAGTGCTTCTTCAACACTCATTATGCGTCGCGCGATCGCGTGGTGCAGACATCTACACAAGGAAGTAATAGGTTATTATAAAATATCATAATAAAGAATTAAAATTTTACGATATCTCAGTTCAATACTGAGATATTTGAAATTGTCCTAATATTGAAATCAGTTATTATTTTCATCTTTAGGACATCTTCAGATATCTCTGAAGAGCACTAAAAAAACGAAAACTTTGATCCTACGCATTAGATATCTTCAGATGTCTGAATCTTGACCATTGCTGGATAAAAGATTGCTTAAAATGTCATGCTACGACATTAAATTATTTAGGACTAGGTTGCGTTTTCAAGATGACCGCTTATTTTACAAGGTTAAGTTCCTTTTTTTATACATGACTCAATATTTATCTCATTTTGATTTTTTTTAAAGATGTCCTCCTATTGAACTAGGGCAGCGATATATTGAATTTGGTTGTACAGTTAACACAAAAAGGGTAGGTATGTAGCTGCTAGCCTACTTCTTAAATCTTAGATTATAGGTACAGTAATTATTTTAAACTTGACCTTTATATTATGACGCTAGTTCTTGAAACTGGAGTAGACAGAATTGTGGATGAAGAACACAGGATTAGATGGTGAGCAAAATACTTAGCTTAATTGTTATGGTTCACGCGGTCAGCTGGGATTGTCAGAGGGCGCACGTGCTGTGGTCCTGTGAGCCCAAGACGACCTCGCGTATCCTTGCCGTAGAATGTTTAGGCTATTTCGGTACTGCTCCAGAAACGTCGACTACCCTTGCAATTCTGCTCCAAAACACCGGACATCAGTAACACTATCAAGAAATGCCCTTTGGAATGCCTAAAACAGAAAAATGCTTCCACGTTGTCCAAGTCGAATGGGAGGGAACACTCCCAGCCTCTTGAGATCACGTTCGATAGGACGCTTGAAAAGTATCGACAATTGCTTCGACTCAATTTATATTATTCCCAGTAAAATAACTTCTTCCAGACTTGTAGGTTAAGTATCAGACAGATGTAGTGATCTAGAGATATTTTCACTAAAGTATCCAGCAGTGGAAAGAGACCCACGACAGCTCGCGCCGGCTTTTTATCAACTCCGAGGTGTTTCTAGATTCTTCCTTTACTGCAAAAACTAGTTCTAACCACTTTTCTACAAGCAAAACTTATCGTCAGCCGGAAACACCTCTATGGACAAAACGCAAAATCATTGACACATTTTTGAAGGAAATTTTATGATCTGGCTAGATATTACTTTGCCCAGTTCCCACTAAATCCTCTAGAGTGCGCTATACAATTTGTATAACACCGTATGGTAAATGAATAATAGTCAAGACTTGACGTTTGTCGAGTTGACATCTATACATCAACTGACACTAATGACGTTCATAATATCATTACAAATTTTTGTTTACGTTTTGTGAGTGCAATGAAATTACGATGTTACAACGTGACCGAATTTTTTTTCAATCGACTTATGTCGACACTGCCATGCTCATAGGGCTGATGATGAATGGTTACCGTAGGATAATATAGATGCCTCTCGTGGTGGGGAAGGTGTAGAGAAAAAAAGACGAAGGAGAATGGGGTTGCGAAGGTATTGACTTCAGTTTCAGTCTCAAATGCGAAGATGATAATTACTCTTTCGAGACGGCTCATTTGTGCTAGAAAAAGCATTGAGCTATGGCCTCAAACCATGCACCTTTTGATCGTCTTTTTATGGTTATTCCCGATTAGCGCCCAGCGACGAGATCTGTCAACAAGACAGTCTTTAAGTTGCATTTCTGAATAACTCAGATACGTAAAAAATTTAAAATGATGTGCTATCCTTCTTTGTCTATTAATAGCCAAATAATCCAACTTAAATATATGTATCTGCAACAACTGTTCAGTAACATAATTATTGGTTGTAAATGTCGGCTAAAATTTGATAGCTGACATTTTTATTTCCTTCACTTTAAGACCTAATTTTCATTTGCGTACCGTTCAACTAACATTATTAAATTAAAAATATTCATGTTCGCTGTTCTCTCTGAGACAGTCTTGAGAATGCCTCGTGCAGAGGCGAAACATTTGTCGATGTTTTATTGTCTTCTAATTTTGTGAAAATACTGCTATTATTTTTAAAAGTTTGAACATCTTACTTACCATTACTTTGTCATGGATTTTCGCCAGGTATCGCCTGATTCTATCCAATATTCATGTTTTGTTACAGGTTGAATTGGGTCTGCACCAGTATCGCGGCCTTCCATAATGACATTTCCTGCTCATAGATTAAGGTGCCTCTAGGGTGTCGCCGGTTGTGTTTAGACATGATAAGAAAACTACAGCAGACATGGATGGCGTGAAGAAAATACACTCGGGGACACTGTATCGGTAAGTTTCATTGTTTATTTACTAGTGTCCGACCGAGCATGAGATCCGGGATTGCACCGAAATCATTCTCTGACAAGGAGAACGCAATTCAGCCACCGGATGACCTGTAATAACTGTTTAATTTTTGCACCATATTATGGTTCTTATGTAGAAATAAGAACCACATAGACATAGAGCCAAATGCTCTATGTGGCCAAAACACGATTTTGAAATTGTGTTTTGGCCACATTGAGCCATCTACTACTAGAATTACTCGGTTCTTGTCTCTAAGTGAATATTTAAGACCAGTACTGCACTAGATTTCAGTGAATACTCCCATAAGCAAACCTTTTATGAGAACTTGAGAGAAATTATGCCGCAATCAGGAATTTTAACATAATATATTATGCCAGAACCTTGTCTGTCACTGAGGCGAGGATAATTTGGCTCTCAGAAGTCTTTCTTAGAAGAGATCAATTCGGGTATTGCGCGTGGTAGAGGCAGAATGAAGACCGATTGATGAGCTTCTTCGACTTGTTTTGACATTGACTAGGAATGTAATAAGCACAAACTTAAATATCTTAATAATCTTAATAAATCTTAAATAACTTAAAATTAAGAATCTTAAATAAATACTCGCAAAAATTTAGTCGTACTTCCTGGCAGATACAATACACATACAAGTTGGCAGCGTTTCAATCCCTTCAATACGTTTAATTTACTGACTACGGAAATCCGACTATTTTTTGTAATAATTAGAGTTGGCCAATATTGCTGTAAGCGCTCTGGAATTTTGAGATTTATCCACTTGTTTGTGATTTACTGTTATTACGAAGTTTTGTGTTATAATTATGTAAAAACTACTACATTCGTCAGCACTTATAGCCAAAATTATAAAGTAAAAAAGAAGTTTCTGTGTTCAGGTCGCCATCTTAGTAAGTGTTTACAAAGCTATTAAGAAATCATTAATAATATTGTACATCCTGGACGTCGTCGCGCCACATAATCAATAAACTGATTAACAGGTTAATTGCAGTAGCCATCAACATAATAGCCTTTATACTTATTTATGGTTCAAGTTTCCATTTAATGATAATCGGAGTCTTCAGACCAATTCTTCTGTTTTTAACGCCCAGTTCTTACGAGCAGAAGGGCACTGGCGATCCAAAAGGGATCTTTGGATCGCCAGTGCCCTTCTGCTACCCGAAAAGATCCTTCCCGACCTCCTCTTGCCGTACCTCCTCAACGCCCGCCTCCTTGCTGTGTCCGCAGGGCATAAGATTATCCAACTCGAAGCGTTAATTGAAACAGTAGTAGAACCAAAATGCTTGATGAAGCATAAATAAACCGATAAAGTACTGCCTTTAATAACAATAAGTACGATTATGAGAAGAAACGTCTCTATGTGATTAGACTGTAAGTGAAGTATTTTCACTCAAAATAAATTGTTACAAAGTTAAGTGTTGGTCCGGTCTATAAATCTTGTCTGTAATCGCTTGTGTGATTGGTTCGTAGTCCTTCCAAAAGTAATTATTGAAACCGAATGATACCTAAGTGATTACAACGACCAATTCAATCACGGTTTAATTAAATTCGCAATTCCGATGTTCGACACTCGAATTTTGTTGACACCAAAAAAATCACCGCGTTCTGGGCGCGATAAAATCCGATTTAAGTTTTGAAGTAAAAAGAATACTCGTTTTGAGGGTTAAATAAGCAATAGATTGACTTGTCACATGTGAAAGGCTGGACCAGTTTCACTAATTCTGTTTTTGATCTGTTGAGAATTGTCAAGAGGTTCTTATGACCGAAAAATATTAAGGAAAACGCGGTGAATATTAGAAAACTAACTTTAATTTTATTAGAATTTAATTAGAAAACGATAATTATCGTTTTTAACCGACATCAAAAAAAAAAGTTCGGCCGTATATTTTTTTATATTTGTTGGCGGATAACTTCGTCGTTTAGGAACCGGTTATAATACTTTTTTTTTGTTGGAAAGAATATATTTCCATTATAAGGAAACCAGGATCTACTGATCGGATCACGAAGAAATCGAGGGGAACCTTCAAAAATTGTAAGAGCGACTAGTGCGTTTGCTAATTTTTTCATTAGGTATTATAAACGACTACCATTTAATGAAAGGTTTGGAGTCGATCTGATGAGGGAGCCTAAAGCCTAAAGGTCGAGGGAACTGATCAACGATTTACAGCAGTTACGTTGTGTTTGAGTTTGATTAATTTGTATTGAAGAGAACTTTACATATCCCAACTTTTTAGTTTACGATTGAATTCGGTTCTTTTTTGTTTAAAATTATTAATGTAGTTAACTAATATTTTGCCTTGGAAAACGATAATCATAAATGCGATACATCTATCTATATATATATAGAAATGGGGAATGTACCCCGCCTTAGCTCTCAAGAACTGCTTATGCTCCAATGATGGTTGATCCCTTTATGGACAGCCCTCGATCTGGAGGCAAGCCAAAAAATTTAAAATTTGACTTAGCCCTAAGGGCTCAAAAGTTATAGGCCAAAACCTATGACGTGGTGCGGCGTGAAGCACCGCGCAAGACACCGTACTAGTGACGACTAGAAAGGTTGTATTGTCTATATATTCGTATTGTCTTTGAATATAGTATTAGTATTAGATTGAACTTACTAGTTGCTTAATGAAGTATGTAGTTGACCGTGGCTGGAACTTTAATAGCTTAGTTAGTATTCTGCTGTTCACCTAGAAAGTCTTGGACATCAGTTTACAAGACAAACAGGTTTTTTTTCTACGAGGAACGATTTATGTTTTACGATAAAGGTTTAATCCGAAATGGTCGCATTTGACAAGAATATAAGGACGGCTTTTCGGATATAGCCAATGGAAAGTATTTGAAGCCGATTGATGAGCAATTCTTCATCACGTCACAATAAAACCACCATACAAACAGTTTGAAAGATTTTGTAATTTTTTTTCTGTTTTCCACTAAATTAAAACACCTTGATGACAAATTTGTAATTGAAAAATTTCTGGATTGATTTTCTATTTAAAAACTAATTTACTGGAATCAAGTATGTTAGTTATTCATGCCCGTGACTCAATCTGATTTGGTTATTGTGGCTTTTTAGAACCCTCACCGTAATCACCTGAGTGTTGATAGTTATTTTGTGTAAAGTACTTACTTTTTCTAGGCTGGTCAGTGGGGTCGTACCGCATAACTAAATAGTAATGAGCTTAACTGTACTAAAACTGCATTTATGCGAATTTCCCCTTATGAGAAGTTGCCATTCTGAGAAGTTGCACTAATGCGAACAAAGGGACCAGATAGGAAATGAGTTTGACCTAGAGTCGCTCGAAATATAATTTGTCAAAAATGTCTTGATTAAATATTGGATGGAACCAGGCGTTGCTTGGCGAAAATCCATGACAAAGCAATGGTAAGTAAAATATTTAAAAAAAATGTTTTAAACTTATTTTAAATTTTTAATAGCACTATTTTCCGCAGGATTAAAAAGACAACAAAACGTCGACAATTGTTTCGCCTCTAAACGAAGCATTATCAAGACTGTCTCAGAGAGAACAGCAAAATTTGTGGTTAGAACATATTTGCTTATAAGTAAACGTGTGCAAATTTCATTATCGCGATGTAGGATTGTTTCACAATAACTAACGTGGGTAGAAACCTCAGATCATGCTAACTAAGTACCCAAAAATAGGTATTCACCAATACAAGACTTTATCTTCTTAATTTATAATAAATTGTGTAGAAATGCCAAATGACACATACAAACCAACAACCAACTAATGTGTCTGTCTGTTTACAACCAGATTAAGTAAGGGAGACGTGTGAAAATCTATTTGTTCATTGAGTAAGGTGTCTGCATCTCTTCTAACTATTTCTAGCCTTTCCCAGACACTCAGCTTGAACCCTTTCTCACATAAGCGTAAAACTTTAAAGGTGTTACTATTGTTCAAGGGGTGACCAGTGTCAAGGAGGTGCTTCGCGAAGAGGGACTTCTCGGGACAACCGTTGCGGAACGCCGCCATATGCTCCTTGTATCTGATCTCAAAGGACCAGCCTGCATTTTTTTTAAATATTTTACTTACCATTGCTTTTAATGTCTTGATTTCCATTCACGTGATGGAAATCTTCTCCAATGTAATTGGTTGATTTGGTCGACAGACTGAGGTCGATTCTGCCATTCTTTTAAGAGCTGAAGATGTTAATAAGGCTTCTTCTGCCAAGTACCTGAGCACTTGTCCCTTATAGCGGACCTTGCTTAAGTTACTATTGTGCTTCAGTGTTGTCTCACTGTTACTCATCCTCCACCGAGCGTTTTCCCTCATTCACTCAGTTGGGGTCGGTTTTCCAGTCTAACTGCGATGCGGCTTTTCCGTGAATCGACTGCCCCTACTGTCTCACTGTTACTGTATACCTTAATTAACTAAATAATTTGAATAGTTTATGTTAGTTAATATCTAGTTTTAATTAGGAACTAACTTGCTCTAGCCGCTCATATTGAGAATTTAGGAGTTGGAGTTGTTATTTAGTTTCTGTTGAGTTCGTTTGCAACAATAACGATTCTGTTTTATTCGGGTTCCGTACTCAAAAGGTAAAACAGGAACCCTGAGACTTCGCTGTCCGTCCGTCCTTCCGTCCCTCCGTCCGTCCGTGTCTCGGCCTGTATATCATGAACCGTGGTAGTAGATGACGTATTTCTGTTGCCTCTATAACAACAAATAATAAAAAACAAAATATAATAAATATTTAATCCTATACACAAACGTGATTTTTTTGCCGTTTCTTTCTCTAGAGAATGTTCATCTTTATTGCTCGTATTGGTACCAAAGTGCATGTTATTGGATTTTTACAAGGTTTTTAATGTCATTCTGTTTGTTATTTGCTTCTAATCAAACTGTTAGTTTTATTTGTGCTGAAATATTGTGCTGACTATTCGGTATTAGGTTATTACCTAACCTAATACATAATAATCAGCACAACGTACAGATAAAATTGTCTGTGCTGTATTAGAACTAGAAATATCTAGTTCTAATACAGCATAGATCATTTTATCCATTAAAACTATTGACTGAGATTAAAAAAAAAGTGAAAATAAATGCTCAAACCCATGCTCGAATTATAAGTTCGAAGAACGTAATCAAACTTCAAACTTTAAACACCGTGTTAACCGACTTGTTTCGTACTCAAAACTAATATCACCTATTTGTTGGTCTTTCGAAACAGTCCCATCAATCGAGCATCTGTTGATTCGATGGGTTTAGTCCCAGAGCTTCGTATTTCAATAACCAGCTAAATCAGCATGAAAATGAGGTTGATTATAATAGATCTGACTTATATTTAAGTACCTACCTAACATGTCAGAAGGTGCATATGAGGAAAGAGATATTCCGAGAATTCTTCTTTGCAACTTAGCTCATTAACCGAATATACAGTCGTCTTAGGGCCTATAATATACAAATTATACACACAATTATACATAAACATAAAATTTACGCGTGATTGGGTAACATACGTCGTTTACGAATATCATCGTCACGCACCAGGATGTATGTGCTGTCCGCCGTCATTTTAGAATTCAACAATAGGTAAATAATACACAACAATTGTGACGTCATTCAGCTTTATAAATTTTCGCAGATTTATCAGACCATGTATGTTACAGACGACACAACATTAAAAAATAAACCTCCACGAAACAGGTGGTTCCGTAACACGACCCGCTAGTTCAGCCAGCGTCGACTTGAGTAATGTTACAGTAGAAAAATAAAAAATTAATACCGTCACGTGATCTAAATACCGGGCGATATAATTTGTTAAATTTAAGACGTCTAAACTTGACTCTGCCTGCCATGATATGAGCTGTACAGTATTCTTGATATGGATAGGGGCTGACTAGAAAAATCGAAAATTCTTTGTGCCAAGTTACTCATTATTTTATGTACATAGCGGTGCCATAAGATGTTGACCAAGCAAACCTGACTATCATGACTCTCAAATATTGGATAGAATCAGGCGTTACCTGGCGAAAGTCAATGACAAAGCAATGGCAAGTAGGATGTTCAAACTTTTTTTTAAATAATAGCATTATTGCGAACAGCAGTTCATGCTGTACTCTCTGAGACAGTCTTGAGAATGCCTCGTTTAGAGGTGAAACATATGTCGACGTTTTAATGTCTTCTATTTTTAGCGAAAATAATGCTATTATTTAAACAAAAGTTTGAACATCATACTTACCATTGCTTTATCATGACTCTGTTAGTTTGCGACCATATCCATACGGTTCCTACCAAGATGTTGCCCAAGCAATCCTGACTAACCTGACTCTGCTTAGTTTGAGATCAGATATGTGTATGTCATACAGACAGCGAAGTCCTACTTGGGTTTGACTGGCATCTTATTCACGTTACCCTAAAGCACGAGACAGCTAACGATGTCAGATCATATTTCCAATAACGAACTAAGTGTGTGTTTGACAGTTCGCGAAGAGTATCTATAACTTATTAATGGTTGGAGCGCTGCTGCTGGAATCGATTGCGGAACGAATTTACGATTTTCTGAACGGACCGATGACATAAGGAAGTCGATGGTATAAGCAGAATGTGTTTGAAATATGATTTAAAAAGTGTTAGGAGGACCAACATCTCCGAAGTACTAGTCATCCTCCTCCAAGTCATCCATTGTGTATAGTGTAGACTTAAAGAAGTATCTAACCTACACATGACAACTCCACGTTTTGTCAACAGCAGGGCTTTTGTTTATGCTATAGTATTTTCTTCCATTACTAGTACGGTGTCTTGCACGCCATAGGTTTTGGCCTATAACTTTTGACAAATTTTCGACGGCTTGCCTCCAGTTGGCTATCCATAGAGGGGTCAACCATCATTGGAGCATAAGCAGTTCTCGAGAACTAAGGGGGGACAAAAATTACATTCCCCATTTCTATATATAGATTTACTTTTCATCTTCAGGTCCTTCAATTACCTACTAGTGAAACCGCACCCGGTCTATTAAGTGCTCCAAGTATGTCTCTTTTTTTCCCTTCCTCCCTTTCATTTCCAAAGCTACGCTACGGTCTGAAATTAGTTTTGTCTACCAGGAATTTCTGAATCAATTCACTAGTTATTATATTGGTCCCACATAGCAGGACGACTCTATTGCCGCTACATGGGATCTATTGTATGTCTTTGGTCATACTTCCCGCCATACCTGAATTAAAATATTACTCACATGGAAATAGCAAACACTCTCGCGTCTGTACCATCACAAAAAAAGAGATCGCGGAGATTAAAAATGACCAGCCGTATACAAACGATGTACTCGGTGACGGCAACTTCGCCTAAACGTGCGAAATACACACATAACACACAAGAAGGGTTTTTATCTCGCCTTTATCGGCCGTCTGTCTGCCATAGTGACAGACTTATTCCATTCCATGTATAGTCCCACAGCTGTGCTTCTGAATCTGTAAACAATTGCTTTATTTTCAACTGACTTCCAAAAAAGGAGGAGGTTCTCAATTCGACTATTTTTGAGCGGAGTTTACGAAGCTCTTTCTTAGGCGACTCGTGTATTTCGTTTGGGATCAAACTCCTCCTAAACGACTGGACTGATCTTTTTGAAATTTGGCACGGTCATAGTGACCATCACCGTGAGTGCATATATCTGAATTCATAAAGATCGGTCCTGTCGTTTAAGAGTTCGACCCGGATCGACAAACTCAGCTCAATTATTGCAACTGCAGAATGCATTGCATACCTAATTTATGTTTGTTATCTATGTATATATGAGATTTTTAATTGAAAGCAACAAGTTTCCGAGTGATCCCATTCGATTTGGTCCCATTTCGGTAATTTGAAGTCTGTTGTCGTGTCAATTTTTGACGCGTTTTTGAGAAAACAGAGTTCGAATTACAAAAATTGCAGAACTGATTACTGGTGCTAAGGGGCCTTATCTACATCTCCAGGACCCAAGTCATCCTCACGTGCACGCGGTGCACCTCTGACAGACGATGATACTTGTGATTATTGGCTGCATCGTATCATTCGATTTGTTATTTTTATTGGGTACTACTGTCTCTTCCAGCTTCGTACGGGCTGAAAAGGTTCTCCTTGAACTATAAGTAGGTACTCAATAACTGATACAAATACATACAATAAGATTTCAAACAACTTAATACATACATACATTAGTGGATCCCACTAAGTTCGTTCCGACCGGGAAACGAACGCGATACTACCTATATTTTCTAGTCATCATCCACCGAGCCTTTTTCCAACGCAGTTGGGGTCGGCTTTCTAGTCTAACTGCGATTCGGCTGAACTTCGATATTTTCTGTGAAGCGACTGCCATCTGACCTCCACAGACCGGTCGGGTTTTTGATTTAGGGCTCCAACTACCCCTAATGACTGCCATAGATGTTCGTATGACAACTGGGACCGACGGCTTAACGTGCTCTCCGAGACACGGAGGGGTCTCAATGTCTTAAGAAATGGTCACCCATCCTAAGACCGGTCTGAATCGACGTTGCTTAACCTTTGCAATGTGTTAACATTGTCGGTTACCATTAGACCACGAGCCCCTCACTACCCATAATATTCTACTACTACATACTTTCTAATTTTTTTATTTCTGCGGCCCAAGGCTGCGGCCGCTCTAACGTCCGTAGCCGGGCGTCTCTGGTTACAAGCAGAACGTATTTTCAGTGGCGCCCGGCGGACTTTGACCACCTCTGTGGTCTCTGCGGGGGTTAGGTCGGGATGATAATCGCGCGTCGTTGGGGTAGGGTTTTATCCCGCTTCAGTGAGTGAATCTAGTTGAAACCCTTCTAGCTTGCTTCTGTAAGGACGGCGGGTGGCGATCCCGCTGTCCTCAGGCCCCGATCATGGACGTCGATGGTCCTGGGCGTAGATGAGTCTGCGGCGCCCTCGTCGCTGACTACGGAACTCGGCGGGGAGGGTACGCTCCCTCTCCCTCTCGGCCGCCTCCTTCGCGACCATGACTTGCTCGCAGAAGGACACCTACTCCCGCTGGAGACCATGGCTTGAAGCATGGTCTCCAGCGAGAGGGTATCCACGCCCAGACCCACTACGAGGTCCCGGCGCTGACTCGCCCACGCTGAGCTCTCCACCAACTTGTGGAGTGCGGTGTCGTCGTCGGAAACCTCGCAGTATTGACACCGGGGTGTGACCTCACGATGGATGCGAAACAGATAGCTACCGAAGCATTCATGCCCGGTAACGACCTGCGTCGCACGATACGTGAGGTCACCATGCTCTCTGCAGCCAATCGTCCATGATCGGTCTCACCGCCGCGATGATGGTGCTACCCCACTTGGGTTACTCAAGTCGCACCCTCCATGACTCCATAAGATCCTGGCGGAGCTGGGACCGCTGGTCCTCGATTTCTCGAGACGCAAGCCTGTGGTCCCGCTCCAGCGCCTCCTTGCTATGTTGGCATTTAGCTACAACTCCTCTGTATATTCTTTCGACAATAAAGACATAACTTTTCTTGTTATAAAGTAGGCATTCTTTAGTATTAAACGTATAAACGTGCTGCTTAAAATTCCCAAGAAGCAAATAATCGTTTTATATCTCCATATACTGTTATGGTTTTCTATGATTCACAAAGATCAAGGGACTGAATTCGCTTTAAAAGTGTGTTTGTTTTTTCTTTACTTATCGTTTCTTCGGGACTTGGTATCTTTAAATTTTAACCTGCAATCTTTCTATTTTCGTTACACCCTTTTAGGCTTAACACGCACTGCGATTCTACGCACGCGTTTAATTGTAATGTGGTCTTACACTTACGAAGAGTGTATTCCATGTCACAATACGTCTAGTTTTCACCTTAGCGCTGTTGATATATTTTTTAAAGGTACTTCGGTGTCTATTGATTAGGTTTTTAAGATTCCGTACTCAAAGGGTAAAACGATACCTTGAAAATATAACAATGTCATCAGCAATTGTGCGCCCAAATCAGAACAAAATAATATCTAAGGAGGCTCCCATACAACATACGTGATATTTTCCGTTTTAATAGATAATGGCAGGGAACCCTTCGTGCGCGATCCCGACTATTTGGCCGGTTGCCGGTTTTCAATGTGGTGTACGGTAGTCGATAATATTATTACGTAGATAATTTACGGTAACGTACGAGGTAATGTGACTTGTAACCCGTTGCTTAATTAACGTGATGTAAGTAGCGCATTGCACTTAACATGTCTGATTAATGTCTGACGCCCATATCCGCATCCTGCAAGTGAATTTGAACCGCTGCCGCGTTGCTCAGGATCTTCTGTACCAGAGCATCCGGCAGTGGTCCATAAACTTGGCCGTGGTCGCCGAGCCGTACTACGTCCACCCGGGAAGCCCGGTGGACGAGGACGGCTCGGCCTGTTTTATCTTCGGCTGGTCCGCCGCAGACAACTCGCGCCTTGCTATCATTGCAAGGGGCCGCGGGTGTGTTGCGGCGGAATATGATGGGTTGGCAGTCGTGGCCACTTACATCAAGCCCTCGATGAAGTATCTAGGGATCGTACTTGATAGCCGATGGAGCTTCGGACCACATTTCCGAAGTTTGGTCCCCAAGGTGACACAGGCATCGGTCGCGCTTTCGCGACTGATGCCCAACCTAAAGGGATCCAACGCTTCCTGCAGGAGACTGTACCTGGGGATCGTGCGGAGTATGGCCCTATACGGGGCTCCCGTATGGGCGGCGCGGTTGACGGCCAACAACTCAACGCTCCTTAACAGACCGTTGAGGACCTTGGCCGTCAAAACAAAAAGGGGCTACCGCACGATCTCCTGAGAGGCTGCATGTCTCCTAGCCGGGACCCCTCCATGGGACCTGGAAGCGAGAGCCCTTGCGTCATTGTTCCAATGGCACAAGGAGGCGCTGGAGCGGGACCACAGGCCTGCGTCTCGAGAAATCGATGACCGGCGGTCCCAATTCCGACAGGATCTCATGGAGTCATGGAGGGTGCGACTTGAGCAACCCAAGTGGGGTGCCACCATCATCGCGGCGGTGAGACTGAACATGGACGATTGGCTGCAGAGGCAGCATGGTGACCTCACGTATCGTGCGACGCAGATCGTTACCGGGCATGGATGCTTCGGTAGCTATCTGTTTCGCATCCGTCGTGAGGTCACACCCCGGTGTCAACACTGTGAGGTTTCTGACGACGACACCGCACTCCACACGTTGGTGGAGTGCTCAGCGTGGGCGAGTCAGCGCCGGGACCTCGTAGTGGGTCTGGGCGTGGATACCCTCTCGCTGGAGACCATGCTTCAAGCCATGGTCTCCAGCGGGAGTAGGTGGAACGCAGCCGTGTCCTTCTGCGAGCAAGTCGTGCTCGCGAAGGAGGTGGCCGAGAGGTAGAGGTAGCGTACCCTCCCCGCCGAGTTCCGTAGTCAGCGGCGAGGTCGCCGCAGACTCATCTACGCCCAAGACCATCGACCTCCATGATCGGGGCCTGAGGACGGCGTGATCGCCACCCGTCGTCCTTACAGAAGCAGGCTAGAAGAGTTGCGTGCTACGGGGCCTTTGCCCCATAGCACGCAACCAGATTCACTCACTGACGCGGGATAAAACCCTACCCCAACGACGCGGGATTCTCATCCCGACCCAACCCCCGCAGAGACCACAGAGGTGGTCAAAGTCCGCCGGGCGCCACTGGAAATACGTTCTGCTTGTAACCAGAGACGCCCGGCAACGGACGTTAGAGCGGCCGCGGCCTTGGTCGCGGAACTAATAAAAAAAAAAAAAATTGCACTTAACACGTGATTAATTAAGAAACTATACATATGGATGCAAGGTACACAGTGGTGCACTACAAACCAACAGAACCCACATTTTGCCCTTGTTATTATGCTATGGGATGTAGACAACTGATAAACATACTTACATATTTCGTATAATATACATTTATTATACGCCCGCCTGTCTTACTCCACAGGAATCGTGCCGGAGGTCTGGAAAGAGGCGAACGTACAACCGATCCCCAAGAAAGGGGA